>PVHT020000229.1:2269041-2321731 GCA_004024745.2 Catagonus wagneri
TTTTTTGCCTTTTTTTGTCATTTTAGGGCCACATCCTTGGCATGTGGAGGTTCCCAGGCTAGGGGTCTAATTGGAGCTGTAGCCACTGGCCTACACTGCAGCCATGGCAACGCAGGATCTGAGCTGCATCTGCGACCTACACCACAGCTCACGGCAACGCTGGATCGTTAACCCACTGAGCAAGGCCAGGGATCGAACCCGCAACCTCATGGTTCCTAGTTGGATTCATTAATCACTGTGCACCAAAGGGAACTCCACGTATACGCATTCTGTGTCTTCAGTTTTGTAAGGACCCCCATTTGGAAAACTAGATCTATCTCTATGTATATAAATTATATATTTGCTGTGTGAATTTGTGATGGAGAAAAAAGAATGAGTACTTAACAATCAACCCATCTTCATTAACCCAGTGGATTTTTATTGAGCTCTTAGTATGTGCCAGGCACTGCTGTGGTGTTAGAAATAGAGATGTGAATATGGAGAAGTCTTCATTCTCCTGGATAGTGTAATCAGCTTAGGCAGAGAAGCTCGTAAACAGGTCAATCAGCAAACATATCAGGTAATAATAAATACACACAAAGACTTGAACCGGAGTGATTGACAATGAGTGCTGAACTATCTACTGTAGATGGAATGGGTAGGAATGGTTTCCTTGTGGCGGTATCAAAGTGCAACGTTTTATTCTATCATTGCCATAACCCTTAAAATAGTAACTTTATTTCACAAAGCTAAAATAAGTAAGGTTAAGTACATCAAAGGTCATAGAGCTACTATCGTTCTTTCCTGATTTCATGTTGGACTCTCAAGGCTTTTATTTTTATTTATTTATTTATTTTTGTCGGTTTTCCTTTTCTAGGGCCACACTCGCAGCATATGGAGCTTCCCAGGCTAGGGGTCGAATCGGAGCTGTAGCTGCCGGCCTTCGCCACAGCCACAGCCACGCGGGATCCGAGCCGCGTCTGCGACCTACACTACAGCTCACGGCAACGCCGGATCCTTAACCCACTGAGCAAGGCCTGGGATCGAACCTGCAACCTCATAGTTCCTAGGCAGATTCGTTAACCACTGAGCCACCACGGGAACTCCGTTTGTCTTTTTTTTTTAATACTTTGAAACTGGAGGTTTCTCTTTTTCAAGATTCTGATTATTTATTTATCTGCTTTTTAGGGCTGCACCCGCCTGGGTCAAACTGAAGCTGCAGCTGCCAGCCCATACCATAGCCACAGCAATGCTGGATCCCCAACCCACTGAACAAGGCCAGCGAACGAACCCGCATACTCATGGAAACTAGTTGGGTTTGTTTCCATTGCACCACAAGAGGAACTCCAAGATTCTGACTTTTTTTTAAAGAAATCATAATTTATGGAGTGCAGGAGGGACCTCCCCCAGTAATCCCAGAAAAATGGCAGGACAATATGGTGGTTTTTCTCTTTTTAATCTACAAAACAATTAATGGAGGAAATGGTGTTTAGCACTGCTCTCAAACTTTTCAGCAGCTATCTTCCCTGCGGTAAACACTTAAAACAAAGACTTATTTTCTGGCTGGCTGATTGTTTGTTTGTTTTGAAAAATTTTCGCCTCTCTGGAAAGCATGTTTGTCCTAGAATGTAGTATTTTTGCCAAAGTCCCACACTGAGGAGTACTCCTTGGGATGGCCTTGTACAGAATGTGTGAATTTCCATCATCAGCTAAAATGTGAACTTGAACAATAGACAGTTGGCTCTCCTCCAGTCCTAAATAAAGCTGTGTGAAAGCGATGCAAAATTCTCCCTGCATCCGTGGGGGGAGGCAAGGCAGAAAGCTTGCAGTTCTCCTTACGCTATTTAGGGTGGTCTCTTTATGAAAAATTCACCCATTTCACCCATACCAGAGAATAGGCCAGGGCCTCTTCTTTTCCCAAAGTGACCTCTACTTACATTATACGTGTGGTACCTAAACAACAAGATGCCAGAGCCACAGACAGTGGTATGTATTCCCTGTGAGCCCAGTTATAGCCTCTATACTTCGAAGCCTTGAGTTTCCATTGCAAATTCCTATCCACTTGGTTCTTTTCTAAAATGAGCTTAGCATGGTTTTTGTGAAATTGCTAGACTTTTTTTCTTTTTCTTTTTAGGATCACACCCAAGGCATAAAGTTCTACGTAGTATTCGTAAGCACACGAAGGCTGTGATGTACCTTGTAGACAAAATATATGTATTATATATAAGCTTTGTTCAGGCACGAGTGTACGTGCTGTTGGCCATTCAATCTTCATAGATCATCAATATATGTTAAATAGGTGTCTTTCACACGAACACACATAAAATAAGATTATGGACTGATTGGTTGACAAAAATTCTATGACAAGACAAGAGGCTCAAAGGAACCTAACCATCTTTTTCAGTATTTGTTAATTTAATGTTTGCAGTGACTTTATTGACCATAATCACCATGAACAATGAGAATCAACTACATCTCCCTCCTTTCTTTATTTGATGACTCCCAAAGCTGTATCCAGTCAAAGTAGTTTTGCAAACATCTCACTCGTATATCCACCTGCCTCATTTCTAGCTTTTCTTTGCCTTCCTTCTGGTACCAAGTTATTAGCTCTGAAAGAGGGCATCTGATCATGTCACTCCTCTGTTTTAACCTTCCCCCATCTCTGCTCTGCCCAGGATCATCCAACCTTCACAGCACAGAACATAACCCCTAGGAGCTGTACTGCCTCATCTCCCACAATCCTCCCAACAATTTTGCTTGAACCAGACTTCTCACTCTGCCTCAAATACCCCTGTACTTTTTTTACATGCTCTTTTTTATTGACAGTATGGATTTCCTGGGCGAGGATTCAGATCTGAGGTTCTACTGCAGTTGTAGCTATGCTGGACCCTTAACACACTGTGCCAGGCCAGGTATCGAACCTGCATCCCAGCACTGCAGGGACACAGCCAATCCTGTTACGCCACAGCAGGAACTTCACACGCTCTTTTCTATCCTTGAATGTCCTTAGAGACCTTTCTTAGTGTGCACATTCCTAATCATCCATCAAGAGGTCATTCAGGTATTACCTCCTCTGGGAAGGTTTCCCAATTTGCTTAGACAAAGTGTTTCTTCCATTTCTGGCCTCTGACACCTTATTGTAGGATTTGCATTTTGTGTATCCTAGTTTTCTTGCATGTCTCTCTTTTACATTAGTCTGATGTGTGTTTTCTAACATCACCAAACAATTTTTCCAAGATTCAAAAGACACCGACTGGATGCCCTATCTTCTAACTCTAATCTGACACTGTCTACCTGGAGATGAAAGTCAGATCCCTGCAGGTTAAGGGCTTAGTCCTACAAGATTCTCCCTCACTTCAGATGCCAATAGAAAGTTCAGATTATTACCTGTGCTTCTTATCTACCAGTTATAAGTTTGAGATTTCCACGACCACTTCGTCAGGTTTGATTAAGTTTCTAGAGAAGGTCACATATCTTAGAAAAAATTATTTACTAGTTTACCTATTCATCTAATAGATACAACTCAGGAACATCCAGTTGGAAAAGATGCATAGTGCATGATACTGGGAAAGGTATGTGCAGAGCTTGCATGCTTTCTTTGGGTACCACTCTTCCAGGATTGCCATGTGTTCCCCAACCCAGGTGCTGGCCAAATCCTCTCCTTTTGGGTTTTTATGAAAGCTCCATTCCATAGGCATGGTTGATGAAATCATTAGCCATGGCAGTTGATTCAAACTCCAGCCCCCTCTCCGTATCTGAGGTGAGAGGGTGGGATGGAAAGTTCCAGCCCTTTAATCATGGTGCTGCCCTGCAGTCAACCCCGTCCTTACATGCTTTCCAAAAGTCATCTCATTAACATAAACTCGGTTGTATTTGAGTGGGGCCTGTTATGAATAACAAGACACAGCTTTTGTCTTTATGGCTCTGGAGCTATTTTAGGAACTGATGAGGAAAGACTCAAGATTATAACAAAAGATGCCTCTATGGCTCTTAATAGAACATAACTAATTTTTTAGGAGCCATGTGCCAGGAACCAACTGTATATTTCTTATTATAAAACACAATATCATAGTAAGATCCCAACAAATTCTCATAGGAAGGCCCAGATCACTCTTCACATAGAGATATCTAGGACCTTATAAGAACTTACCAGTGCTTCTCAAATGGACTAAAAGAATATTTCTGAGTGCTGCTGGGATGTATATCTGCCCTAAGACAATTCCTTGGATTTAGGTAAGAAAATTCTATTTCTAAATTATCATTCATGATGTAATTACTATTATTTCTCTTTGTCCTCAAAGTTGGTCATAGATAAAATACTCTGTGAATTCACCTGCTATGATCACAGCCAGTAGAAAAACTCACTGCAAAGTCTGATTCCATTAACATCATTCTACGGGTGGAAGAACGAAAGCATTTTTTTAAAAAAGGAAATAACTGAAAGAAGATGGTGTAGTTTTAATTTAAGAAGAGTGAATTGCGATTTTGGATTTAGAATATTTTAACTAGAGAACCATCACTTAAAACTCCCTGGACCTCGGTTTCTTCAACATGAAAATGGGATAATCATGTCCACATCCGAGGGTTAGTGTGAGAATTTAATGATACAGTGTTAATGCTTACCATGCTTAAGAATTCTCTTTGCGAACAAGAGCAACAAATACCAGTATAAACATGTAAATAATTACTTCAGCATTGAAGTTTATTTATAAGGGACGTTTCTACTTTTGCTAGATACTTCCATTCCAGTATCTTTACGGATGCTCCATAACAACTCAGAGAAACAATTCCACCAAAAAAGAGCATAGCCTCTGTTTTGTTTTGCAGAAGTGTCTATAAGCAAAACATTTCATAGATGTTTTATACAATGACAACTAGTTATTCACAGACAGATGCTGGCCATGTGTTTTCCAAGATCAATGAAAAATGCCAGCAAATGGGAAATTGGAGGGAGGGCAGAACAGAGATTTCTTGAAGAAACACACCTCCCAGTTGGAAACCTCAGAATCTTTGTGAGTTTCTACAGCAGAGTGGGGAGCACGCGGGGCTGTGGGTGTGGTTCTATGCAGCTGACTTCAGCATAACTCAATTAGGGAATTCTCAATGGCTAGTCATCTGGGTTCTAAATGGTTGTTTATGTTCTCCAGATGGTCATGGACAGCAGAAAAAAATACATTTGAAAGGAAAGAACACAGAAGGGGGGAAAAGAGTTTGAGAAGTAGCTAAGCCGCTTTTGTCTTTTCCTTATTATAATCTGATTTTGTGGGTAGGGTAATAAAGCAACTGTTCCAGAGAAAAATGCTTTGCACTCATTTAAAGTTTCCTAAACATCTTGAATGCTTTCCTTGTCATCAAGGAACCTCTTTTTACAGGAACATCTGCAACCTAAAGAGAAGATACGGGGAACAATGCCTTCTAGAGTGACAAAAATGTTTGGATTGCACAATCATGTTTTGTATAAGTCAATGTATATTTATCAACAATGCAATATTGTTGCTAAAAAATTCTTCCTAATGCGAAAGGATAGTGATTAAATATCATAGAGGCATTGCTGTTTTTGTTGTTTTTTTTTTTTGCTGCACTTGTGGCATGCAGAAATTCCCAGGCCAAGGATAGAATCCATACCACAGCTGTGACAATGCCAGATCCTTAACCGCTACACTGCCAGAGAACTCCAAGGTGTCTTCAGAGACCATATGAACCAAAAATAAACAACAACAAAACACCAGGAAATAGCGGGATATGCTTGAGATAAAGCTTCCTGACCTTTTCATTATGGCCTCAGCACCAGTCATAGGCCTTCAGAGTTGATGGAATGTTTGTAATGAGGCATGCTATGATTGGACAACGTGCTTCTCTGCAGATATCCAGCATTATTCTTGGAGGAAAGTGATTCTCCCAAAATCAGTATTTAAAAGAGATGCTGTCCCTTTTGAAATGACTGCTCATTCATTCATTAATTCACCAAATATCCACTGGCTTCCTACTACATGCCAGGCACTGTTTTAGGTCCAGGAGAACAAAACGGACAAGATTTTTAATCTCAGAGAACATTTATTCCAGTCCAACTGTAATAATAACAGCTCCCCATGTTGAGTTCTTACTCTACCCTTAGGTGTTTTTGTAGATTTTCTCTTATTCTTTTACAACTCCTGCAAGGAAGGTGGTCTTACTATCATTCTGAAGCTGAGAAAACAAGCAGAGAGAGGTTAAATAATTCTCCCAAGGTCATGCAGTAAATTGAAGAACTGATATGGGCCCTCAGGTCTGTCTTATTCAAAGCTGTACTCTTTCCCCTATATGCTACTTTCCTAGAGGAATCTAGGGTATGTCTCCAGATATTGTGATTTTTAATAGTATGATGATGAGGAAGACATATATTCCTGCTTCATACTATGATGATACATGTTGCTGCTGCCACTACCACCACGACCGTGACCATTTCTTACTTCTTTATGTTGCTATAAGTAGCCTGTGAACTTGGAGAAGGTGAAGTCATTCAACTCTATTCAGGGGTTGTGGTTGTTCCCAGAGGAGACAGATATAACTAATTGCACCCAATCCATGAGTTTTTCTCCATAGGCTTCATTTATTCTGCTGAAGGCACATCATGTAGGGTAGGATCACGACATCTTTTTTTCCACTTTCAATAAATTCTTGTTAAAGGCCTATTACATGACAGTCAGTGCGCTCGGTAGATAAAATGATGACAAAGCTAGACAGTTTAATGATTTAATTTTTTTATCAATACAAACGTACATGGCTTAAAAAGCTAAATAATACTAAAACATTAATAAAAACGTACAATGGTTCCCCAGCCATTGTGCTTCATTACAACTAGACCTCTGGCAACCAGTCCTGTATTTTTTAGTTGTTTCTTGGAGCATTTCACACTCTTCTATTTCTAAATAATGTGTGTCTATTACTATCTCACACTGAAAACCCTATTTCCCCATCCTCCCAATATAGTTATAGTTTTGATTAAATATGATTTGTTTTTATTATTCATTTCTATACCCATGCAAATGTTATTCACAAATGAATGCTGCTATTTGATTATGTCCTTCTTTTTTTACTCTTACCAAAGTTAGTAACTTTTCCATTCGTACTTTTCCCACACTTTTCAACATTATTTTTACAAACTTAGGGCATGTGTTGTTTTTTTCTTAGATATATCCTTCGAAGGAGTCTTTCCTCTGAGCTTATAATATTCTGAGATTTCCCTTTTCTTTCAAACTTGGAATTCCCTTTACTTGTTCTTTTCTGAAATTGTTTACCTGTTTCCTGGACTTTATACTTCTTTCTTCATGGTTTTATTTTCTTGCTCCAAAGAGCACACCAATCAGTAGTTTAGTCAGCTTGAAAAGATAGTTAAATGACAAAGGGTATGGTGACATCTCCTTAAATCTTGTCTCCTGGTTGCACTTTTCAGTCTAATTAAGTGGGTTCTGTGGTGCTTTTCCCGTCACTAGAGGTGTCATTCCTTTTTGTCCAGTTTTGGATTTCCTCTTTCTCTTTTCTGATATCTTGCTTTATTGCTATATTTTGGTGTCAGACATTTTCCACTCTCTTAGTGAGACAGGTACATTGTATTTTGTTCTCTTTTTTCTTGCTTTTTGTTCTTTCTTTTCCTTTTTTTTTGCATGTTGAATATCTAAAACTGTCCTTTTATCGTGACAGTTGATTGAACGTTTGGCTGGGTACAGAATTCTAGATTAGAAATAATTTTACTTCAGATTTTTGAAGGCATTACTCCATTGCTTCCAGCATGCTATTCAGATTCCTATTCTTTATATGTTCCTTCTTTTTCTTTTTTAAGGGCCACACCTGTAGTATATGGAAATTTCCAGGCTAGGGATCAAATCAGAGCTGTAGCCATGGGCCTATGCCATGGCCACAGCCATAGCAATATAGGATCCAAGCTGTGTCTGTGACCTGTGACATAGCTCTTAGCAATGCCAGATCCTCAACCCACTGAGTGAAAACAGGGATCAAATCAGCATCTTCATGGTTACTAGTTGGGGTCTGAAGCCGTTGAGCCACAATGGAATTTCCCTGTTTTGTCGTTTGATAAGCTTGTAGAACTTTGCTCCCAGGTTTCTGAAATTTCACAATATTTTTCCTGGTATGGATCTATTTTCATCTATTTTGTTGGGCAATCTTTGGGCCTCTTCAATCTGGATATTTATGGTTTGCACTTGTGGGAAATTTCCTTGCATTCTTTCTTTGATGATATTTTCCCACAATTTTCTTTGTACTTTCATTCTGATAACCTACCATTTGAATGTTGGCACTCTTGAAATATTCATGTTTTCCATCTCTTGGGTTTTTAAACTACTTTTGTGACAATTACTCCAACAGTTTCTTTCAGCCCTCTCTAACTTCTAAAAATTCTTTCTTATAGCATCAGCTTCCTATTTCATAGGTGAAATATATTCTTTCTTTTAGAGGACAGAGATAGTATTTGTTGTTGTTGATTTTTTTTTTCTCCTTGCATAATTTCTGTTTTTTCCAAGTTGCTTTTCTTTTGTTTTGTTTCGTTTTAGTCTAGTCTTCATAGCAGAAGCTTCTCTTAGATATATGGTTATTCTTGATTGTCTGTTCATGATTAAGATTTGGAGCATTAATAATCTGTTTGGAACCTCTGAGAGCGTGAGTAGGGCTCTCTGATTTTAAGCTTTATTGTCAGGTAAGCTGAGTGAGACATTTCTTGAGGAATTACTGGTGTCAATATCTTTAGGTCTCCTTGTCAGATAGGAGGGGAGTCTGCTAGAACCTCCAAATAAGTCACCCGTTCTCTCCTGTCTAGAGAGTAAAAGTCTAGCTGCATAGGTCCTAGGAGTCAAGTGGAGGGAGATGGCTAGGGGATTCTTAATTTAGCTCCAACACATATATGGACACTTAATTTCTCTCTTTTCAGTATGGCATCCATCTGTTTCACTTTGTGAAGGATCCTTTACTTTCTCCAGAGAATAAATTTCTAGTCTCTCAGTAGGGGTAGCAGTGATGGTGTGAGAGTGGGAATAAAGAAGGGTCTAACCACATCCTGAAAGCTTTCAGCATCCCTCTGGAGGAGAGACAGATTTTTGGTCTCTCTGGCTCCCTTCTAATTTCTAGCATTGGGCAGGGTGCTGGTTCCGTAGGGATGATTCACTCATTCAAACACAGGGAAGGGCTCAGGTTGTTTTGGCAGCTACAGTACGGGAACTCCAAAGCTACGCTCCAGGGCCAAGATACCTCTTTGTTCCACAGAAAGAATGACGTCTTGTCCTTCTCCTCACTCAAGTCTACGAATACATGTGCTCAGGCCTCATTTGCAATATCAATGGCAGTGGAGGATCTTATATATGTTGGGTTGTTCTTAGGCTCCCCATTGTCAGTTTGGGATTTGGCTTGATTTCTAGGTCAATTACTATTGGTCTACATTCTTTCTGACTTTCCAAATTTTATTGCTCGTATCTTCTCTGCATTTTCATGGCTTATGTCTGTTATTAGAAAAAAAAGTATTTGCTATAATTTTACTGAGATTTGGGGCATATATATTTCAAACTGCCCTCTCCACACAGAACTGGACATATTCCCTCTCCTAATTGGATCTTTAGCACATAGCGCCGTGCCTGATCCAGTTAAGGTTTTGATCACCTCAACCAACATTACCTGTGGTACTAATACTGTCACTAGCTATCCTAGCCATCTACTCAGAGATGCTATTAGCTTCAAAAAAAGTGGTACACTGTATCTTAAATTGCCCTGTAATTTGGATATACAATTACGATGAAGACAAAAGTGGTGGCAATGCCTCATCTCTCTTCTTTCCCTTCATAACTAGAACTTATATACCTGGTTATAAGCTAGTTCCTTCACATGCATCGTCACTAACATTTGTCAAACCATAAAATAAGGCTATTCCTATTTTCATTTCTTTTTCTCCTCATACTCTATTCTCTCTGCCCCCCTTGCCAATATCAAAGAAAGTTGTTTTTGTTTTTAAAGAGCAAGCCCATAAGGGAAGCCCTTCACATTGCTGGTGGAAAAGTAAATTAGCGCACCTACTGTATGGGTGTTTCTCAAATGACGTTTCAATTACGGTTTCTCAAAAAACTAAGAATAGGATAGCTATGTGATCCAGCAATTCCACTCCTGGTATATATCTGAAGAAAATAAAAACACTAATTCAAAAAGATACAGGCACCCCAATATTCATAGCAGTGCTATTTACAATAGTCAAGAAATAGAAGCAACCTAAGTGTCCATCAGTAGATGAGTGGATAAAGAAGATGTAGTATGTGGATACAATGGAATGATACTAACTCATAAAAAAGTGAAATTCTGCCATTTGCAACTACATGGATGGACTTGGGGGGTATTACACTTAGTGAAAAAAGTCAGACAGCAAAAGACACATACTGTATTATGTCACTTATACGTGGAATCCAAAAAGTGAAACAAGGGAGTTCCCGTCGTGGCTCAGTGGTTAACGAATCTGACTAGGAACCATGAGGTTGCAGGTTCGATCCCTGGCCTTGCTCAGTGGGTTAAGGATCCGGCGTTGCCGTGAGCTGTGGTGTAGGTTGCAGACGCGGCTCGGATCCCGCGTTGCTGTGGCTGTGGCGAAGGCCGGCGGCTACAGCTCCTGTTAGACCCCTAGCCTGGGAACCTCCATATGCCATGGATGCAGCCCTAGATAAGGCAAAAAGACCCCCCCAAAAAAAAATTAAAAAAAAGTAAAACAAACTAGTAAATATAAGAAAAAGAAACAGACTGACAGATATAGAGAACAAACCAGTGCGTATCAACGGGGGAGAAGGAAAGGTAGAGGGGAAAGATAGTGGGAGGATATTAAGAGGTAAAACTACTATATAAAAATAAGCTATAAGGATATATTGCACAGTACAGGGAATATAGCCAATATTTTATAACAACTATAAATGGCATATAATATATAAAATATTTGAATCACTATGTAGTACTCTGAAACTAAATATAATATTTTAAATCAACTATACCTCAACACAGAAATAAAGACCAAGCCCCATAAAGTATGAATTTTTCTCTAAGACACATAATATTCTTGTGCATAAATACGGCTTTTGAAATGGCAAGGTCAGCTGCTAAACAGCTATAATTACTGCAAACTGATTTTACTTCTTCACTAAAACACACACGCACACACACACACACACACACACACACACACACACACACACAATGAGAAACATTACTTCTCTTGTGTGCCTGGCCTGAAATTTTATCTTGCTTTCGAAAATGCTTGTGGCCTAGAACACGAGCCTGGGGATACCAATCCAAATTTTAAGTTCTCATTTAGGCCCCAAACTCACATCACTTGGTTGGACTCCTACTTTAAAATAAAGCTAGTCCTAAACTGAATTTCATTTGCAGAGAATACATGGGTAGCTACAAGGCTTCTGGGCAAAGTGAATAGAAAAAAAAAAAATCGCAAACACCTATGCTACAAAGTAAATACATGTGCTCCCATATGGAGCAACTAGAGGGTTCTAGAGAGGTGTGAAATACACACTGCTTTCCTGTGCTGCCTGGGTTGATTACAAATTATGAAACCAGGCAGAATTCTAGATTCAAGGGGAAAAATAAAAAAAGCATCTCTACCACTGAGAAGCTTCTGGCCCCCTGTGCGATTGCCTTAGCACGCATTTCTAAGGCTCCCAGGTGAATAGTCTCAAGGTAATTACATTTTTGTGTAATCTTCGCAAAACTGAAAGAGAAATATTCTCAATTCAAATGCAGTGGGGGAACGCTACACGTTGTGATAGCACGGTGCTTTGTTCTTCTTCAGAGGCACTTTCATCACCCACATCAGAAGACGGAGGTGAGATTTTGGCAGAGTACATCTGCAGCTCCGAGGGGTATTTGAGAAGGGGTCACGCTCTTGCTGTATGGGTCACTCTTGAAACCTTAAGCAGAAGCACCTGGAAGCTTTCTCCTTAAACCATGCCTAAATTACTTTGCTCGGGTTGTGCGGAAGGATACCTTAGTGTGCTTCCTATAAAATCAAAAGGCAGCTTAGACCAAACTAAGCGGGTTGACTCTTGTCTTTTCATACGTAAAAAGCAAAATTCCTGTGCCTGTGTTAACTGCTACTCCCAAGACGGTGAACTGGGGACTGGCAAATGAGCTGAGCTTTAAAAGTGTAGTCAGAGCAAAGACCTTGAGAGACAAGGTTAGCCAAGAAAGATTAAAAAAAAAAAAAATCATCTAGTTAAAAACCTCACCAGTTGAATGGGATGACAGATGAATGATGGATGCAGGTGGGAAAATGGGATTCCCTTCAAAGAAAAGACTGTGATGTGCAAGGCAATGAGGAAACGTGAGGTCCTGGCGCGTATGCGTGGGGAACAGATAATGCCTGTCTCCTGTGCTCACTGTATTGTCAGAAGCTCCTGGAATAAATCCTCTGGGGAGCTGCTATGAAAGAAGGTAAAACCAAACGCAGTTTCCCATTCTGATATAAATTTAGAGGCATTGTAATTGTCACTGTGCTACTTTTTAAGGTCAAATTTTTATGAAAGGAATAAAGAGTAAAAATCTAAAGAACAGGGGCTTTTGAGCCAGGTAAGTTAAGATCCTGCTCCGCTATTAACTAGTTATACAGCTGTTATTAACCTCACTGAACCTCAAGTTTTCAATCTGTAAAATAGGAATGTCAGTAATTTCCTTTCCATTTGGTTGTAAGGAGAAGCCATGCTGAGTTTAAAGGAGCAAGCAAAGGAGTTCCCTTGTGGCTCAGCAGGTTAAGGATCTGGTGTTGTCAATGCAGCAGCTCTGGTTGTTGTCATGGGGAGGGTTTGATTCCCTGGTCCGGGAACTTCTGCATGCTGCAGGCACAGCCAAAATAAAATAAAATAAAATAGCAAGAACAATCAGTAACTGAATAGATTTCTAGAAACTGTAACTATTTTTTTTTTCCTTTTAGGCCCACACCTGCAGCATATGGAGGTTCCCAGGCTAGGGGTCAAATTGGAGCTACAGCTGCCAGCTTATGCCACAGACATGCAGGATCCCAGCTGCGTCTGTGACCTACACCACAGGTGTTAAGGGTTAAAGTGATGCTGGATCCTTAGCCCACTGAATGAAGCCAGGGATGGAGCCTGCAACCTCATGGTCACCAGTAGGATTCGTTTCCCTTGTGCCACAATGAGAACTTCCTAGAAATGGTAACTATTATATTTAGGCACTAGAAATAACAATAGAAGAATGAAATCTTGGGTGATGTCTTCAAAATAGGTCTTATCTTGGATAGTCAGTGAGTTCAACAGATCTTTCAGTATTCCAGGAAGAATCTTTGTGTATGGACCCTTGAACATAATTGATCATACCTGAGAAACAAACAAATGAAAAGAGAGAAAAAACCAACAACAAATATGTAAACTACCCCAATAAGCCAAAACAAGCAGAATCACTTTCTGGTTTAAATAAACAAATTTGTAGGAATTAGGAAGGTATTAGAGTCACTATTCTGGTTCAAATGTTCATTCTTTCAAGTTAAATTATTCTCCCACGCTAATACCTTAAAAAAAAAAAATGTGTGGCACTCGTTTGTGAATGAATGAATGAATCAGTGGAGTCCTCAGGCTCCCAGATTAACTTTTCTGAATCATTATTATCAAACCATCACACCTTTGCTCTAGAACCAAGTGCGGTCTCTCTCCAGGATGTCCAACGGTCCCCATAGTCATAGAAAACCATGCTATGACAACTGGAGCAGAGTGAAGGAAAACTCCCCGAGCTAGTGACTTTTAGCTACCTTTCTTATTACCAGGGACATTCTTAAAATGTCTCCTAGGAAAGAGGTCAAATTATGCCCTTAGTATAATATTTTCCTTTGTTCTTTGTTATCGTCCTCCTTAAATCAAATTATTTCTAAATTTGCAGCAATGCAGTTCATAACCACTCAGCTGCCAGCTCAGGGTACTTTGTCTTCTTTCTCCTTAATGTACACACTTGACTGTCAGTAGAACCGGCTGAATAAAAAGCTGTCAGGAATTTCCACAAATAATTAAAGCATAAAATAAATAATACATGACTAGTGTGAGGGAATGTACCTTTTCTTTCTGTAATATACTTGGTGTAGAAAGAACACTGGAGACCCAAGATAATCAAAAGCCCACTGCTGGTTTTCTAATACACATTTAAACTGCTTTATTTTTCTGCTGAAGTATTTATTGACATAAAAGCAGTTAACATTTTTATTTCACTAGTGTATCTGTAGAGACACTCTAGTTTGACTTGATTTCCTGGAAAGGAAGAATGAGGTATACATGTTAAAGTAATTAGAATTCAATTTTGGAATAAAAAAAATTGATCCCATAAATATTCTGGCTCAATTCTGGACAGCCTGTCTCCCTTTCTTGCTTGTCTCTCTGCCTCAGAAACATCTCCTTTCCATCTTTCTCTCCCGTTTTACATGCATTTGCTGTTCACCACAATCAAGAAAAAATAAACGGAGTGGAAAAGAAGATTGGCAGGTAGGACGGAATAGCGTTAACGTAGCTTCCAAACATGGCTTTGAAGTGATTTGCTGCTTTTTATTGTGCTCTCCAACTGAGAACCTTAGGCTGGGGAACACCGTGTCTTTTGGGGGGAGTTCCTCTCTGGTTGTCAGTTCAGACACTCTCTTGGAATAGAGGGGGATGGGAATCATAAAATGTCAGAGGGATGGAATAGCTCCCCAGTTAAAACCAACACCAAAAGAAAACAAAACACAAAACAGCAGCTTGATTCAGGAGGATGTTTTGTTTTCATATCTATTTGCATTTTTTTTTGTCTTTTTGCCTTATCTAGGGCCGCACCCGCAGCACATGGAGGTTCCCAGGCTAGGGGTCTAACAGGAGCTGTAGCCGCCGGCCTTCACCACAGCCACAGCAACGCGGGATCCGAGCCACGTCTGCAACCTACACCACAGCTCACGGCAACGCCGGATCCTTAACCCACTGAGCAAGGCCAGGGATCGAATCCACAACCTCATGGTCCCTAGTCGGATTTGTGAACCACTGAGCCACGACAGGAACTCCTGCTTTTTTTTTTTGGTACTGAAAATTCCATAAAAGCAGCCGTCACATTTGTTTCATTCATTAAGTATATGCCTAGTGTCTGTCCAATAAGATGTGTTTAATATATTGTTGGATGAATCCCAAGAGCTCACATTTATTGATCAATTTCTTTTTGCCAACCTAGTTGCAAGCACCTTACACACAGTTCGTTCCTCGTGTTGTTATCGTGGCCTGTTCCTGACACTTTCCACGCGAGATGAGGATTCAGAAATGAGGGACAGGGTAGATGATTTACCGAGATCGCTGGCCGGAGAAGAGCAGAGCTGGGATCTGGACTCAGACGGCCTGACCCCAGAGCCTTGTTAGTCAATATCTGTTTGCTGATTAAAATATGAAGATCATATTTAAATAGAGTTATATCACACATCCTGAGTAGTTCAGCAGCTGGGTGGTGGTGAGACCTCAGATTTCTGTGTTCCCTTGACAAAATCAACAGTCTGGTTCAACCCATAGTTCAGATCACAGGGGTGATAACTGGCCTCAAAGTGACTTGGTCTGTTTCATACCAACTACATGAGTGTGAGTTTAATCAAAACTTGGGCATTCTTAGGAATGCCCACTCGAGTGTTGAAGCTATACTCTGAACTATGAGTTGGTGAATTTTTGAGACTGTAAACACCTTGGGGATATCATAATGAATAAATCTGTTCCCTTAACTTTTATTGGGTGCCTACTGTATTCCAAGCCCAAAGCAAAAACAAAGTATATTAAGCATCTTTAAATAGCAAAGTATTCTGAGAATATACTCCAAGCATAGTATCCAATTAGAATTTAAGTTAATGAACAGAATTTCCTGACATGGTGCAATGGGTGAAGAATCCAACTGCAGTGGCTTAGGTTCCTGCAGAGTTTCGGGTTCGAACCCCGCCCAGCCCAGTGGGTTAAAGGGTCTGTTACTGTTGCAGCTGCAACTTAGGTCACACCTGTGGCTCAGATCCAGTCCCTGGCCCTGAAACTTCCATATGCCGCTGGTGCAGCCACAAAATTAAAAAAAAAATTAATAAACAAATTCAATGAAGCAGGGTGTATAGGAAGAGGGAGAAGATTGGATGGGACATGATGAATTTAGATTGTACTCCGTTGTTCTAAGGTACCTTCACGAAGTGTTTATTAACCACAAATTATCCTTCTTTGTTTAGAGTATTTAATAAATTATGGAGTGGTTAATGATTAATAGTGTCAGTTTTGGCAGGAGATCTTTATAAAAAACATTTCTTGGTTTATCTTACACTTAAAAAATTGTGAAATATAACATGCACACTAAAATGTACAGAGCACAGTATGTACAGCTTAATAAAGGATTAAAAAGGGAACAGCCATTAACCAGGTCAAATTTGGCAAGATGATAACAACCAAGAAGCCCTTTGTATGGCTTTTTGAGTCACATCCCTCACCTTCTCCTGCTGGAGGTTGCCCTCATCATGATTTTTGTTATACTTGCTTCTTTGCTTAGAGATGCATGCCAAAGTATGCATCTCTAAACACTACAGTTACTTTTGCATATTTTCAAACTCTATAGAAATAACATGTTCTTTTGCGCCTGGCTTCTCTTGCTCAATATCATTTTTATGACATTCACCTATGCTGCTACATATTGCTACAGTCAATTTTCTGTACGGTGCTGCATGGTGTTCCATTGTATAAATATAGCACCATTTTATGCTGATGGACACTTAGATGTTATAAGTAATCCTGACAGGAACATTTTTGTAGATGTCTCTTGGTTCTCATTTCTTTAGGTACCTACCTAAGGTAGAATTGCTGGTTCATAAGATTTGAGTATATTCAACCTTAATAGATGCTGTCACTTTTCCAAAGTAGTCGTAGTAATTTATACTTGTACCTGTATGAAGGTTTCTGTGGCATCCGGTTTTCTCCAACACTTGTTATGAGCAGTCTTTTTAATTTTAGCTTCCTTGGTGGGTGTATCATGATATCTTATTGTGCTTTATTTGCAGTTCCATGATTACTAATGGAAAATGAGTTGTAGAAAATAATTTTTGTTGTTTGTGAAATTTATAAATTGCATATACTTCTTCTTTTTTTTTTGCCTTTTTGTCATTTCAGGGCCACACCCACGGCATGTGGAGGTTCCCAGACTAGGGGTCTAATTGGAGCTGTAGCTGCTGGCCACAGCCACAGCCATGCCAGATCTGAGCCGTGTCTGCGATCTACACCACAGCTCATGGCAACGCCGGCTCCTTAACCCACTGAGCAAGGCCAGGGATTGAACCTGCAACCTAATGGTTCCTAGTCGGATTCGTTAACCGCTGCGCCAGGATGGGAACTCCATAAACTGCATATACTTCTTACACGCCAGTTTGCCTTTCCATGCCCACAGTGAAGACCTAGATGAGAAGACATTTAAAATGTTCATGTTGGGGTTTCCACTGTGGTGCAGCAGAAACGAACCTGACTAGTATCCATGAAGATGTGGGTTCAATCCCTGGCCTCGCTCAGTGGGCTGGGGATCTGGCCTTGCTGTGAGCAGTGGTGTAGGTTGCAGACATGGCTCAGATCCCGTGTTGCTGTGGCTGTGGTGTAGGCCGGCAGCTGATGGTCCAATTCAACCTCTAGCCTGCGAACTTCAATATGCTGCAGCAGGTGCAGCCCTAAAAAGCAAAAAACAAAAAAAAAAGAAAAAAAAGAAAAAATGTTAATATCATCAAATTCACCAATTTGTATAGTTATGTTTTAAAAAATATTTTTGACCCTGAAATCATAAAAATATTCTTTTATACTATTTTACATCTTAGTTTTGTGTTTTCACTTTTTTTATCTAAAATGGTGTTAAGATTTAATTTCAGTTTTTCTATATTAATACAAAGTATTCCCAGTATCATTTATTGTAAAAAAAAACAAAAAAAACAAAAAACAGTGACCATCTTTTTCCCTGATTCTGCAGTGGCACTTCAGCATAAATCAAGTTTTTTGGGTATCTATTTTTTTGTTTGTTCCCTGGTAAATAAAGGAGATATATATATCTTGTACCAAGACCACAATGTCTTAAATGTTGTAACTATCATAGCTTTATAATGTTTTGTTATTTGTTAGAGTAAGTCCACTACTCCTTTCAATAATGTATTGGTTATTCTTGGACCTTTGCATTTTCTTGTGTATTTTTAGAAATGGCTTGTCAATTTCCCTCCTCCCCTCCCCCCACCAACACTGCAAAAGAAAAACCTATTGTGAATTTTTTGAGATTGTATTATATTTATCAAATTGGAAAGATCTGACATTTTCCCAATATTGAGTCCAGTTTCTGAAAATGATATATTTCTCTGCTCATTTACATCTCTTTAATTAGCCTCAATAATATAGCTTTATAGGTTTTTTCACATCTTTGGTTGATTTATTAATTGGTATTTGATATTTTGAGTGCTTTTAAAGTATAATTAAAAATGCATTTCTACCTTTTTGTGGCAAGTATATAGAAATATTAATTTTAATTTTTATTTATTTTTGCTTTTTAGGTTCATACCCACGGCATATGGAGGTTCCCAGGCTAGGGGTCTAACAGGAGTTGTAGCTGCCGGCCTTCACCACAGCCACAGCAATGTGGGATCCGAGCCACGTCTGAGACCTACACCACAGCTCACAGCAACGCCGGATCCTTAACCCACTGTGAGAGGCCAGGGATCGAACCCACATCCTCATGGTTACTAGTTGGATTCTGAGCCACAACAGAAACTCCCTAATTTTTAAATATTAAACTGTATCTAATAATTTTTCCAAGCTCACATACTTGTTTTAATAGTTTATCTGTACATTCTTTTATATTTTTCATGTACACAATCTGCCTCTCGTTCCTTTGTCATGAACACAGAATATAGCCATGGTCTAATTTGTGCTGGGTTTTTAACTCCTAGTATTAAATGGACCAAATTCTAGGCCAGTATTTCCTTATCAGGGATAGGGCTTTTTTCACCAAAAACATTCCTTTGTCTTACCTATTCCCATCGGTTTGGACTAGCATTTGAATATATCTCTTCTGAAAAATTTCCGAAATTGTTCTGATGTAAAAACCTGGTTGTGAACCACTGTTCTGTACCAATGAAATGATGTGAAATACATATTTTCTGTATAATTCAAGCCCTAATTATATTTTGCTCTTACTTGTCTGAGTAACTGAGGCCAAAACATTAATGTTTTGGATGTATTTGCTTGAATTTCCTTTACCCTTGATTTGATAAGCATATATTCTTAAAAAAAAAAGCAATAAACATTTAAATGGTAGATTAATTTGCAAGAGGAAATAGGGATTTAAAGAGATCTTTTGAATCTTTTAAAAGAATCATGATAGAGCAAGATAAGAAATGGATGTCTGAAGAAGAGGTGGATGAATGTTTCCTCTTTTGGCTGAAATCTCAACAAACAGCAAGCTACAATGAGTAAATCATTTTTAAATAGATGAGACTAGGAATCCAGATGTTTGGAAGCAAGATACTAGCTGGTAATGTGCTGTAGCCCATCATCCAGGCCCTTCCTGAGGGAAATGATAGCAAAGCCAGACTCTCTGCTTTCTAAATATCCTCTGGAAACCAATCTTGTTGTCACCAACATCACAACTTTGTTTCAGCTGGCAATTTACCAACATCTGTTTGGCAAGGATGATTTTTCCCTTCAACTCTTAGATATATATTTTCCCATTTTGAAGCACTGAACCCAACACAGAGCAAGAAAAGGAGAATTGAAAAATCACAAAGGCTACATTCCCATTCATTTTCAGGAAAACCTCCCAAATTCTTATTTAAAGTATTATTTTTACCTTCTAAAATCCTGGCAGCATAAATTATCCCTGTGTACATTGCTGTTTGGAGCGATCCAAAGGAGTGAAACATACATGCACACACAGCCGTGCAGGTTAGTCTTTCACAGCTATTTGGAGTTTTGTAAAGAAAAGGGTCAGATGCGCCTGTTTTAAACTACAGAATATAGAAAACTGCATTTTACTAGCATTTTAACCCCCAAGGGTTTATGGATTTTAAAAATGAAACGGTTGGCAGGGGGCAGATTTACTAAACGTACGGAATCATCAAGTACATTTTGGCTGAAACGAGGTCAAGTACACCTTGTTGCTGCTTTGACCGCCTTAATAATTACCAAAATGATCTGATCATTTGTTGAGTGCGCAAGTTGTGTTTATTAGGAAAAGAGACAGCACATTTCTTTGGTTGCTCCGAGGCCAAGTTGGGCAGATAGACTACTTCAGCATTGCACAAGCCAGCTGAGAGATAATTAAGTCATTTGAGCGTGTGCTTTCTTGGCTTCCCTTCCCAATTTTTTTTTTTTTCCCTTTCTTTTTTGGAAGCAAACCATGGCTCTTGTCCCGTGTCCCTCCCCCAAGTCTTTTTAACATTCCTTCCTCCTGCCTGAGGTGAGGGTATAGTTTCTTCTTATTGAGGAAAAAGTGTTGAGAAAAAATTACTAACAAGCCTTCATAAAAGCAACCTTAGATTCCTATAGAGCTTTGTGATCATGTTTCTCTTAACCCCCTGTTACCTCAAAGTGATCTGTTTATGTATCGTTTTCCCTTTAGACTGTAAATTCCTGCAGGACAAGATTATGGCTTATTCATCTTTGCAGCCCTAGCACCTAATATAACAGGTGATGGAGAAATGCTCCTTTAACCCAAGGAGATCTTCTAATTCAACCTCTTTATGTTGTGGAGAAAGAAACAGACCCAGAAGGTAAAGGGATTTGTCCAAGTCTCCAAGAAAGTCAGTGGTAATGTCCTAGTCTGCAGAAGAGTTTTTAAAACTAGCTTTTACTTTTTTTTTTTTAACCACAGACTATTTGCTGTCTCTGTGTTGTGTAGGCTCAGCCAGAGAGGCATACGTTAAAGCATATCAGGCCACTTGGAGACATGATAAGAGATTTTTGGGCAATGGGACCACCATTTGGCTGATGATCCTTGGCTCTCCATATTTTGTTCTCGTAGTCCCAGATGGTAACATGATTTCACATGCCCAGTGCTTGGCTAAATGATTTTGTCCAAACTCAATATCAGGAAGATAAAATGATGCCACTTGGGTGGGAACAATGGTTTGGAATCTACAACATAAACAATCTGGGCTTTTTTTACTTAACAAAATACATTCGTATCTTGCAATACCAAGGTGAAGGACAGATCAATTTCGTATTTTTATATCTCCAAATCTAAGTAACTTTTAAAAGTTTAAAAGCTTTAGGTATTTAAAAATCTTTTTTCTTTGTCCAGCAAAATTCTGTGACCTCCCCATAAGTAGGTAATGCATACTTATATAAAAATGTTAGTCATGTTAATGTCAACTGTCTTAAAATCGGTGATATTATTTAGATGTTTTTTAAATTCATATATTAGAATGTCAATATTTCACTGTTCTTTGTTTCATAGGTGACGTTATCTTTTAAGAAATTATTTTGGGATAATTCATTACAAGTTAATTCCCCTGGAACATTAAAATGGTTTTCCTACATAACTAAAGGTTTGACTTACTTTCTATAAAAACGGGGTGTATTATTCAAAATAAAAGACGTTGGTTGTTTTCCAAAAAATTGGTATCAACTATTTAGTTCACATCTGAGGTATAATACAGCATTGTTAGTGTTTTGACTGCTGTTTTGACTTAAACAGAATCATTCCCTATTTAATGGCCAACAAATGTTGAATTTGGAGATAGAATTACATACATTGGATTAAATGCCATATACAAATAAATACAGTATGCTGCTGTTTAAGGAACTGCTGGTGCAATCTACTGCCAAGTCTTGAAACACTAAATCCTACTTCTTTTCCGCTAAATAATAATATAGGCTTGAGGTATACTGGAGAATAGGAGGTGATGCAGCTATTGAAATCAACAGCATCAGGCACCTAGTCACCAATTTGGGTTGGAAACTTGCCAAGGTAGATTTTATATTTTTTAACTACCATTAATGCTGGCAGAATTAGAAGGTACACATACACACACATGCACACTACAAATACGGACAAAAATGAACACCAGTCAAGGGGTCAGGGACTTTGGGATTTCAGTTTCTTCTCATGTAGCTCATCTTAAGTTACTGGCCGGATCATTTCTTTGTCCCTCACATCAAGATACCTATTTGGATGCAATTAAACTACCTTTAAATATTTTATGCAATGTTTCTTTCTCTGGCCAAAGGCCAATATCTGTGCTTAGGTCTATATTATGGTCTCCCAGTTGGTGAAGCTCAACTTCAAATTTGAACAATTTAAAATCAAGAAAAACTTTATAGAAATAAAAAGCTGCAAAAGTATGTCTTATTTTTTTTCCTCTTAATAAGCAGGGTGTAATGGATTCAAAAGGTATGTCACCTTGGTGCATTGTGGTATTTGGGTAAGATTCAGCAAGAGCAGAAATTCTTGGCATTTCTACGCGTTTTTATTTCTATTATCTCCAATACTTTCAAATTTCGAAGAACAGTTTTGGTGCTAATTACCAGATTTTGACTTTTATGAAAACCCCACACCACATGTCCTGATTTTATAGTTGCATGTGGATATGAAATGTGGTTTTATCAAAATAAACTCACACTTTCGTGTGTGGAATTTCACTTGTAAAGTAGAGATCATAATTTGAAAAACAAACACAAATTGCACTTGGTTTTGCTTGAAAAAATAAAATGCTTGGCTGTGATGAGATGAAAAATGTTTTCCTCATGCACTGGATTTTCTCTGAAAAGTACCTCTGGTCAGAGCCAAGTGGTCTTAAGCAGCATTATTTTCCATGCAAGCACCTTAGCATCTCTTCATTTAATGTGTTTTAAAAGAGGAGGTCCCCCCCCCAACATTATATCATTCTTTTTATAAACCCCAAGGTCCGTCTTAACATTTTTTTTTTTTTTGCTTATTTGTGTAAAGAGAATTGTTTGTAAGTATCAGTTATTGGGAGAAAAGAAATTCTTAAACTACTATTAAGTCTAAGAAAAAAAAACTCAATACACTGCCGTCTAGTGCAGAAGTATCCAGTTATTTCTTGGGAGGCAATTACCTAGCAGAAGGCATATCTGTATTTGAATTCTGGCTCTGCCATCTAAAACCTCTTTTACCTTGACCAGGTTACATAACCTCTCAATGCCCAAGCTTCCTCATCTAATAAATGGCAATAATTAAGAGAGTCATTCTGAAAGTGAAATGAGAAATGAGATGTAGAATATCTCCATTAAGTGCCTAGAACACGGCAGCCAGTGAGGCTGCTAGTGCCTGTGATGGCATTTTAAGTTCACAGAATACAATCTAATGTCATCGGAATACCTAAGTTTTCTATGTGAAATGAGAAAACAGTTTGTGTTGGTCTTACCTGTCATCCACTCCATACTTCTTCTTCTTCTTTTTTTTTTTTCCATTATACCCAGCTGCACAGCGTGGTGACAGGGTTACACATACATACATGGATTCATCGCAAGTGGTTAGACATAGTTCCCAGCACTCCATACTTCTTGATTGTGTTTTACATTAAAACTCTTTCAAAATAACCAGCCCCCATGACCAAACAGGCCCATAGCCTAGCAACAGAATTTAAGAAATGTTCCTGTAAGAAAGGGACATACACTTGAGCCTTGTTTTGTCTGTACACATACATCCCTGGAGCCCCCTGAGGGGAGTACAATGCAGAGAGGTGGAGAGTGTGGTCCTATTGTCAACAGGTTTGGGTTGAGAATCCCTTCTACCACTTACTGCTATAAAGCTTTCAGCAGGTCAGTTAGCATTCCAAGGATGAGTAGTGACCTTTATCCCAAAGGGTTATTCTGACAATCAGATGAGATAATACCTAGGAAGTTTTAGCAAGGTCCCTGGCAGGTGATAAACCATCAAGAGATGACTTAAGTCTCAACATGACTGTTGGTCCTCCTTTCCCTTTAGACTCTTTCTTGATGGCATCTACTTAACCTTTCTGGAAGGAATACAAATAAAACAGAATGTGCATTATGCTTTTAAAGTTTCTCTTTCTATCCAAGACCTTCATCATTTTATTGAGTTTTATTTTGTCAACATTGTTCCAGAGAGCTCATGGCTCTATAGAGAGCGATCACCTATTTCAAGAAGAATTATTAGAACTTAATTATTTGAACCTGATAATCATCCTCCTCCTGTTTATTTTTTCGTCTTAGCTATCGTAGACGTAGACCAAGATGTACACAAGTGAAGGCCTTTGGACTTCATCATGAGCAACTTTTTTATGAGTCTGTTGTTAAACTCTTTATCTTTATGAGATTTATCAAAGTGAGTAACACTGCTAGTTCTGTAAGAGTCTCTTATCCCATGAATGATTTATAACAAAGAGGAGCTATTTTATTAAAAGGATCTTGTGCTCCAGAGGCTCTTGTCAAAGACCTAAGAGTTGCCGTCATTGCATTAGAAGAAATACACGTTTATTCATGAGAAATAAAGCAGTTTGTCAATTGATTGGGTAGTCCCATTTTTTTTCTTCTATTCCTCTTCCTTTGTTTCTTTGCCCTAATTTATTTCATTTGCTAATTCAAGAAATATATCTTTTTTTTGGTCTTTTTTTTTTTACTTTTCTAGGTCTGCATTCACAGCATGTGGAGGTTCCCAGGCTAGGGGTCTAAACAGAGCTGTAGCCGCAGGCCTACACCACAGCCACACAACGCGAGATCTGAGCCGCGTCTGCAACCTACACCACAGCTCACGGCAACGCTGGATCCTTAACCCACTGAGCAAGGCCAGAGATCAAACCTGCAACCTCATGCTTCCTTGTCAGATTCGTTAACCACGGATCCACGACAGAACACCAAGAAATATTTCTTGAATGTTACCATGCTCTAGGCCTTGCTAAAGAGGTGAGTAAACCCAGCAGAGCTTGTGTTGTCAATCAACTGTTAATGGTTCTCACAATGGGCTGCAAGTTAGAATGATGGGGGACTTGGTTATAAAAAATCCACACCCAGGATTATATTTGAGTCATCTGAATCATCCATGAGGCAGATGGAATCTATTACTTTGGAGGCTCTGAAAAGGCCAGAGGGTGAGACTACAGTGGTCATGAAGTAGAGGATAGGAAGTGGATGTGGTGGAGAATCAGGAATCTAAGCTCAAACCAATATCCCTACATTCATAAACTTACTTAAAAATAAAACTAAAACATTTATTCAAATTATCAAATACAATCCTTTTCTAATTTTACAATGAGAGTGGGGTATTTAAAAGAGATTTGTTTTTCTTTTTTGGCTGCACCTATGGCATGTGGAAGTTCCTGGGCTAGGGATCAAATATGTGCCACATCTGCAATCTACACCACACTAGGGTAATACCAGATCCTTAACCCACTGTACTGGGCTGGGGATCCTACTGGCACCTCCACAGAGACAAATCTGCTCATTAACCCACTCCACCACAGCAGGAACTCCTAAAAAGAGATTTTGAAGGACTTGGACCTCATTTCAAATATGTGCTACGATTTTAAATCTGTATAATATGGTCTTTGCATTAGCTTTTTTTTTTTTCTTAAAGCTAAAAATGGACCTCAAATATCTACAGTAAAATTTATTAGTCTCTTCAAATACAGATCCCAATTCTTTCATCTCCCTTCTTCTGCAACATTTTGCTAGTAGACTAATTCATGCATCCAAATGCCAGCAAGTATTCACTAAAGTTTATGAAGATATACTTCCTTTTCACTTGGCTCTTTATATATAGTTTTCCAAGTCCACTGGTTAATTTAGCATATGAGTTCAATGTTATCACTTAGTTGTTACAAAGATGGGATGGCAGAGTAATGTGACAGTAGTAAAAGTGTGGGAAATTTGGAACTCAACCGTATCATTGGTATGTGCATTTCCCAAACCTTGCTTTAAATTATATCTGGATGAATTATTAGTTGTGATGCTTTGACTCTGCAGCCATGATGTGGACCTGACTTCATTTGATTGCATGTTAAGAAGGATGGGCGCCTGAATGAAAAAGTCGTCTAACGGGCTATTGAAAAATTGATTTGTTTGATTCATTAATGCATAATGAAACGTATATTGTAAGGAACTACTGAAATATATTTCTTTGGCTATAATTCAAGAAGGCTTATGTGATTGGAGAGAATCATTAATGTTTAATCGCAATCAGGTGTTTATTCTGGAAACTCAAGGATAGTAAGTAATATTGTTGGAAATGATATTCAAATGTTTGCCTTATATTGAACCTATTATTTTTGTTGGTGCAGAACCACATTAATAACCAGAATGTATAGAGAAGCGATTATTGCTTTTTGTGTCTTTTTAATTAAATTTTTTCTTACAGTTTTAGTGGCACCTCTAGAAGCCAGGATGAAGGCCCATGAGGAAGCCCCAGGAAGTCATGGTAATACTTGTTCATTGTTCTAGCAACTTGAATACAAGTGTAGGGCTGCTGTATCATATGGCTCCAGTAACCTGTGTTTGGGTGTTGCTCTCATTTGTGCAACACAACAATTTTACTTAAGCAAAAGCACTTGATTTCTCTGGTATATTCAAATCTATGAGATTTTCACACTACTGAGGAGAGTGATTTTAAAGATTTGTGAATGTTATACCATAGCGAGTGGGCCATTAGGTAAATATATGAGCTATATAAACTGGAGATTGGGACTTGCCATCTGCCTCTCCAAGGACTGAGTCATAAGCTGCTACAGCTGCTAACTTTCAGCATCCCTTGAAAGGAGCTCAGGGTGGGGATCAGGAATGAGGGACTCTGTGCTCTGGGAAAACTGGCAGAACAGGTCTTCAGATAGATATTTTCAGAAGATTTTATGAGTCCCATTCTTGCATCTCTTCATATTTAGAAAAGCACTAAAATCCTTCACAGTGACATCTGTCCTTGTGACTAACTAGTATCCTTCATGAGATGAGAAGCAACCTTCTGCAAAATGTGTGCTTGATGGCATGTACAGCTCTCCCTCACCAAAATCACATACACTGACCTTCCCCTCTACATCTCTGGACCGGTTTTCCAGAGCTATCTAAAATGCTGCCTCCCTGGCTAGAGTCCTCATTTCGCCCCAAATAAAACTTAACTCACAACTCTCATGTTGTGCTTTTTTTTTTTTCAGTCAAGACATTTCCTTCATTTAACTGGAGAAAATGAAAAGAGACACATGACAATAGAAAGGTTTGTATGTTTTAGAAGAAATAAGTGAAAAAGAAAGTCAAGGAAAAAGAATATTCTGTGTTGAAAACGGAGAAGGCAGAAGAATGAATGAAATGTTGTCAGTTCTATCTCCTTCAATCTCTTGATTCTGTCTCCTTCCATACCTCCTCACTGCCATTGTTTTGGTTCTTTCATATTTTTATCATTTTCTGTAGTTGCTCTTCTAACCTCTAGTCTTAAATCAATCATCACCTTTAATTCTGCTTCCAGAGTGATCTTTCAGGATTAAATCCCAACATGTTGGGGTTACATTCAGATGCCTTAATGACTTTTCCAGCTTAATTTGCTCTTGGCATTCTAGGCTTCAACAATGCCCTTTTGGACATAGTCCCTAACCTTGATAGTCCTTCTTCCTCCCAGTCCTTTGCAAACTTCCTACCTTTAGTTAATATGACTAGAACCTTAGGACCCATCTTTGATATCACTTCCAGCAGTGAGAGTTCCCCAACAATTCCCATACCTTCAACGAGAGTTCTGTACTTATTGAGCTCTTATTGTAACTCTTGCTAAAGGGCATTTTAATCAACTATTGACTGGTGGATCTCACCTCACTAGATTTGTATTTTTTTAATCTTACATTCCCAGGATCTGACATTGTGCTTGACATCTATTAATTGCTTAAAACTCATTTGTAGAATGAATGAACAGATAAGTAAGTCAATAATTAAGGAGTGAATAAAGGAGCCAGACAGGCATAGGGAGATCTGGGAAAGCAAACAAACAAAAAACACAATCAAAAACTATACATGCAGGTTTATTTTTAAAGTGTAAATTTTTTCCCTCAGTTTTTTATGTTTAAAATGTCTTGATAGTTTTGATTCTGTCATGTCAGTATCTTCCTGCTTGACTCAAGCTGATAAAGAACACTTCCTATATGTTTGAGTCAGTATTCCTCACTTTTATCTCATGCTATCAGAATCCTAGAAGAAGATTATTAAAGCTTTCCTGGTAAGTTTTATTCTGAGGCTAGCAGCCTATGAAAACGTAGATGAAGAAGTTAAACATGGCGGAAGACATTCCTGGGATGTAAGTCACAGTGCTATCTGCCTAGTCATCAAATATTGTTCTTTAAAAAGCAGAACTCTTGAAAGGCTAAGGTCAAGGAAGATCCTGCTAGAAAGAAGATGCAGCAAATCCATTTACTGGAAATTGCACGATTTGCATATGATCATGTTGTCCTACAAAACCTCCACAAATGGCAGATTCATGCAATTGGGTAGATCCATGATCATGGAATCTACCTTGATCAATTGGCTTAGCTGTCTGTGACATTTTGCATACACTAGGCCAACTGTGAGAGACGGTCCTAATAAAAAGTTGACAAGAGGGAACTCAGACTCAGATAAACTTAATTTTTACATTTATTTACTCTTAATCTAGTAAGCAAGCAGACTAAAAAAACCCCCAAAAAACCAAAAAACAAACACATTGCTTTTCAAAGTCTTCCCAGTTTCTCTCCTCTCAGAGGCATACCTGATATTTAGGGATCAGTGTTTTTAGCACAGAGAGGAATTCACTATGGAGCTTGGGATCAATGTGGCTGACTTGACTTTCTATAGTCTGAGGATGGGGTCGTGCCTGTGCACAAGTACTCAACTTATTACTCTATAAGGCAATTCCTACTACTCTGGAGTTACATATTTCTGGAGATCATGTTCTTGCTGTAACACCAAGGCTGGAATAAGTCTGAATATGGCTACACACCTGCCCAGGTATTTCATTAATACATTTTGTTGTTTAAAAATTATGCCTACGCACGACATTCCAAAACCTCTGGGGTGCAGCAAAAGCAGTGCTAAGAGGAAAGTATATAGCGATACAAGCCTACCTCAGGAAACAAGAAAAAGCTCACATAAACAACCTAACTACATTTAAAGCAGCTGGAGAGGGAAGAAGCCAGGTCATGGAAACAACCTAAATGCCCATCGACGGAGGAGTGGATAGGGAAGATATGGTACATACACACAATGGAGTATTACTCACCCATTAAAAGGAACGAACTGACAACATTTATAACAACATGGATGGGCCTAGAAATTATCATGCGAAGTGAAACCAGTCAGACAATTAAACAGCAACACCCAATGCTACCGCTTACATGTGGCAACTAAAGTGACACAATGAACTTCTTTGAAGAACAGACAATGACTCACAGATTTTGGAAAACCTTGGTTTTTCAAATAAGACAATCTGTGGGTGGGGGGGATGCACTGTGGGTTTAGGACACAAAATGTATCACATCGACTTGTGATAATCAGTGTACACCTATAATTGAAATAAAACTCATTGTTATGGAAAAAATAAAAAATAAAAATTATGCCCACGCTAATGAATAAGACAGATAAGCATAAATTGCCCTTGGCTCAAGGAAAATGAAACAGGATAAGGGAAACTGTACCCATTATACTTTTAACTGTTTTTTTTTTTTTTTTGGTCACCCAATGTCCTTAATTCCTAAGTTTTACTCGAGTATCTTGTTTTCCCTAAATCTTGCTCCTGGCTCTTGGGTGAATACTTTAGGAAGGAAGCTGTGATTCTGTTTGATCAATAGAACATTAAGACTCAATTTCAGACCCTTCATTGGTGCATCTCATTCACTCTTTTCCCTTTTTTTTTTTTTTAAGGGTCACACCCACAGCACACGGAAGACCCCAGGCTGGAGTTGCATTGGAGCTGCGGCTGCTGGCCTCAACACCAGATCCAAGCTGCATATGTGACCTGCACCACAGCTCACAGCAATGCCAGATCCTTAACCCACTGAGCGGGGCCAGGGAACAAAGCTGCATCCTCATGGATACTAGACAGGTTTGCTGCTGCTGAGCAAAACAGGAACTCCCTCATTCAGTCTTTTCTTACCAGCTTTGTTCAGGGGGTAATGTGAGGCTGGAACTGTGGTGGCCAGTTTGTCGAGAGGATGAGACTTTTGGAGGGGAAAGCTGGTACGTTAGAAGAAAAGTCCACAAAAATAGTATTTTGGTAACAGCCTTTGGGTCTTTATCCATTCAGTTTTACCCACGTGTTTGCAGTTACTTAAGCAGATGAATCCTGTTGGTTTAAGAAAGCTTGGGTTAAATTTTTGTCTTTTGAATCTTGTAGAGTTCTTCTTTTTTTTTGTTGTCTTTTTGCCTTTTTTATCTAGAGCTGCACCCACGGCATATGGATGTTCCCAGGCTAGGGGTCTAACAGGAGCTATAGCCGCCGGCCTTCGCCACAACAACGCGGGATCCGAGCCACATCTGCAACCTACACCACAGCTCACGGCAACGCCGGATCCTTAACCCACTGAGCAAGGCCAGGATCGAACCCGCAACCTCATGGTTCTTAGTCGGATTCGTTAACCACTGAGCCACGAAGGGAACTCCGTGAATCTTGTAGAGTTCTGATAGTACAGTATGCCATGTTGGAGGAGAATTAGTGGGTCTGGTTCATGCGCGAATATATCATATACTTATTAAATGCTTCTGTGTGCCTTAAATATTTGTCATCCTATTGGTGACCTTCTCCGTGGCCTTCCAGGTAATGCAGTAGTTGTATATCTTCATCAACCGTAATCATATCCATACACTTCTCTGTAATGTACAAATCTTGCTTATCTGCTGCTTGAAAATGTTTTAGGTGGCTCTACCTCCTATTTGCTGCTGTGGCCAGCAACTGAGACCTCGAATACCCCACTACAGAGGCAGGGGAAGTATTAGTGTGCAAAAATCCAGCAATCATATTCCGTGAGAGTCAGAGATGATCTGAGTCATCTGAACAGTCCTCCAGTTCATCTGGCTCATATGCCGCATACGATTTGTGAGAAGTATCCCTCCAGTTTTCCTATAAAACTAACATCAGTGTTTACCTATAAACAGACACAGAAGTCACTGCCGACTCTACCCTGCTTTGTATACAATCCTATTATATAAAGAGCTCAAGCAGCATGTCTGTCTGCCTAGATGTGTGTGTTCTCCTTCTCCAGCTGCCAACCACCTAAATTATTCAGCAAGCCCTGATCATGCCAAGTTTTTAGTCAACAATGGAGATCCTGCCAAAGAGCTAATAATGTTAAAAAAAAAAAAAGGAATGTTTGTGACAATTAACAGAGCCTGCAGCCTGCAACACGCATTGCACTCATTTGTAAAGGAAAATTTAAATGATATGCTTCATTATAAATGGTCCCACGCAGCACACTGCTAATCAGGCAAAGCGGCTTCTTCTCCCCTGCCCCCCGCCCTTCTTTCCTATCTGATAAACCCAAATGGTAGCACTTTGTCAAGGCTCTTGGCCACTGCTTGCTGCAGCTATAAACGTGGTGTGGTTATCTATCAGTATTCTAATCAGCTCAGCTCAAACTGAATAATTAGCTCTAACATGGATGAATAGAGCACTAGCCTCTTATCTTGTCTATTAATAATCACAAGTATAACTTCACGGCCAAATCAAGAGGTATGTTACTGTTCCCCTGGGAGCCTGTTGGGGTAAAACCCCCTGTGACTGCACCAGTCTAAGTACTGCAGATGGGACGGGGAGCCCATAATGCTGGTCTGACAGCTGCCGAGCTCGGCAGCTCCTCCCCCACTCTTGGCAGAGAGAGAGAGAGAGAGAAAGAGATTGATTGGGGAAGTGGGGCTGATTCTCCATGCTAAATAACTATTATTTCTCAAATAATGGTTTGAGATAAATGGAGAGGAAAGAGGGCTGAAGACTGTGGCTGGATATCCATCCCCGAACTCAGTGAAATGAAACTCCACAGCCCAGCCCAGCCCAGCCCCGCTCATGGGCAGCACAGGAACAACACGTACCTTGAGTTTTAAAGGTATTTATCTGTTCCTCCTGCTGAGATCCCTCATATAACTAAATTCTTCAGGCCATAAAAATGTTTCCTTTGATCCCTCTGTAAATTTGCCTTTTTAACACAAAGGGTCAAAACAGTTTGTGAGAAAGAACCCAATAATATTTTCAGTATCTTACATTTTTTTCCTCTAATTTTATTGAGATATAATTGACATATAGCTCTGCGTAGTTTTTTTTTTTTTTTTTTTTTTTTGCCTTGCCTGTGGCATGCAGAAGTTCCCAGGCCAGGGACTGAACCCATACCACAGAAATGACCTGAACCATAGCAGTGGCAATGCCAGATCCTCAACCCAGTGTGCCACAGGAGAACTCCCTGTGTAGGTTTAAGATGCAAAGCATAACGATATAATTTACATACAGTTTGAAATTATTGCCACAGCAAGTTTAGTGAACATTCATCTCACATAGATACAAAATGAAAGAAAAAGCTTTTTTTTCTTTGTGATGAGAACAGTAGGATTTACTATCTTAACAGCTTTCATATATAACGTACAGTGGCGCTAATTATATTAATCATGTTGTAGTCATTTCAGCCCCAGCACTTAGCTGATAACTACAACTTTGTACTGTTTTATCACCTTCATCAGTTCCCCCTCCCCTGCCCTCCCACTTTCTATTTGATAATGACAAATCTGATTTCCTTTTCTATGAGTTTGTTTCTGAAGTATAATTGACCTGCAACTCTATGTTATTTCCTGGTGCACAACATAGTGATACGATGTTTCTATATATTACAAAACAATAACCACGATTAATCTAGATGTCCTCTGTCACCATACAAAACTACATTAATATTGCCTATATTCTCCATGCTGTATATTTCATACCGTGACTCATTAATCTTGCAACTAGAAGTTTGTGCCTATTAATCTCTTTCACAGCAACTCCCCTTCTGTCTGTCACCTTGCTGTTTGTTATTGGTATCTATAAGCCTTCTTCTCTTTTGTTACATTTGTTCCTTCATTTTATTTTCTAGATTCCACATATAACTGTATCATTCAGTATTTATCTTTCTCTGTCTGGCTTATTTCACTTGGCTTGATACCTGTAGGACAATCCATGTTGTCATAAATGGTGAGATTTCATTTTTATGGTTGAGTAATATTCCATTGTTTGTGCGCACGTGCACACACACACACACACACACACACAATCTCCCTTTTTTATTGGCCACACCTGTGGCATATGGAGATTCCCAGAATAGGGGTCTAATTGGAGTTACAGCTGATGGCCTACGCCAGAGCTTCAGCAATGCCAGATCCAAGCTGCAAACTACACCACCACTCACGGCAATGCCAGATCCTTAACCCACTGAGCGAGGCCAGGGATTGAACCCTCAACCTCACGGTTCCCTTTTCTTCACACCTTCTCTAGCATTTATTATTGTAGACTTTTTGATGATGGCTATTTTGGCTGGAAAAGGCGGTACCTCCTATTGGTTTTGATTTGAATTACTCTAATAATTAGTGATGTTGAGTATCTTTTCATGTGTTTTTGGCCATCCATATATCTTCTTTGGAGAAATGTCTGTTTAGATCTTCTGCCCATTTTTTGATTGGCTTTTTTTTGATATTGAGCTGCAGGAGGTGTTTGTATATTTTGGAGATTAATCCTTTGTCAGTTGCTTCGTTTGCAAATGTTTACTCTTAGTCTGTGAGTTGTCTTTTGTTTTGCTTATGGTTTCCTTTGCTGTGCAAAAACTTTTAAGTTTAATTGATCTCATTTGCTTATTTTTGGTTTTATTTTCATTACTCTAGGAGATGGATCTGAGAAGATATTGCTGCAGTTTGTATCAGAGAGTGTTCTGCCTATGTTTTCCTCAAAGAGTTTTATAGTATCTGGTCTGACATTTAGATCTTTAATCCATTTTGAGTTCACTTTTGTAGTCCTGTTTGTTAATTTTTGCTGTTTTTCTTGCCTGAGGAGACAGATGCAGGAAAAATATTGCTAAGATGAATATCAGAGAACACACTACATATGTTTTCTTCTAGAAATTTATGATCTCAGATCTTACATTTAAGTCTTTAATCTATTTTGAATTTATTTTTGTATGTGGTGCGAGAAAGCTGTCCAGTTTGTTTAATTTGCATATATGCATTCAGTTTTCCCAACATCATTTACTGAAGAGGTTGTCTTTTCTCCATTGTGTATTCTTACCTCCATTGTCAAAGATTAATTGTCCATATAAATGTGGGTTCATTCCTGTTCCATTGCTCTATGTATGTTTTTGTGCCAGTACCTTACTGTTTTGATTACTGTAGCTTTGTAATACAACCTGAAATCAGGGAGCTTGCTATATACAGCTTTGTTCTTCTTTCTCAAGCTTTTCTTTTTCTTCTATTTGGGATCTTTAGTGTTGACAAACAAATTTTAGAATTATTTGTTCTTGTTTTGTGAAAAATGCTATCAGTATTTTGATAAGGATTGTATTGAATATGTAGATTGCCTTGGGTAACATAGTCATTTTAACAATATTGTTTCTTCTAACCCATGAGCACTGTATATTCAGTGTTTGTGTCATTAATTTTTTCCTCAATGTCTTACAGTTTTCTGTTTACAGGTCTTCTACCTCCTTTGTTAGATCTATTCCCTGGTATTTTATTCTTTTTGATGCAACTGTAAATGAGATTTTTCTCTTAATTTTTCTTTCCAATAGCTTGTTGTTAATGTATAGAAACACAACAGATTTCTGTATTGTATTCTGTGAGGCAAGGGACAAGATGGCAGAGTAGAAGGACTTAAGCTCACCCTCTTTCACGAAAACACCAAAATTACAACCAACTGCTGAATAACTATCAATGAAATAAATTGGAAACTACCAAAAAAGATATCCTTCACCCAAAGACAAAGAAGCCACATCAAGATGGTAGGAGGGGCACTTTGTGATAAAAACAATCCCCTACCCACTGGGTGGGTGACCCACGGACTGGAAAATGACTGTATCATAGAGGCTTTCCCGTAGGGGGGAGAGTTCTGAGCCCCATGTCAGGTTGCCCAGCCTCAGCATCTGGTCTTGGGAGGAGGAGCCCCCAGAGCATTCGTCATTGAAGACCAGTGAAGCATGTATACAAGACTGGGGGAAACAGAGACTCCACTCTTGGAGGGTGCACGTAGGATTCCATGTGCCCTGGGTCCAAGGGTAAAGCAGGGACTCCATTAAAATCTGGGTCAGACCTACCTGTGGGACTTGGAGGGTACCCTGGGAATGTAAGGCGTGGCTGTGGCTCATTGTGGGGGGAAGACATTGGAGGCAGAGGTCCCAGGAATATTAATCAGCATGAGCTCCACTGGAGACTGACATTTGGGAAAAATCTGTCACCACCCATTAGGGCTGAGAAGGCACAGGCCAAACAACAAACAGGGTGGGAACACAGCCTCACCGCAGTAAATAGCTTATCTAACATCCTCCTAGGCACACAGCTTTGCCTAATCATACCCAGAGACAAAACCCCACCCTTCAGAGGAACTAGACTCAGCTCCACCTGTTAGTGGGCAGGCATCAGTCCCTACCATCAGGAAGTCTGTAACAACCCCCTGTAAAATTTCCCCACAAGGGGGCAGACACCAGAAGCAACGGAGGCTATAACTCTCTAGCCTGCACAAAGGAAAGGACAACAGCTATTACAAAATGCAAAGGCAGAGGAATACAAACCAGATGAGGGGACTAGACAAGACTCCAGAAAAACAGCTAAGTGAGCTGGAGATTAGCAGTCTCCATGAAAAACAATTTACAATAAAAATAGTAAAGATGATCAAAGATCTTGGAAAAAAACTAGAGGCAAGGACTGATTAATTAGAAGAAAAGTTGAATAAGAAATAGAAGATTAAAATATTAAAAAAGCAGAGATCTAAAATTCAATAGCTGAAATAAAAAATTCACTAGAAGGAACCAATAGCAGACTATAGGAGGCAGAACAAGGAATAAGCGAGTGGAAGAGAAACTGGTAGAAATCGCTGATGCTGAAAAGAAAAAGAAAAACGAATGAAAAGAAATGAGGACAGTCTAAGAGAACTCTGGGACAACCTTAAACACACCCATGTCCACATTATAGGGGTGCCAGAAGGCAAAGATAGAGAGAAAGAGCCAGAGAAAACATTTGAAGAGATAATAACCAAAAACTTCCCTAACATGGGAAAAGGAATCACTCAAATCCAGGAAGCATAAGGAATACCATATAAAATAAACCCAGGTAGAAACACCCTGAGACATATTAATCAACTTGACCAAAATTTATGACAAAGAGAAAATATTGAAAGCAGCTCAGGAAAAGAAACAAATAGTATACAAGGGAATCCCAATAAGTTTATCTGCTGAGTTTTCAGCAGAAACTCTTCAGGCCAGAAGGGAATGGCACAGTATACTTAAAGTGATGAAAAGAAAACTCCAACAAAGAATACTCTACCCAGCAAGGCTCTCATTCAGATTTGGAGAAATCAAAAGCTTACAGACAAGGAAAAATTAAGAGAATTCAGCACCACTAAAACCAGCTTTACAACAAACACTAAAGGAACTTTTCTAGATGGAAAAGAAATGACCACAATCAGAAGCAGGAAAATTATAAATGAGAAGGCTCACCAGTAAAGGCAAACATATAGTCAAGGTAGGAAATCATCTACACACAAATATGCTACCAAACCAAAACTCTTGAGAAGAAAAGGGAACAAATTCAGGATACTGGAGATGCATTTCCAATTAAGAGACCAGCAACTTAAAGCAATATTGTGTATATACATACACATACTCCTATATCAAAATCTCATGGTAACCACCAACCAAAAACTTGCAATAGATAGAAAAAGCAATCCATACACAGCTCTAAAGATAGTCATCAAAACCACAAAAGAGGAGAATTAGTGTTGTATTCTGCAACTTTACTGAATTCATTTATTAGTTCTAAGGTTTTATTGGTGGGATCTTCAGAATTTTCTATGTATAGTACCATGTCATCTGTAAACAGTGAGAGTTTTATTTCTTTCTTTCCAAATTAGGTTCATTTTGTTTATTTTGCTTGTCTGATTGCTGTGACTAGTAGTATATTATATTTAAAAAAGAAGCTCTCATGCACTGTGATACTTTCCCCAACCTTGCTTTAATTTGTACATGTCACTTTTTTTTCTTGCTTTTTAGGGTCACACCTGTGGTATATGGAAGTTCCCAGGCTCTGGGTCGAATCAGAGCCACAGCTGCCAGCCTATGCCACAGCCATAGCAATGCCAGATCCAAGCCGTATCAGCAACCTATACCACAACTTGCAGCAATGATAGATCCTTAACCCACTGAGTGAGGCCAGGAATGGAACCGGTGTCCTCAGAGATGCTAGTCAGGTTTGCTAATCGCTGAGCCAAGATGGGAAATCCTACTAGTAAATTTTAAAGGGTCTCTAGGCACCAGCTTAAAAACACATAACTGAACAATAAAAACTTCCAGAATAGAAGTGGAGTCCCTAATTGTGAAATGAACTATGTTTTCATAGAGGTCAAAAGCATTATTAAATCACTCTTTCTGTAGGAAGATGAAAAGAGGGCTGGGCCTTCCTATTCTGCCATTTTTGCTGACAACATTCCCAATGAACTGCCCAAAATAACAAGGCTAAGTTTATCTCAGAAAGATTATTTTGAAAACTCTGTGGTGTCTGTGGGCCTTTTAAGAGGCCATCACTCCAGGTTATCCCTACAGAATTCTGTTTAAATCCAATACATCCTAAATGTGGTGTAAATCTTACTGACTCTGTAATCATGCTTGTTACATGTAGAGTGTAACAAGCAGACAGGTGATGAAATTTGGGAAGATGGAAATGGTTGACAACATTAACAGAGACTTTTCAGTGGCTTGGTGAGACAAAAGTCTGACAGGTGGATTGAGGGGAGCTAGAGAGATAAGAAAGTAAACACAGATGGAAAAAAATGACAATGCGTTCTAATGATGATGACCTAAAAAAAAAGACGTTGCAGGGGGAAAAAAAGTATATGTGCAGGAACACACAGCTTGAAAATAAGGCTTGAATTCAATGCAGAAATAAAAAGATTTTTTTTTTTTTTTTTTAGGTAAGAATAGATATGTTGTGACCACTCCTTCAAACCAGCAGGGGAACAAAATCTGTCTGGAATCACATGTGATGGAAATGGAGAGAGAAAGAAGAAGATTCCTTTTTTTTTTTTTAAACAAGACTTCCATAGTTTATTTTTTTTTATCAATGAGTTTTATTTCATTTATAGGTATACAACAATCATCACAACCAAATTTTTATAGCATTTCCATCCCAAACCCTCAGTGCAACCCCCCCCCAACCTGTCTCATTTGGAAACTGTAAGCTTTTCAAAGTCTGTGAGTCAGTGTCTATTCTGCAAAGAAGTTCACTGTGTCCTTTTTTTAGATTCCAAATGTAAGTGATAGCATTTGATGTTGGTGTCTCATTGTCTGATTGACTTCACTTAGTATGATAATTTCTAGGTCCACCCATGTTGCTGCAAATGCCATTCTCTCTTTCCTTTTAATGGCTGAGTAATATTCCATTGTGTATATGTACCACATCTTTATCCAGTCCTCTGTGGATGGAAGAAGATTCTTAAATTTAAAAAAATAGAGCATGAGGGCAGTTCAGACCCCAGAAGTGACCCTGAATCACACAATGTCTTTCTACCCCTCAGACTTCCATACGCTTCCCCCGTATTCTCTGAGAGCCTTCCCTGGGCAAGGGGATTACCATTAGTTTCAGTGGTTAAACTTTCTCTGAGTAAATGCTACTCATTTCTAGGTTGAAGTTTATTGTGGAGAAATCTGAGGCTAACCTGAATTTTTCTCCCTATAGATGGTTTGACCTTTTGCCAAGATGATGAAGAGAATCTTCCTTTACATTTGAAGTTTAGACTCTTTACCAGACTATAATCATTTTTAGCATTTGTATCATTTGTGTCACCCCTCCCATCTAGGATATAGTGTGTTTTTTCTATTTGAAAACTTTTTTTTCCTTGAAAGCTTCCTTTTATCAAACTTCTGAAATTTGTTTTTCTATTTCATTTGTTGAGATTTCGTATTTTGGGAATACCAACTATATTGAATCTCCATTGTCATGCTTTATATCTATTATTATCTCTGATACCCTTTCTTTTTTTTTTTTTTTTTTTCAGTTGCACCTGTGACATATGAAAGTACCCTGACCAGGGATCAAATATGAGCTGCAGCTGTGAGCTACCTCGCATTTGAAGCAAGGTGGGATCCTTAATCCCCTGCACCAGGATGGGGATTGAACCCGTGCCTTAGCAGTGACACAAGCTGCTGTTGAGACAACAGCTTAACCCAGTGTGCTACCTTGGGAACTCTGTCTCTAATAGTTTTAAATCTAGATTCATCCCCATTTACTTTTGTTCATTTTCCTCATTCCTAACTTCCCTATGTCTAACTGTATCATCAGCAGTGTTTGTTTTCTTTTGTGTTGCCTGTAATGACTTTAATTCTTGTTCTCCCTTCCATTTCTTATCCTAGCTTTTTCTGCATTATGTTTATATACCCTCATATATTGTTTTATTCCATCTTTCCTAAACTCTTCTACTGAGTTTATGGCAAAATATTTAATCATGGCTTTTATCTGCTCAATGGTGATTTTTTTGTTTATATATGTGTGTATGTGTATGTATATAGTTGACTGTTCTTTGCCAGTTATTTATCCTTTTCTTTGTAATATTTTTATTATAAAGAAATAATGTAATTACTATTATTTGCTGCTATCCTGATAATTTTTGACAATGATTCATTTTGGAATCTTAATAATTCTACCTGAATCTTTTGTTTATAGAAGCTTCATGGAGGGGAGACTAATGGGGTGTTCTGGGATAGTACTCTCATCTTATACTGAAGATTCTTGTGCATATGTCTGTCTATTGGGGGAGGAGGTTGTCCTACCCTTTATTTTTTTTTCCAGCCAATTAAAATATGAAACTCTAGGGCTGACTGAAATTTAGAATCAGGAGTTTCGGTTGAGGCTCAGCAGGTTAAGGACCTGACATTTTCTGTGTGAAGAGGCAGGTTTGACCCCTGGCCTTGCTCAGTGGGTTTAGGATCCAGAATTACTGCAAGTGATGGTGGCAGAGGTCGCAGATACAAGTTGGATCCGGCGTTGCTGTGGCTGGGATTCAACGCCTGCGGCAGCACTGATTCATCCCCTCGCCTGGGAAATTCCATTTGCCGAGGGTGTGGCCATTAAAAAAAAAAAGAAATTTAGAGTCATTTTCCTCTCTAATGTCTTATGTGTAGCCGACTTCCTGCAAAAATAGCCTGACCATGCGTTTCCTCTTTCTTCTCACCATTGCCTGTTGCTTTTCACATCACTGATATCCTAAACAAGTTAACAACTGTAATCCATGCAGTCTATATCATTAGTTCAGTAAGTATCTTTGCTTCCTGTTTTCATCTTCAGGGTCTGAAAACTTAGTTCTTCTTTATTTGAGATCAATACTTGCAAATGACTTTCCATACCTCTGGTTGATCTTTACTTTTGATATGTTTTAGATTTGGGTGCAGCAGACAACACTGTTTTGTTTAAGATGCAGTTTGTGTTTCTACTCCTACTCCCAGAGACCCTTAATATTATAAAAATAAAAATTCCTACCACATACAAGTGAAAAAAAATCTAGTTGCTTTAGAGGATTTCTAAGAGAAGAAAAAGATAAAATTGTGTTTATTCTGATCTCAAACCAGAAGTCAGAAAGCATTTCTTTCCCTTTTTTTTTTTTTTTTTTTTGTCTTTTTAGGGCTGCTCCTGAGGCATATGGAAGTTCCCAGGTTAGAGGTTGAATCGGAGCTGCAGCTGCCGGCCTACACCACAGCCACAGCAACGCCATAATCAAGCCACGTCTGCTACCTACACCACAGCTCACGGCAACGCTGGATTCTTAACCCACTGAGCAAGGCCAGGGATCGAACCTATGTCCTTATGGATACTAGTTGGGTGTGTTACCTCTAAGCCATGGTGGGAAATCCAGAAATCATTTCTTAATGCTTGTTTATTGTAGGGAATATTTACACTTGAACTAGAATCTCAAGGCTTTCCTAGTATCAGGAAACACTGTTGGAAGAGAAATTTGAGCCAGGTTCACTTTAAGTCTTTCTAAATGGACACCTGGCAGAAACTAATTATATTCATCCATCTACTGCTCAGAATTCTTTTTTGCTGAAAAAGAAAGAAACCCAAGTCAAAATATTTTAGCTAAAATGAGGGATTTGTTGCCTCATATGATCAGATAATGGGAAGGTGAGGAGCAGAGCTGGTTTTGTGGACAAAAGGCACTGGAGACTTAAACGCTCAGACTTTCTTTTGCTTCATCTCTCATTTTTGTTCCTTTATGTATCAGCTTCAATTTCCTGGACTGGCTGAAACCACTGTAGAGGATTCAGTTATTTGTAGCTCCAAGCTTTCATCTTTATAATGTCTTGAACATCCAAAAAAAGGGAGACTTTGTCAGCACCGGGGTGAAAAATCCCCCAGGGAACAATTCTGAGCAGACTGGATGAGGACTGGTGCCTGTCCCTTGATGCTCTCATTGAGCCAGGCTTTGCCTTGCCTGTGTGCCTTGCCTCCCATGCCCAAGAGAAGTAGTGCCTGTTATTGGAAGAAAGAAATTGGGAGGAAGGATGTAGAAGGCCACAAACAATAGTCACGACACAGTGGAGATGATTTCCAAGAGCCATGTTCTATCACTTATAAAATATCATAGTCAATCTCTCTCTGTGTACTTACACACACACACACACACTTCATGGTTATCTTACACAAATGTGACATAGCTGTTTTATGGTGAGCTGACAGAAAAAGCATAAACAGATAAATGTGTATTCATTCTTCTACTTCTCCATCACTTTTACAATTATTTAGACAGGGTGATTTCTGGCTAGACTGACCATTAATTAATGGAGACAAAAGCTAAAGAGGTTCTTCTGTGAAAGGGCTGCTTGGTTCCTAAATACTTAGGGAAGTACTTTATTAAATATATTGATTTTATTTAGTTTATCACAGTAGACAAGAATCAAACAGGAATAAAATGATTATACCACTCTGGGATTGCGGGAAGAAAAACACTAATGCACAAACTGACTCTGTATAAGTACCCAGGGATAGTTGCATTTTACTGAGTGATCAAGTGTTCAATGATATTTGTACTCCAAGAGCAAAACGTGACCTATGGAATTTATAAGCCATCTTCCTTTTCTTTAGTCTCTTTAGGTACATCTGCAAAGTATTGATGTTTACATGAAATATTCTAATTTCAAAGTGTGTGACAAATCAGCTGCTAAAAAGAAGAGATGATTGCCAGCTCCAAAAGAAAAATATTTGAATTTTATTTTATTTTGATCCCTTTTTTTTTTTTTTTTTTTTTACTTTGCTATTGCAGTGTAACTTCTTCCCAATCAGTCTCGGAGTAGTTTCCTTCTATTTATCAGGATCATGAAAGACTCAAAATGTCTTCTTTGAGGGGAAAGCAGCTGGAAAGAAGTAAAATGAGCAATGTTTTCTTGTTCTTTTGTGAATTTTATAGAGATGGCAACTTGGCACAGACCCATGTTTCTAACATCTTACCCCTAAGGAGCTAGTTAGTGTGAAAAAAGAGAAAAAGAAAAAGAAAAAAAACACTTGGGCAAATACAGGCACCAGTTCCCTCTCTCAAAAAACAAGAGGCAAGAAAACAATCTATGTTTTATGGTGTATTACCTGCGAGTACGGACGTGGCTGTGGTAATCACGCATTTGTTGCCCACAGACTGTAAAATATTTATGGAGACAATGTGATTTGGGTCAAGACATTAAATAAAGTAAAAGTTGCTTTATTCAATATGTGATGAACAGTATCCATATTAAAAGCCACTGGGAAAAGTGTTCAAATGAAAAAATATGCTTAAAACAAATTCATCTGTTCAATGTTCATAAATATTTTAGGAAATGCAGACAAACAAGTCTTAAAAATCCATATTTATTGCACACAGTTGGAAAACTAATAGTATTTATTTAATCCAGAGAGGGAAGCAACTCAAAATTTGGCTTTTAATGATCAACAGGAAATACTTTTCCTAAGAAATTACCAAAGTGTTTGTTGTCAATCAAGCTACAATAGGGTTATCACTCTTCTCTTGGCAAATAGCTAATGTTGTTAGTCTAACATTGATTTACGAAAAATTGGTTTCTTCCAGACCTGCAGAAAATTTTAAGTCCTGCCTGAAAATACTGTCTAGATTGAAGGAATGTTTGTGTGAGAAATGCAAAGCCAAGTGTTGACTTGATACTTGGGTATTGCTCAATGGTTATTATGCAGCAAATTAAGTAATATATTCACTCAGGGATATTTTCTGGTGCTGATTAAGGTCAAACTGTGGGGTCTTGTTCTACTGGGTCATTCTCTAACGTGTGTCCATGAGGAAAAAAAAAAAAAAACCTGGTAATTTAAACAGAAATGTAAAAAGCAGCTACCTAGTTTAACGGTCTTCAGGAAATCAGCCCCCTGAAGACTCTGTTCTAAGTTAGTCAGTGAATTTAAGATAACGTCGATTGTGACAGTTTCACGTACTCATTCAATGTTTGCTAATTATTTATAAATTCCTTCCTTGAGAAGAAACAGAGTTATCCATTTTCACCGAATCAAACTTTATATAGGTGTGAATCTAAATTCAGCCATAAGCATAAAGCAAATCAGTGCATGATTTCTTTTCTTGCTTTTGTAAGTGAACAAAAGATGTGAAAAATCCTACGTGACTTGGTTCAGGAAAGTTTGTAGTACATATTGTACAACAAGGTAGTACATATTGGGCCTACACCGTTGTAGGTACTTTCTTTAATTTATTTAAAGTGGTTTAAATAATTTTTGGTTTTGAGTGAATCATAACATTTAATGTAGTATTACACGGCAAAGAAATCTTCTGTTAGTTTATTCTGTCTTTTATGGGCATAATGATTTGTGAGGCATTAAAAACATCTGAAAGTATGATGTCTGTTTGTGAGAAGGTTTCATGGAAAACTAAGGTAAAAGAGGCCTAACAAAAACATGCAAAAATAATTAAAAGCATTACAGTTAAAAGAAAACTAAATATTAAATGCTAATAACTGTCCTTTTAGTAGTACATTTCCTTAGCACTTATATAGCATTCTAGACAAAACAAACAAACTGAACAGGCACCATTAGAATCTGAGATTGGAAGGTGAAGGGTTAACAGACAGTACATTTTTATATTCTACTTACAAAATCATTTCCTGTCCAAAATGCTCCCTGTGCCTGTGTTCCTTCCAGACCAATTAGAAGAGAAAGAACAAAAATAAACTAATGTGTTTTAACTTTTTGTTACATTTATTTTTCTGTTCTGGTGGTTGGTTCACAGACCAAATTCATCCAGTTTGCTTTTGTACAGCCTGTGAGCTACAGTGGTTTTAAAATTTTTAAATGGTTATAAAAATTTTAAGAAAAATATTTCATTACATGTGAAATGATAGAAAATTCAAAATTTAGTGTCTGTATATAAAGTTTTATGGGAATACATCCATGCTTATTCATTATTTATTATCTATGTTGTTCCATAACAACAGAGTTGAGTAGCTGCAACAGGGAAGGTAAGGCCTGAAAAGCCTAAAATATTTACTAACTGGCCCATTAAGACCAAGTTGGCCACCCCTCTTCTGACCCAATAAAATAATGGGTTCATTACTAAGTTGTACTAAGCCCAACTAATTTTTTGAGACCCATCCTCAATGCAATATGTCTGGTAGTTAAGAACTCCGCAGTTTTGATATTTTTACCTATAAGCTTGAAAGTTTGCCCAACACAATTCATGTTTGCAAGTAGAGGACATAAAATTCCAAAAGGACGGTTTACTAACTCACAGCATTGTCGGTCACCAGAGTATCAGCTTTTCTGATCTGGTTTTCCAAGCCCCAAAGAGTCAGCATACATGACGGGTGTGTTGACTTGCAAGCGAAGACCGCTGAGCTTAAGGACCTAGAAACTTTAATAATTGGTAGTAAGCATTCCTGTGTACTCCTACAGAGAAGTAGGCTCCAGGTATCTTCCAAGACTATTCACACCACAGCCATCCCGGAAAACAAAGGAACAAAGTCAAAGGCAAAGTGCCTTACTTGCAAAACCTGAAGAAATACAAGAGAGCTATTCTCAGTTATTTCGAACACTGATTATTTTGTTACCCTCAGTGATGAGACCAAATAAATATGGTAAAACTCTTTAGGAAAATAACTAAAAATTCAGAATTATACTTGACAAATTTCAACAATGCAAATAGTTTTAAATTTTTTTTCTATAGGACTTCCCATTGTGGCACAGCTGTTAACGAATCCGACTAGGAACCATGAGGTTGTGGGTTCGATCCCTGGGTTAAGGATCCGGCATTGCCGTGAGCTGTGGTGTAGATTGCACAAGTGGCTCGGATCCCGCGTTGCTGTGGCTATGGCGAAGGCCGGCAGCTACAGCTCCTGTTAGACCCCTAGCCTGGGAACCTCCATATGCCGCAGGTGCAGCTCTAGATAAAGGCAAAAAGACAAAAAAAAAAAAAATAATTTTCTCAGAATAGAAAATAAGAGATCCTTGTTAAGCACTTCAAAATTAAAAACAACAAAGCAGATATCAAACAATTAGACACACCAAAGCATATGAAAGGTGTTCAAATCCAATAATACAAAGAATGGTTAAAAATTAAAAACAAGGGAGTTCCCATCGTGGTGCAGCGGCAACGAATCTGACTAGGAACCATGTGGTTGTGGGTTCGATCCCTGGCCTTGCTCAGTGGGTTAAGGATCCGGCGTTGCCGTGAGCTGTGGTGTAGGTTGCAGACGCGGCTCGGATCCCGCGTTGCTGTGGCTGTGGTGAAGGCCGGAGGCTACAGCTCCTGTTAGACCCCTAGCCTGGGAACCTCCACATGCTGTGGATGTGGCCCTAAAACAACAAAAGACCAAAAAAAAGAAAAATAAAATAAATATATAAATAAATAAACAAATAAATAATTTTTTTCTATTAATGTTTAAAAGTTATTTATAGAGGTGATATCTAATGGAAAATGGATGTTTTTATCAACATAATTTGGGAATACACGTTCAGGCCTGTATAGCTCAAAATCCAATAGCTCACTCTTTCAAATATGTAGAAAACTTTTGTGTTTACATTGTAGTGGAGTCATTTACCCTCCCTGTGGTTTGATTTTTAGAATGGAATTTCATTATTTGATAGAACTGAGTGGTCTTCCAAAATCGTAGTTTCAAAGATTCCTCATACTATTGGGTTTTTCCTGTGGCGATTAGAATCCTCGCGAAAATGTTTGTTTCATTAGCTCATCGCCATGGTAGAAATTCACTGTTAGTTCACCACTTACCAGCAGTCTGTGAGGGCACTGAACTATGGTCCCCAGACTAGAATTTCTCAACAAGGGGATTCAGGCTGACAAGGAGGCTGGATCAGAATCAAAATCACGGGAGAATCGTCTTTCAAAAATATAAACACTCCCCTTTGTAAGCACACGCTTCCTTCCACAAGTTTGTGTCTAAGAGAGAAGGTAAGTGATATTAAGGGTTTGACAAATAAAACAGCTCTGGGAATCCAAGTCCAGTGGGAGTATGTTGAAAAATACTTTAATATGTTGAAAAATAATTTAATAATTTAAAATATAATAGAATGTGACTTTGCTGAATGAGATAGTTGGGCGATACATTTTGTTTCTTCCCACTAGGCTGTCCAAAGACTCAAAGGCTCTGACAGACTGACTGCTGCTTTGGGATGTGCTTTTCTTACATAGATAATAGCAGGGTATAACCCCAAACTCTATGTGTGTGTGTGTATTTTTTCTTTTTTTTGCCAGCATTTTCTTTTCTGGTAAATTAGTACCAAAAGTAAATAAAACAATTTTTAAAACAAATGAGTCTCAATCACAAATAGCATACTATCAAAACTGTCCTTTTAAAATGATTTTTTTTTTGTCACACACACACAAAAAAGAAATGTTACAAACTGAAATTCCCTGAAGTCAGGTAATTGGCCATGCAAATATATATATTTTTTCTTACCACTGTTACTGATTGAAAGCAAGTTTTGCGGCAATTTAAATCACAAAACATTTAAGAATTAAATTTTTGGGTCACCTTGGTGACAGTGTTCTCAAAGGAGTTTCATATTGTCATCCCAAATTTAGCGGTAGGAATAGCTTCTGATTAGTTCTTGGGAGCCCTGAAAGGTGACGGATGGAAGTAAGAAGTGCAGGACATCAGAGAATCCATTTGGATAGTTTTTTTTTGTCTTTTTTGCCTTATCTAGGGCCGCACCCGCGGCATATGGAGGTTCCCAGGCTAGGGATCTAACAGGAGCTGTAGCTGCCAGCCTTCACCACAGCCACAGCAACGCGGGATCCGAGCCACATCTGCAGCCTACACCACTGAGCAAGGCCAGGGATCGAACCCGCAACCTCATGGTTCCTAATCGGATTCGTTAACCACTGAGCCATGACGGGAACTCCCCTTTGGGATAGTTTTTTAATCTTGATGTTGAGGGATGTCATTCACCCATGATATCTGGTATTTTGTGGTAATGAGAATTTGTGGTAGTATTTTCCAGTTAAATACACTGGCCTCCTCCAACTCCTAGCACTCGTGTCTGATAGAAAGCAGATGATGGACGACTCTAGCTTCATGTATTTGACCTTCTGAAAGGTACAGCCTGCTCTTTCTTTTTTTTTTTTCTTCCAATTTTCATGAGATGTCATTAACATACAGTGCTGTATAAGTTTTAAGGTATAGCACGTAATGATTTAATTTACATACCTCATGAAATAATTACCACAGCATTTTAGTGACTATCCATCCTGTCGCAGAGTTATAAAATTAAATAAAATTTTTTTCCTGTGATGAGGACCCTTAGGATTTACTCTCAGTAATTTTCATTTGTAATGTATAGTAAACTATATTTATCATATTGTACATTACATCCCTAGTACTTATTTATCTTATAAATGGATGCTTGTACCATTTGAATTACTCCCTCCCCCAGTACCCGCCTCTGGAATCTGCAAATCTGATCTATTTTACTGTGGGTTTGTTTGTTTTTGAAGTGTAGTTGGCTTCCAACAACAGCAACAACAAAAAACAATAGAACCCTGTAACAACAGAGTGATTCAATACTTCTGTACATTTCAAAAGGACCTCCATGATAAGTCAAGTCGTCATCTGTCACCAAAGAAACTGTATAGTTACTATTTTCCACACACTGTACATTTTCACACCCATGATGCTTTAATTTAGTAACTGAAAATTTGTACCTCCTAATCTCCTTTACCTATTTCTCTCCTCCCTCAACTCTCTTTTCTTTAAGAGTCACCTTGGAGTTCCCATCTTGGTTCAGTGGAAACGAATCCGACTAGGAACCATGAGGTTGAGGGTTCGATCCTTGGCCTTGCTCAGTGGGTTAAGGATTCTGTTGCCGTGAGCTGTAGGTTGCAGACGCGGCTCAGATCCTGCGTTGCTGTGGCTGTGGCACAAGGCTGGCAGCTGGAGCTCCGATTAGACCCCTAGCCTGGGAACCTCCACATGCCGTAGTGTGGCCCTAAACTGACAAAAGACAAAAAAAAATTATAATAATCACCAATTTGTTCTCTGTATGTATGACTGTTTCCATTTGTTCATTCTATTTGTTTTTTTAAATTCCACATATAAATGAAAACATACAGTATTTTTCTTTGTCTGAATTTTTTCATTTAGCATATTACCTTCTAGTCCATCCTTGTTGCAAATGGCAAGATTTCATTCTTTCTTATGGCTGAATAATATTTCATTACATATGTATATCTTCTCTAGACATTTATTAACTGACGGGCACTTAGGTTGCTTCCATATCTTGGCTATTGTAAATAGTGCTGCAATGAACAGTTCACCCATCTTTTCAATATTTTTTCCACTAAATATCTAGAAGTGGATTTGCTGGATCGTATGATTGTTATATTTGTAATTTTTTTAAGAAAGCACCATTCTGTTTTTCTTAGTAGCTGCACCAGTTTCAAGTCCTACCAATAGTAAACAAGGTTTCCTTCTTTTTACATCCTCATCGACACATATTTTGGGATTTTTTTTTCTTTTTTTTTTGATAATAGCCTTTCTGACAGGTGTGACGTTATACCTCATGGTGCTTTTGCTTTGCAACTCCCTGATGATTAATGATGTTAAACATCCTTCCATGTGCCTGTTGGTCATCTGTATGTCTTTGGAAAAATATCTGTTCAGGTCCTCTGCCCATTTTCTAATTGCCTCTTTTTCTTTTCTTTTTGATGTTGAGTTGTATTTGTTCTTTTGTATGTTTTGGAAATTAACCCACCGTCCTATATATCATTTGCAAATAGCTTCTATTAAGTAGGCTGGATTTTCATTCTGTTAATAGTTGCCTTTTCTGTGCAAAAGCTTTTTGTTGTTGTTGTCTTATCTTTTTAGAGCCGCACCCGCAGCATATGGAAGTTGCCAGTCTAGGGGCAGAATCAGAGCTGCAGCTGTTGGCCTACTCCACAGCCACAGCAATATGGGATCTGAGCTACTACTGTGACCTACACCACAGCTCACAGCAACGCCAGATCCTTAACCCACTGAGCGAGGCCAGGGATCAAACCGGAGTCCTCATGGATACTAGTCAGTTTCCTTGCTGCTGAGTCACAATGGGAACTCCTGTGCAAGGGCTTTTTGATTTAAAGTAGTCTCATTTGTTGATGAAAGAGATTCAAACACATCTTGATAAGATCAATGTCAAAGAGGGTACTTCTTTTCTTCTAGAAGTTTTATGGTTTCAGGTCTTACATTTAAGTCTTTAATCCATTTTAAGCTTTTTTTTTTTTTTTTTTTGTATGTAGTATGAGAGAGTTGTATAGTTTGGTTAATTTGCATGTGGCTGTCCATTTTTCCCAGCACCATTTATTGAAGAGGCTATCTTTTTCTCATTATATGTAAATTAATTATCCATTTAAACAGGGGTTCGTTTCTGGGTTCTCTATTCTGTTCCATTGATCTGTGTGTCTGTTTTTGTGCCAGCACCACACTGTTTTGATTGCTTTATAGTATAGTTTGGAAGTAGGGAGCATGATACCTCCAACTTTTGATTTTCTTTTTCTTTTTTATCTTTTTAGGACCATACCCGCAGCATATGGAGGTTCCCAAGCTAGGGGTCTAATCGGAGCTACAGCTGCAGGCTTTTGCCACAGCCACAGCAACGCCAAATCCTAGCAGCATCTGTGACCTACACCACAGCTCATGGCAACACTGGATCCTTAACTCACTGATCCAGGGATTGAAGCTGCAACCTCACGGTTCCTAGTCGGATTCGTTTCCACTGAGTCATGATGGAAACTCCTTGATTTTCTTTCTCAAGGTTTTTTAAAATTTTGTTTTGTTTTTCTATTTTGGAATCTTTTATGTTTCCATACCAATTTTAAAATTGTTTTTTCTAGTTATGTTAAAAGCGCTATTGGTATTTTGGTAGGGGTTGCATTGAATTTGTAAGTTCCTTTTAACAGTATTAATTCCTCCAATCCATCAGCACGTATATCGTTTTATTTGTTTGTGTCATCTTCAGTTTCTTTCGCAAGTGTCTTAGTTTTCCGAATACAGGTCTTTTCTGAGTACAGGTCTTTTACCTCCTTATGTTTATTCCTAGGTGTTTTATCCTTTCTGATGAGATTGTGAATGGAATTGTTTTCTTAACTTCCGTTTCTGGTAGTTCATTTTTAGTCTATGGAAATGCAACAGATTTATGTGTATTAATTTTATACCCTGCAACTCTACCAAATTCACTGATGAGTTCTTGTACTGTTTTGGTGACCTCTTTAGGATTCTTTTTTATATATATTGTAATGTCACCTGAAAACAGTGACAGTTTTACTTTTTCCTCTCCAATTTAGATTTCTTTTATTTTCTTTTCTTGTCTGATTTTCGTGGCTAGGACTTAAATGCTATTTTAAATAAAAGAGGTGAATGTGGGCATCCTAGTCTTGTTTCCGATCTTAAATGAAATGCTTTCAGGTTTTTACCAATGTGTATGATGTTACCATGGGCTTGTCATATTATATTGATGTGTGTTCCCGCTATACCCACTTTAATTGAGTTTTTTTTAAATAAAAAATGCATGTCAAAATTTGTAAAAAGTTTTCTCTGCATCTATTGAAATAATTATATGATTTTTAGTCTTCAGTAATGTGGTATATCACAATGATTAGCAAGAACTGAAAAATCCTTGCATTCCTGGAATAAATCCCACTTGATCATGGTACATGACCCTTTTAAGGTATTACTGGACTCATTTTGCTAATATATTTGGTTGAGGATTTTTGCATCTGTGTTCATCAGTGATATTGGCCTATAATTTTATTTTCTTTTTTCTGTGATATATTTGTCTTTTTTTTTAATCAGGTGATCTTGGTAGATCCTCATAGAAAGAGTTGGGAAGCCTCCCTTCCTCTGCATTTTTTGAAATAGTTTGAGAAAGATCGATGTTATTGTTTATATAATTGTTTAGTAGAACTCACCTCTGAAGACATATGGTCCTAGACTTTTGTGAGTTTTGAATTACTGATTCAATTTCATTTCTCTTCATGTTTTTATGTCTTCATTTTTCAATCTTGGGAGAGTGTGTACTTCTGGGATATATACATTTATTCTTGGTTATTTATTTTATTGGTATATAATTGTTGCAGTAATCTCTTAAAATCCTTTATATTTCTGTGTTGTCCTTAAGATCTCTTTTTATTTCTAATTTTATTGCTTTGAGCCCACTTTTTTTTCTTGATGAATCTGGCTAAAGGTTTATCAATTTTGTGCATCTTTTCTTTTTATGTTTTGTCTTTTTGTCTATTTTAGGGCCACACTATGGCATATGGAAGTTCCCAGGCTAGGGGTCCAATTGAAGCTGTAGATGCCAGTCTATACCACAGCCATAGCACCATGGGTTCCAAGCTGAGTCTGTGACCTACACACAGCTCACAGCAACGCTGGATCCTTAACCCACTGAACAAGTCCAGGGATTAAACCTGTGTCCTCATGAATACTAGTCAGGTTAGTTAACCACTGAGCCATCATAAGAACTCCCTTTGTTCATCTTTTCAAAGAGATGACTCTTGGTTTCATTGATCTTTTCTATTATTGATTTATTTTTAGTCTCTAATTCATTTATTTCTGCTGTGATCTTTATGATGTATTCATTTTATTAATTTTGGATATGTTTTCTTTTAGGTATAAGATTGGGTTGTTTATTTGAGGTTTTTCTTGTTTCCTGAAGTAAGTCTGTATTACTATAAACTCCCTCTTAGAACTGCTTTTGATGCATCTCATAGATTTTGGCTGGTTGTATTTGATTTTTATTTGTCGCCAGATATTTTTGGATTTCTTCTTTTTTTTTTATTTAGAGATGCAATTGTTTTTGTTTTTTTTTTTTTAGTATTACATTGTTTAGGCTTCATGAGTTTGCGATTTTTGCAGTTTTTTTTTTTTTTTTTTTTTTTTTTTTTTTTTTTTTTTTTTTTTTTTTTTTTTTTTTTTTTTTTTTTTTTTTTTTTTTTTTTTTTTTTTTTTTTTTTTTTTTTTTTTTTTTTTTTTTTTTTTTTTTTTTTTTTTTTTTTTTTTTTTTTTTTTTTTTTTTTTTTTTTTTTT
>PVHT020000229.1:2321831-2341989 GCA_004024745.2 Catagonus wagneri
GCCAAAGGTAGTTACACAAAAATGTGTAATTTCAAGGGAGTGAGGAAACACAGTTCTAGAAGAAAAGGCAGAACCAAAACATAGGTGGACAATAACATAAATTGGGAGCCATCAATATTAAGTGCTATTTGAAGATAACATAATAGATACTATCAGCTCAGGAATCATACATATTGTGAAAATAAAAGAAAGCCAAGAACAGAATCCAGGAGTACACCAACGTTTAAGTAGAAGAGTTCTAAATAAAGGTGACTGAAAAAGGAGACATCAAAGAGTTGGGTGAAGAATCCACCACAAAAACTTTAGTAAAAAAACCACCAACTAAAGTTGACAAAGCAATTTCACATATAATATCACTTTAAAATCCCATCAAGTAACTTGAGATGCTAAGAGGTTGAGTAAATAAGTTTCATTCTATGAAAGTGAACCTATTACACCCTCCAATATTATTCAAATGACCTTTTTTTTATGACCTTTTTTTTAGGAGACTGTAGAAAGTGGGTGATCATTAAAAATGTTTTTTTCCCTAAAGAACATATAAAAGGAGTTCATGGCTCAGTGATAGTGAACCGCTAGTATCCATAAGGATGCAGATTCGATCCCTGGCCTCGCTCAGTTTAAGAATCTGGTGTTGCCATGAGTTTGGGTGTAGGTCACAGTTGTGGCTTGGATTCTACATTGCTGTGCCTGTGGTGTAGGCCAGCAGCTATAGCTCCATTTTGATCCCTAGCCTGGAAACTTCCATACGCTGCACCTGTGGCCATAAAAATACAAATTAAAAAAAATTAAAAATATAAAAAAGAGCCTTAACAAGCAAAGAATGAATTGAAAAACCCGTGTTCTAGAAAAAAACACCCAGTAAGTGAAGAAATATGTATAAGGAAGGACAGGATCTGTCATCTTATCCGTAATACATCATTCGTTCTGAGGTTGTTCAGTGTGGCCAGTGCAGGGCAGAATCTTTGGTGTCAATTCATGAGTATATGGGAAAATTTTACAGTGATGGTGATCTTTCATTTTTATTTCCTTAGGATAACTTCCCAGAGGTGGAATTGGAAGGTCAAAGAATTACATATTTTTAATAGACATGATATCTCATGTTTGCGAAAATTCCAGAAAAATTACATTCATATGTGCTTACGTTAGCTGGGTCATGATTGCTTATTCTTGAATTGCTGTAACATTGATTTCCATTTTTTCAAGGTAGATAATGTTTTGTATATTTTACTTTTCATTTCTATTGAGGTAGGACTTTTATCTATATGCTTTTATTAATCTATATCTCTTTTTTTTATGAATGACATTGCCTCTTATGTTCCTCTCTGACCTATGCCGCCACGTCCTCATGGATACTAGTCGGGCTCGTTTCTGCTGAGCCACAATGGGAACTCCTCCACACTAGATTTTAGCTGGTGCTACCTTGGTTCATGCCGCAGTTATTACAAATCCTACCCAGTTAGTTTCTAGATCATCTGTTTGCCACCCATCCGTTCTGTTCTTCATGCAACAGCAGTGTGATTAAGCTTCCCAAAACATAAAGCTTTGTGATATGATAAAGTGATCATATCTGTTCTCAGCCCAAAATGATTCAATGTTTTCCTTTATAACTCAAGATTAAGTTCAAAGTTTAAATGATATACAAGTCTTTTCTTTTGGTTTCCTTCTTTGTTTTTCTTATTGATATTTTTCCTTTGTTTTATTGAGATGTAACCGATATACAGTACTGTATAAATTCAAAGTGTACAGCATAATGATTTGACTTAACATACATCATGAAATGATTATATTAAGTTTAGTGAACATCCATCATCTCATATTGATACAACATTAAAGAAATAGAAAAAAAAACTGCCTCCTGATGAGAGCTTTTAGGATTTACTCTCAACAACTTCATATGTAACATACAACAGTGTTAATTATATATGTCATTTACATTTTTTCTTACTGTTTTTTAAAAGCTTTGATAAATATGTGGCATATATGGCCAATATACACATATAATACTGCCTAAATGGCCAATAATAGGAAATTTTAAAATTTAGTTTTAGCATAAACTTTCATACATTTAACCAAAATACATTAAATCCACAGATTTCCAGATACTGAGATCAGTGTGGAAGTTATCACAGTGAATGGAACAGGCATGTCCCCTGTTCTCATTGATTTTATGACCAAGAAAGGTAAGTAGACATGGAGCAAATAAGCCAATAAATGAAGTGGTTATTATTGTGACAAGGGGTAAGAGAGAAATGAATGAGTATGAGAATTTCTGGAAGCTTCAGAACTCTTCTTTAGAAAGCATGGTCCAGAAAGCTTACTTGAGTTGATGAGACCTAAAATCAGAGCTGTTGGGTGAGCAGTGGTATACAGATAACATTCCAGGTTAAGAGAAAATCCCATGCGGTGGCTCTGAAGTAGAGAAGAGATGTCTAAAAAAGACCAGTGTGACTAGAGTGAGGTCAGTGCCTGAGGGCAAGCAACTAATGACAAGCTTGGACAAGTGTCAGGAACCAATTATCCAGGGCTTCTAGGCCACACTGAGTTGACTGAATTTGATTCCAAAACAGTGAGGAAGTTATCGAAATGCTTCACGTAAGAAATAACATGATTTTATTTCCGTTTTTTAGAAGATCACGCCAGTTGATATGAATAGAAGACTGGAAGGGTTGAGCATAAATTTAGTGTGTGTGTGTCATCTATTACAGGATGCTGTGCCAATTAAATATTGCTAATTAATAAGCTACCTCAAAAATCTGTTTACTTAAAACAACTACCTCTCGAAGTCTATAGAGAAGCCTAAAGAGAGATTCTGTTGGCTTGAGTCTGTTTGGTTCAAGTGGACTGCAGTCCACCGGCCACAGCAAGTCATGTGGCCAAGCCCAAAGTCGGTTTGTGAAGGAATATGAACACAGGGTGTCATGAAAAATTTGGACCATGTGCTCAATCAACTTAATACAAATTTCTGTAAGTGAAGAGGTACACTATACTTAGTGATAACAATTGTATATAACCTATGTGTCCAGTGTAATATTGTAAAAGATAAAAGCTACTTGAAATATATACAGTTGACCATTGACCAACACAGGGACTTAAGGACTCCGAGTTTCCTCAAAGTTGAAAACCCAGGTATAGACCCTCTGTACTCTTGTTGTTTATATCCTTGAATTCATCCAGCCATGGATCCTGAGGTTCCTTAGAACTTATTTAGTGATAGAAGTCTGTGTGTAAGTGGATCCTTGTCGTTCAAGGGTCAACGGTCTAGTTTATCAGTATGTTAACTGTGGTAACCTCTGGGCGCTGAGCTATATGGTGGTGTGAATACGTTACCTTTCTGTATGGGAAACATTTTCTGCATTGAGTTTGTAATGATTTTATAATAAAATGCTACTTAACATTTTTTTAAAAAGTGTTTTATCATGGAGAGTGGAGAGAGGAAGAAAAGAGAGGCATAGAGTTTATTTTTCACTGTAGTTTCAGAGGTCAGCCTCTATCTTGATCATATCCTAGCTTTCCAATCTATCGAATAAAGCTACACAGCTGTAGGTATTGCTTTATTATGTAAGCTTCTTATTCCATCCAGGTAGCCCTAGAAGAGACTGCTCAACCAAAACTTTCCCTATAGAGCAACGAAGTCCAACATTCGTTCCTTCATCTACCTCCCTCTGTCAGAACCACAGTCCTATTAGTTTCAGATTTTAGTGTAACAAGGTTACTCTTGGATGGATGCACCATGGGTGATAGCAATATATAATTTCCACTATTTGTAAATCAACTTATGCATTATCTTGTTCTCAAGGTCCCCTGTGCCTCATCCACTAATGTCTGGAAGTGACATTTCATGTGAGGGTAGGTTGGTCAGTATATAGTGAAAAGAGTATGAACTTTGTGATAAGAAGTCCTGCGTTTGAGCTACTTGACCACATGGACAACTTGTTTTATGTCTGGGGTCTCATTATCCTTATTTAGAAAAAAGAAGGAATAAAGGAATAATAATAATAATACCATCTATATATGACTACCCAGAGGAACAAATGTGATATCATATGAAAAAAGTCTTTTTTAAATTGTAATGCTCTCAAAACTTTTTGATACCACCTATTACTTGAATTAAACATAGACCTTTATGTTGTCCTCTTCTAAAAGGACAACATATAGCTCTGGAAGTTGTAAGATCTTTGATGAATGCTCCTATATATATGATAATTAAGTCTTGCTATCAGAGAAGAAAAAAAAAATGTGCCACAACACATTAAGTTCAAAAGCTGATGTGAGAAACAGCGGAATCAAACTTTACACGTGTTAAAGTCTGACTGAGACTAACATCCATTTTCCTTTTTTTTTTTTTTTTTTGGTCTTTGTGCCTTATCTAGGGCCGCACCCGCGGCATATGGAGGTTCCCAGGCTAGGGGTCTAACAGGAGCTGCAGCCGCCGGCCTTCGTCACAGCCACAGCCACGCGGGATCCGAGCCGCGTCTGCAACCTACACCACAGCTCACGGCAACGCCGGATCCCTAACCCACTGAGCAAGGCCAGGGATCGAACCTGCAACCTCATGGTTCCTAGTCGGATTCATTAACCACTGAGCCACGATGGGAACTCCAAACATCCATTTTCTTGATCAAAAACTTGGAGTGTTGAGAACAGCATGTGCAAGGAAAAGATCATTATCAATTAATTTTAACTTACTTTTGAGAAACTTGTTCTTGGTCAATGCTGTCTTTCTCTGTAGTTACAAAAAGGTAGATGTCAATGTGTTCAGCAACAAATAATCCTTATAAAACAGGCTCTATTAAACGTCTTTGAAGGCAGTTAAGTCAAACAAGAACATTTTAGGTTTTGATCTTGTTTTAGATGGAAAAGAAACTCCAGGAGCCCTGCTCTTCCCCATCCGTTCAGACGAAGTGATTGATTTCTTCTCAGTTGAAAGCTTGTTTTAATTATTTTGAAAATTGTCCAAACAGTCATAACTTTCAAGCTATCGGAGAAAGCAGAACAGTGACAAGAAAAATAATACTTAATTCAGTTCTTGCAGTGAGTGTAACTATGTGCACTCTTGTTGTCATGGGGCAGCGGGGAGAACAGAAATAATGCCGATAATCGAGCATGGGAACTGTTGACCTAACCCCAAATGAAAATGCCTCAGTTCAGGTTGCAGGAAAGTATAGACCTTTGGCAAAAATTAGCCCTCCATGTGGGGAATTCACTACCTCCTGGGCTCAATGAATGTAGTGTCAGCACCTTGTTGGTCACTTTGTATTCACTGAGGTCTCTTTTTAGCCCTGTTATTCATGAAACTTCATGAGCCAGGTTCAGTATCTAATTTTTGGACAACCCAGTTTCCTCTTTTGCCGAGTGTGCTTTATGCCACTACGTAAATACGTTTTAGAGTGCCCACATTATATCATTACATTATGTATTTTAGTTTTCATAACTGTACTGTGATTGAAACTGTGGCAAAATAAGAAAATAAACAACTTGCCCAATATCATATCACTGATAGGAGAAGAAATCTTAACCTAAATCTTTTTTTTTTTTGGTCTTTTTAGGGCCACATCCATGGCATATGGAAGTTCACAGGCTAGGGGTTGAATCAGAGCTATAGCGGCCTACGCCACAGCCACAGCAATGCCATCTGTTACCGGCGAGCCATGTCCGTGGCTTACACCACAACTCACAGCAACACCGGATCCTTAACCCACTGAGCAAGGCCAGGGATCGAATCTGTGTCCTCATGGATGCTAGTTGGATTCATTTCCACTGAGCCACGATGGGAACTCCTTAACCTAAATCTTATAGTATTCTACAACTGCACACTGCCCATCAGGACTTGGCAGAAAATAAACACTCCCCAAATATCAAATCTCCTTTCTTCATTCCTTCCTACGAAGTATTACTGTTACTGAGGTGGGATTCTCAAGAAGATTTTCTATGAAGAAAATCTGAGAGGGTAAAAAACAAAACCCCAAAATCTTCTGGTAGTATCTCTAGGTTTCCTTCCAGAATAAGCATATGAGAATGTTGGTGGGAGGAGTGGCCAGATACTCCACGTGTCCTAAAGTGGTCCACTAGGCAGGTTGGTGGATGAAAAACCTTTAGTGGTAAGGAGGGATGACAGGAGAGATGGAAGAAATAAAAGGTGGAGAGAAAGGCAATAGAAAGACAACATGAAGATAATGGGGGTTGGGGCGGGGGTGGTCGAGAATGGAAAAAGCTTTAGCAGGAGCTTTGAGTTTGAAACTCCGGGAGAAAAATCTAAGAAGGTTTTCTATGTGAAGAACTGTGTCAAACTACTACAACTCTCTTTAAGGAAACCCCAAAACAAGTATCTGCCTTATTGTCAGAGAGCATAGATGTCAATTGTTGTTTTGAGGGGTGAAATGTGAAGACACTGGACTAGGCTATTTATGAAATCTTCATGCTTCAGCAAAGGGTCTTTGCATGGTCATAACCATTATCCACAATACTCAAAAAGTATCATCAAGAAAGAACGATGAGGTTGCCAAGGGGGTGGGGGAGGGGGTGGGAGGGGATGGGGTTAACTAGTGCTTCTGTGATGGAAAAGCAAGGAGATCCAGCTGTATTGTACAGGGAACTATGTCTAATCACATGTGACAAATCCATATATGTACATATAACCGGGTCACCACGTGGTGCAGTAGGAAAATTTGACAGAAATCTGTAAACCAGCTATAATGCAAAAGTAAAAAAAATAAAAATAAAAAACAATGAATGAAAAAAAGAGAACTATGGGATGGTGGAAGAGCAGTGAGGAGGAGGAGAGTTAAGTAATATACTCCTTTGTATATGGGAATCTTAATAGCTCTTTCAAAGAGATGTGAGGCTCAAGTAAGGCTTTATAAATTACAAAAGCTTCATGAATATAAGTTATAATTATTACACAGCACCTGAGTTTGTTAGTTCCCAAGTCATTCTGTGATGAGAAGGACCATCTTACTTGAAGCCATATTTGGATATTTCTCTTTCTTGTAATTTAGTGGCTTCTGTCCTAGATGAGGTTTAGAAATTAAGGAATTTGGGGAAAATTTACTTTAGGAATACGTGCTAGTTGGTAAGTCAGACAGCAGTGATTACATTTTCTCAATTAAAATTAAAGACATATGATCAGACAACAGGATGTAATATTTGAAACGGGATATATCTGGAAAAATCTAGGATTTTTTTGTCAACAGAATTATAAACTAGCATTTCCAGCAAAGACTCTCCAACCTCATATTCTTCAAGGTCTTTGCTAAAGGGCAAAATTCCAAGTTTATAAAGGAGGCCTTACAAGGCTTTTAATTTCCCCTTCTGCACCCGGGAGGACAAATAATTAGTGCTTTCCTAGGTCTAAATAGGAGACCAGAGCCCAGAAATTCCACTATCAATGCTAGTTTACTAGGAAAAGACACACTTGTGCCATGCATCACTAAGGATTATAACAGATTAGCAACTAAATTTGAGTTAATTAAAAATAATCAACTATAATAAGAAGAGAGTTTCCAGAAAATTACCATATTGATCAAGTTGCTGTCTAAACAACTTGGAAAACACAGAACAAATTTTGGAGGCCCAATGCCAAGTATCTGAAGAGGCTCATTAAAATTTACTTAAAAATGTTACGTAATTCAATTAATTTTATTAGTAGTGATCATAAAAATATATAGCAAACAAACATCAAGCTTAAAAGCTTGATAGCCTGTATAATAATGTAAAACTTCGAACATAAAATGTGACGTGACTTTAAGAAGATTGAATGTGAAAGGTGAAGATTAAAAAAGACAAAAATAACAAATATTCGACAATAAATAAAAATGTGATGTGCTCTGAAATACTTGAATGATGACCTACATTTTGAAATAGAAAACACTGTATTTTGAAAAATAGATTCTCTTAAATCAAGGGAAAACAAAGATTGTCACTAATTTATTTAGAGGAAAAAGGTATTAAAAATGTATCAGTGTTTTCTATAGTAATAGCTTGGTTGGATTTAGATCTAGTTATAATCTAAAGATTTTAAAAAGTCTTCTTTTAAAACATCGTCACTTGAGAAACTCCTCTAATTTAGCAAAGTGAGTGTCTCAGAAAAATAAAATGTTTATTACATGAAGCTCTCAGGATCTTCGGATGAATGAAAATAGATTTGGTAAATGGATTGCCTGGTCTCGTTTCCAAAATTGTCATAAAACACATTGACTGACACAAATTAATCAAAGTTAACATGTTTCTACTAGTGTAAAATTTATTAATCTATATTTCATTTCTCAGATTTACTTATATCCAGCTCTTTCCCAAAAGGATTTATGATAGCTGTTTACTTTCTTTATAGGTACTTCTTGAAGAGTGTTGTTGGCTTGCTTGTTTCATTTCTGTGATTCCAGTTCTCCTGTTCAATAAAAATATACACAGGAAAGGTTGATTGAGAAAACAACTTGTCTAGGAGATAAAGGCAGAATCCAGACTTGGAGGATAGCGTCTGCCAAAAGTCATAAGCAAACTTTTCCTTCACCCCAGCGGCTCTGAGCTCACTCATAACCCATAAAGTAAAGATATCCATCACTCAGCTAGGCAGTACCTACACCAGTGGGAGGAGAAGAGCCAGCAGTTGCTATGCTGGCTGCTGAGCTCTGACAATAAACTCATAACCATAATGGGAGTTAGGTGCCCAAAGGAGAAAAAGACAAATGCAGGCCCAGGGCTCCTTAGTAAGTTATCTCAAAAATAGGATGAAGAGTGATACGGAAATTAGAACTCAATATCATGAACAGATAAACAGTCAGTTCTTATCCCTTCCAAGTTGTCTAGGTGATTTGCAGAAGACTAGGGAATTACTTGATTCCCCTCTACTTTCAGAAATAGATGAAGTAATTAAATATCTCTCCCCAGAGAAAGTTCTTGGCCCTGGTGGAGCTACAGGAGATTTCTATAAAACCTTTGGCTTAGCCCTCTCTGTACGTTTGCTTGACGAGCTCAATCACTTGAGGGACTCAGGTGAATTCTTGCCTGCCAGCCCTTACCTCCAGATTATCTTAATTGCTAAAAGGGATCAAGAAACAGAAAACTGTGCCACATCTAAGTTGAAACCCCTGATTAAAGTGGATATCAGGTCTTGGAAAGGATTCTGACAGTTCTCATCATTATTTCAAATCTGGGACAGAGTAATTAGGCCATTGTTTGGGGATGGGTCATTCTTTGTGTAAAATTATTATTATTATTTTTAATTGGATACCAGTTCCGTTAGAGTCACAGGGCACTAGTGACTTTATTTATTACTTTCCTATTAAAGAACAGTTTTTATGTTTTGGCAGAGCAGTATCAGCGATACACTATAGGCTCAGCAACCCTAGATCTTCCTTTATTTAATAACATGTCTTTTGTTGATGCTTCAAGTGAGTAGGATAATCTCTATTTAGCCATTTCTCAGTGTTCTGAGGGCTGAAGTGGGGAGGCTGGTGTTACATTATACTTTTGTCCTGTTGACACACACACAGACACAGCCACACACACAGGTACGGGCAGGGTAAATCACAAAACAGCTTACAGTATGATCCCAGGTATATGACATTACTGAAAAGGTAAAGCTGTGGAGAGAGTAATAAGATCAATGGTTGCCAAGGTCTGGGGTGAGGGATGGATGTAAACACAGAGCACGAAGGATTTTTAGGGCAGCAAAAGTATTTTGTATGGTACAACTACGGTGGATTGGTGCCATCATATATTGGTCTAAACCCAAAGAAGGTGCTACACTGAGAGTAAACTTTCAATGTATTGTGTTAATGTAGGCTTATCAGTTGTAACGAGTGTCCCATGCTGGTGGGGGACATTGATCATGGGAGAGGCCATGCATGGGTAGAAGTAGAGGTTACATGAGAAATCTTTATACCTTATGCATTGAGCATATAATTATAAGTAAGCATATAAGTACGGAACTGATATGAACCTTAAACTCTTCTAAAAATAAAGTCTATTAAAAATACCTTGCAGGAATAATTTGGGGGGGCTTTCTTAAAAGTGAAGTAGAGCCCCCAGTCAACTCTCTGGGTAAGAAATGTCAAAATATATTTGTTTGCCAAGACTATCTAGATGAGTAAGGCAAAAAAATTTTTACAAGAAATTTCCACCTCAAGATGAAGTGGAAATTTCTCAGTAAAAGGATCCAGCCAAGACATTTTATAAGCATTTCCTTTACTAGAGAGGTGTCTCTAGATGCCGGCCATGCCTATGGCTTCTTCTGAGAGAAATTGTCCCATATACCCACGAGGGAAGCCATGCTAAGCAATTTCTTCCATATGGGTTTTCATCTTCTATACCAGGTGACACCAGCGTTCTATCTACAGGTTCACTGATCAGGGAATGGAAACTGACCTAAGGATATTCAATGACAAGTGGTCCTTAAAAGATCCTGGCATAAAAGTTTTATTCAACAATGACATTAGGGGGATTTGAATGCAAGAAATCAGAGAGAAAATAAGATGGTTGTTCTGGGAGCATAAGATTTATGGAGAAGCCAAAACAGAAGAATATTTGAGTCAGATTAACAGCTGACATTTGAGAGCATTAAATTTCAACTGTTTATAAGATGAAAATAACTAAGTTTCTGGTTATGGTGGATTTTCAATGATCTTCCGAAATATGTCCAGGTTTTTGTAAAGCCTGGTGATGCTGCAGTTCTTTTCTTCCTTCCTTCCTTCCTTCCTTTTTCTTTTTCTTCCTTCCTTCCTTTCTTTCTTTCTTCCTTCCTTCCTTCCTTTCTTTCTTTCTTTCTTTCCTTCTTCCTTCCTTCCTTCCTTTTTCTTTTTCTTCCTTCCTTTCTCTCTTTCTCTCTCTCTTTCTTTCTTTCTCCCTTCCTTCCTTCCTCTTTCCCTTTCTTTCTTTCTTTCTTTCTTTCTTTCTTTGAAATATACTTGATTGACAATGCTGTGTTAGTTTCAGAGTGATTCAGCTGCACATATATACAATTTGTTAATATTCTCTTCAGTTATAGGTTTTTATATGATATTCAGCATGGTTCCCAGTTCTTATTCTTTTTAAAGATATGTCTACATAGCTATTCTGAGCTCTTATGCAGTCTGGTCACTTACTAAGACATTCATTCAACAAATAATTATCAAGAACTTACTGCATCCCAGGTCCTTTGCTGGTAGCTGGTGGGATAATAAAGAGCAAAGTAGGCATTGTTCCTCTGGCATGGAGCTTTTAGTCTAGTAAGCTTGAATAAGACACATTATTAACTAAAAAATTTGGGATGGGACTATTAAGGAGAACTACAGGTGTCGTAAGACCTTGGGTATGATACTCCAGCCTAGCCATAGGAGAAAGAACTTCCTGGTATTGCAATTCTTGTCTTCCTCATTTCTACAGGTTCCTTAGAATAAGCTATTCATTGAGTGCTGACAAACAATACAAAACTATTACATCTGCGAATAAAATTCTTAAAAAAATATAAAAAGGTAAAAATTGGCATTTAGAAGGACTTAGTGAGGATATATCTATCGTCCAAGAAAATCCTTCCTAGGATATGAGAGGAGTCTTTTCACTAGACACCTACATTCATGGCTCTTCAAAATCACCACGAGCTTATCTTAAGTGAAAAAAAAAATTACCTTTCCTCTAAAAAGCACTTCACCTCATTTTATTTAAGGTTCATTCACTTTCTTATTCTGTAGTACTTCAAAAACATCATCGCCCTCATACTAGATTGTGTCCTCTTACTCTAACTAACCAGAAATATACCTCATAACCAGCCTCTTCTATCTATCTTCTTTGCCATTATCTTAATCTGGACTAGAGGTTCACAAACTATAGGCTGGCCAGTTTTGATCCAGTGTCTGTTTTCATGAATAAAGTTTTATGAGAACACAGCTATGTCCATTTGTTTAAGTATTGTCTATGGTTCTTTCACACTACAACAGCAGGGCTAAGTAGCTGAGACAGAGGTCATGTGGCAACAAAGCCTAAAATATTTACTGTCTGGCTCTTTATAGAAAAGTTTCTGGACCTTTTGTCTAGACACTTCATCTTTTGCTTCAACTATTCAAATAGCTCTTAATATTTTTTTTCCTGGCAGCATCTTTTCTCACTGCATTCTGTTTCTTACACTACCATTTCTAAAACACTAATATGAGCATACCTTTTGCCACAGGAAGAAAACTGAAAAAGGCAAAGGGCTTTCACAATAAACCTTGACAAGCCTATCCATTCTTACCCTTGGCAGTTTCCTACCACCTTTCTCCAAGCACAGTAAATACTTTTTGCTCCATGGCCTTTGCATATGCTGTTCACACTGCCAAAACAACCTCCCTTCTCTCCGTTTCTCCCCAGCCCTTGAATTTTGCCCTCACTTGCAAAATTCATATTCTTTCTTAAAAATCAGCTCAGCTGGCAGTTCCCAGGAGAAGACTTTGCATCTCCACCCTGGGCTCCCTTCTTAAGATCCCTTTGTTTTCTGGGCTTCTTTCGGGCTGGGTTCCTCCATCTACTCTAGCACTTGGCATGATCTGTTGTTGCTTATCTGTTTATGTGCTTGCATGAATATCGTCTCACTTAGTTTTTTGCATCAAGAGCATTTAGCATGGTGCTTGTCAGCCTTTGGGCATTCAGTAAACAGTTTTCTCTAGTATGTAACCAATCGTACATTGTTACAGAGTTCAGATTCAGATTCTTAGAATCATGCAAAACCTGGATACACCAAAATATTTATTTTTTTCTATTTTTCTTAATGTCCATAACTGAGAGTTATAATAACTACCCCCAAGAAGTTAATGATCTATTTGCAAAAATGAAATGGATCTAGACTGAAACTAACAACAAAAAAAAGCAATGTAAGAGAGAATTCAAATAAGAGGTGGGGGATATTTTGAAGTTTCGGTGATCTAATGAAGACTAGATCAGATAAAATCATTTCGCAGAAGAGCTAGGACTGGTTTTTAAGTGCCTTAAAGAAGGAGGGCAATGGATGAACATTCAGTTAAGAAAATGTTTCAGTGTTCATTCATGCATTTATTCACCTCACTGTCTCCTTGCTGAAGATTTTCTTGCTCCACATCTAAAAAGTCTCTTGTCCTCCTAGCCTAAATTATGAGTCCTTTCACTTCATCTGACTTATTGTGTTAATAGTTTCAACTGAGGGTCTTCTGACTAAATTTGGGTTCAGTGTACTTTTCCCTTCATATATCCTATACATGCTTGGTTCTTTAGCTATAATCTCTCCCAACTGTACAGTGTGGTCAGGATCATATCTTTCTTGTTCACTGAGAGTAATTGGTGCATAGATTTGGTCCTTTGTTCTTTCAATCATTTGACAGACATTTAGTGGGCAGCTACTGTAGACCAGGATACCAGAGTTAATATAAGTAAATCTTTTGTGTAGGAACTGAGAAAACATGAAGACGAGTAAAAAATCTTAGAAAACTGTTGAATAGAAAAGATGGTATGCATGCCTGCAACACACTGCCCTTTAAACCACGAAGAAACATATCTAGCAGGCACAGAATCTTGTTTATTTTTATACTCTCTCTGGTGGAATGGGATAGGAACAGCCAGTGCTGGTAAGTAGTGATTGGTTGAATGAATTATTTAATAAAGGATAGGTTTTCAGCCTTCACAATGCCTGCCTCTAATGTGGTATTCAGAATACTGCTTTTTATATCCACTCCAGAACAGCCAGTACCTGGTAGGATTCTGTCTCTGTATCTGAGATTTTAAAATTCATGCTCAATCTAGGACGTTTAGTGAGGGGGGTTGGAGGGGCTACTGCCAGCCAGTTCTGCGTATCAAGTGGTCAAATATTCCCATCCAACTCTGTTTTCAAAAGTTGTGGTGTTTTGTTTTAAAACTGGAGTTAAAAAATGGTATAAAAATGTGAGAGGGAGGGAAAAAGAATAAGCCAACCACAATAAGAAAAGCCCACTGCCACTAGCAAAATTGTTAAAAATTCATAATTCTTCTCAAAATTTGTAAACATATCTAAACTTGTAAGTGTTTGGCGGGAAATTCTGCAAGGAAAAGCACAAAATGCAAGGGGGGGCAGGAAGTCTTGCTTAGAGAATCTGTCTTTAGGAATTTGGACAGTGGGGCCATGTGATGTTCTTGAGGAAACCAGCTTTTCAGATTGACAGCGAGGGAAATGTCAAGCCGCTAAGCATGAATATAATCTTGATCTTCTGCGTGGTTACCAAACTTTCCACTTCTTGGCTGATGAAGGAATTGTCATAGGCAGGGCTCTGAATTCCAAAAGTGGAGAGTTTTATCCAAGACTCGGTGACATAATAAATTGGGTCCCAGAAACAATATAAAACTTTTCTAGTTTGAGGACATAGGAGGCTAGAATGATTAATAAAATAATGACAGTATAAAAAGTGGATTTAAGAGAACAGATCATCCAAATTCCTGTTTTTTTTTTTTTTTGCTATGATCTTCAGATTTTAGTTCTTTGTATAAAGCCAGTTAGATATAATATATACTTGGGCACAAAATAGACAAGGACTCCAGTCCCAGGGGTGTATGGTACTCAGAAGTTGAGTCTCCCAACTAGGGAAAAGGCTCTAAGGTAAGAATTGATATGGTAAGAAAAAACTAAAGTATTAATCCCGCCAGTAAAGGAGTGAGAGCCAACATAAAAACTCAAAATGAAAGTGGGGGTGTGAGAGAGTCACGCTACATGGAGAGAGGTTTTGGGGGAACCAAGCAAACTGGTGTAGTATATCCAGAATGGGATATGAGTGAAGACGAATTTTGGAGGTTTAGGACACCTGAAATACTGGGCTCATTTAAGCAGTTAAAATTAGGGTGAAAAGCAGACTTTGCATATGTTAATAGGCAGATGTTGTGAGGATCCTCAAGGCTGGGAAGCGGCCCGCCTGTTTACTCCTCTTATAGTTCCCTATTTTCCCTTCTCATCACGAGGTACACAGTTTACTGCATGGATTAGCCTGTGAATGTTTGCAAACCATGGGCTCTTGCCCATTTATATAAAATCAAACATGGACTGCCTTGTCCTGTCTTCTAGTTCAGTCTCTTTCCGTTGGACTCCGGTTTGTGTATTGCTGCCAGGAGCTCTCTGTCACGTGGCTCTGCCATGGCTTGGCTCTTGAACTTGCAGAGGCTTCCTTAGCTTCGAATCCAGCGTGCAGATGGACCTCCACTGGCCCCAATGTACCTTTCCCAGATCACATTTCACTGCTTCCTACAGCACCTTCTGTTCAACTAGGGAAGTAATTTTCTCTCCTCCAGCCCCTACTCATTCTCTTATAACGTTTTTCTATTTGCTGACTTTCAACCCCAAACATCCACTTCTTTCATATGTCCTATTAAGGTCTACTGGGCTCAAGACACATTGGGTTATTAAATTTACCCTACTTAAAATTTATTTTGTTGGACCGTAATATATATTCTCTTAAACTTGCATGTAGCTTTAAACTTATTTCCAAGATGACTCATATATGTGTGGTTTCTTGCCCTAATTACACAGTACATTCCTGGGTAACACCTTGTACTTCTTTTGCCCTTTCTTTGAGGCTCAAATAGAAGCTTGAATATATAGGAAGCACTCATGTAATGCTTATAAAACAGATGGAGACATCCCCTTACACTGCTGTGACTTCCTATAAGAACTGGTTTTGTAAAGCAAATGTTCAATTTTTATGGTTCTTAATTAATAATGTATATATGACTACATAATTCACATTACTCAAAGTTACAGTGTACTGTGTCTTAATGTGGGGATTTTAGGGTAAATTATTCCGCATTTACCGACATTTCTACCCATTCCATTTATTTGGGGTGAGAAAGGGTTGGGTTGTTCCTTTGATGGCAGTGGGGTTCCAGATGAATAAAATTGCACTTACTTATTAATACAGGTGCATTTTAGGGTCAATCAGCAGAGCACAATTTTCCAAAGCTAGCTGGAAACAGCAGTTGTTAGTCTTGGAATCTTATTATAGGTATATAGGTAGGTATAATGGTATTTTTATAGGTATATGTACACAGACAGTTGTATAGATAGGCAGATGGACCTGGAATATAATCTCCTCTAGGTGCCAGTGGGTGACACCTCTTTTTCCTATACAGCTGTCTTATTTGTTGTCAAATCTTTGGTTAGGCAAAATGTTACTATGTGGTCTTTTATCAATGTCACTGGGACTCTAATAACTTTTTAAGGATGACTTGCTTCTATGCCCCGGATCTTATTTCCTTGTATTTCAACCCAATAGTGAGTATTCTCTTAATGACTGTTCTGCATATTGAATGGAGAGTGTTTTGTTTAAAAAGACCTATTTTTCTTTCAAACCAGTAGGGATATCATGTGCCAGATGGTTAATTCCCATGGGTTAATGACTGTACCCACACATTTCATGATTTGAAATATCCTGCAGACATTTCCTTTGGTGAAAGGATTGCTAGATTTTAATTTACATTTGTATGAAGTACATATTTTCTTTTTTCTGCTGCTACCTGAAAATATAGATTTTTAAACAGAATGTGTGAAATAGATGGCATTTTAGTTATAGAATCCTCTGATGTTTGTGATGTAAATAATTTACAGAAATAAAAATTCTGGTCAAATTTAAAATTACATTTTAATTATCAATTGCATTTAAATTAGAGAATAGGAACACAGATTTCTGTTGTATACTTGAGGGGCTATAGTTGGCAATATTTAGATGAGTCATTCTTGTCTCCCTGTTTCAGTAAGATTTGTATTCTTAACTGAGGGAAGTTCTTTACATTATTGTGTCCAATTTAGAGGCTAATAATTTATAGTCATTTAAGATGAAGGAGATTCTTTTGCAGCAGTAATGTTAAAATGTCCAATGATTAGTAAAGGTAGAAAACAACATTTGAATCTTCATTGAGAAAAGCTCAAATAAAAACCACCACTACTTTAGATATTTTCAAGTAGTTGGGTAAGCATAACTGACCGATATAGCTGATTTTATGTGAGAGTTTATGCTTTAAGGATTCTAGGATATAAAGGGTGAACATAAAACACAAACAAATTCATAACAAAATATTTATATTAGCAAACACAACATTTATAGGTTTTTGAACATAAAAATAAAATATTTTTATAGTACTCTACAAATGATTGTCATTTGCATGTACAAAAAAAATTATATGGGCTATTAGCAGAGCTCAGTTCATCATGCTGACTGCAACGTTTATACCTGAGCAAGATACTCAAAGGTTACAGTGCATCAAGATAATACATACATCTCATCTCTAGGTGCTGGAATCACTTCAGGTTTTTTTTTTTATACCAAGTCTCAATTCACAATATAGGACTGACGTAATTCCTTCTTTTTTGTAGATGAGATTAAAAAAGGTATCATCTTCTCCTTGGGTAATAAAGCTAAATTTACTCAGGGAACTGACCAAACAGTCCTTCTATAGGGCTGCTGGTAAGAGGATTTCAGGTAACTCAACAAGTGATGGGATCAACTAAATCAAGAGCTGAACGAATAGATCAAATAAAATCTTGGGTATTCCTTGGATAAGCAGTTGGCGTGTAAAGTTTCCCCATTATTTTTCATGTTTAGAACAGCACAAACTCAAAATGGTGGAAAATAACTTTCTACCCTGTATCTTACATATCAGAAAGTAAATGCTAGAAAATAGAGAATTGGGGGAGTTCCCATTGTGACTCAGCCATGAGGATGTGGGTTTGATCCCAGGCCTCGTTTAGTGAGTTAGGGATCTGGCATTGCTACAAACTGTGGTGTAGGTCATAGATGCGGTTTGGATCCTGAATTGCTGTGACTGTGGTATGGGCCAGCAGCAGCAGACCCCTAACCTGGAAACTTCCATATGCCGCAGGTGTGGCCCTAAAAATAAATAAATAAATAAATAAATAAATAAATAAATAAATAAATAAATAAGAAAATAGAGAATTTGAGGACAAAGCTATAGTGGGAAACTAAATAATGTAATATAACTTTTTTTTTTCCTCTGAGAAAAAGTAGCTTAATGTAGAAATCAAGTAATCCTTCTGGTATTTAAACACAGAAACATTGAGGCAAGATCAAGATGGTAGAGAAGGAAGAACCTGAGCTCACCTCCTCCTGCAGGCATATCAAAATTACAAGCACATATTGAGCAACTCTGAGAATGACCTTGAAAAGTAGAAGCTCAGCTCTTCTACAATTAAAGATATAAAGAAAAAAAAAACCCACACTGAGACAGGTAGGAAGGGAAAAGAAACACAGTTATTTAGGACCACACTCCAGGCAAGCAACACAAAGTGAAAGCAGTATCACAAATTTGGAGGTCCTTCCTAAAGAGTCAGGGTTTAAATCCGCACTTTGGGCACCCCAGCTCTGGGGTTAGCTTATGAAAGACAACTCCCCCTTAACTGGTTTTGAAAACCAGCAGGGCTTAGGACTGGGAGAGCCAGAGGGATATAGAAAAAATTAGACTCTTCTTTAAGTCTTGCTTGCTCTGAGTTCCAGCAGAGAGGCATCAGGTTGAAAAGTGCTGGACATTCTAGCCAGCCTTCCATGGCTGTCCCAGCATGTACCCCAGCCCACACCTGGCTCTGGTTCCAACATTCCTGCCAAGGTGGTGGTTCCCAGCACACCCTGGGAGAAGCCCCATATGCTGCTGGGCTCTGGCTCTAGCCACCTACCACCAGGGCAGCAGCCCTACGCGCACTCCAGGAGAAACCCCACCCCATGCCAAGCTTTGCCTGTACCCTCTTCGGCTCTAGTCCTACCCTCCAAGTAGTAGCCTTGGCATGCCCCAGTAAAGCTACAACTGGTGCTTGCTTTAGCTCCAGCCCTCTTGCCAAAACCACCGGGTACACTCAGTCTATACAGGGATAATCCTATACAAAAACACATTTTCAAGACTGGGACAGGTAACTGTTTTGACTAATTTATCAAGAGAAATACAGAAAGCCAAATAAAATGAGGAAACAGGAATGTGTTCCAAATGAAAGAACAAGATCAAATCTCAGGGGGCGGGGAAACAACAAATGAAATAGAGATAAATGATTTACATGATAAAGAGTTCAAAGCAATTGTCACAAAAATGTATGCTGACTTGGGAGAAGAATTGAGGAACATGGTGAGAATTTCCAGGAAAAAAATAGAAAATAACTTTAAAAGAACTAATCAGAGCTGCGGAATACAATAAGGAAAAATGGAAAATAAGCTAGAGGTAATCAATGGCACATTAGGAGATATAGAAGAATGCAAAGCAACACGGAAGACAGAATAGAAGAAATTAACCAATCAGAACAGCACAAAAAATACTTTTTAAAAATGAGGATCGTTCAAGGGACTTTAGGGGCAACATCAAGCATACCGATAGTCACATTACAGTGGTTCCAGAAGAGGAGAGAGAGAGGGGCAGAAAACGTATGTAATGAAATAATGGCTAAAAACTTACCTAACCTGGGGAAGGAAACAGACATTCAGGTCTAGGAAGCGCAGAGTCCCAAATAAGATGAATCCAAAGACATACGCATCAAGACATATCACAATTAAAATGGCAAAAAATAGTGATAAAGAGAGAATTTTAAAGGCAGAAGAGAAAAACAAAGAGTTACATACAAGGGAACTCCCATAAAACAATCAGTTGCTTTTTCAGAAGAAAATTTGCTGGTCAAAAAGGAGTGGTGTGATATATTTAAAATACTGAAAGGAAAAATACTTACAACCAAGTTTATCATCCAGGTAAGGTTATCATTCAGAATTTAAAGTGAGAGAAGATTTTCCCAGACAAGCAAAAACTGCAAGAGTTCATCATCACTAAAATAGCTTTACAAGAAATATAAAAGGATCTTCTTTAAGTGGAAAATTAACATCATAACAAGGAACATAACAAAAATCATATTAACATTGTAATGACAAACATGTTTACATGCCAAGGAAAACATCTTGCTGGTAAAGGAAAATATATAGTAAAGGTAGTGGATCAATCCTTTAAAAAGCTGGTAGGAAGGCTGAAGATTAAAGTCATAAAATCAGGAGTTCCCGTCGTGGCGCAGTGGTTAACGAATCCGACTAGGAACCGTGAGGTTGCGGGTTCGATCCCTGCCCTTGCTCAGTGGGTTAACGATCCGGCGTTGCCGTGAGCTGTGGTGTAGGTTGCAGACGCGGCTCGGATCCTGCGTTGCTGTGGCTGCGGCGCAGGCCAGTGGCCACAGCTCCGATTAGACCCC
>PVHT020000229.1:2352642-2524380 GCA_004024745.2 Catagonus wagneri
GATTTCTCCTTTTAAGGTTGTTAGCAGTTGCCTTATATATTGTGGTGATCCTATGTTGGGTGCATAGATATTTAAAATGGTTATATCTTCTCCTTGGATTGATCCTTTGATCATTATGTAGTGCCCTTCCTTGTCTCTTAAAATGTTCTTCATTTTAAAGTCTGTTTTGTCTGATAGGAGTATTGCTACTCCGGCTTTCCTTTGATGCCCGTTTGCATGGAATCTTTTCTTCCATCCTCTCACTTTCAATTTGTATGTGTCTCTAGAAGTGAAGTGGGTCTCTTGAAGACAGCATATATATGGGTCTTGTTTTTGTATCCATTCGGCTAGTCTATGTCTTTTGGCTGGGGCATTCAGTCCATTAACATTTAAGGTGATTATTGATAGATATGTCCTTATTGCCATTTTATTAACTGTTTGGGGTTTTTGTTGCTCTTTTTTTCTTCCTTTATTCTCTTGTTGTCTCTTCTCACAAGATGGCTATCTTTAATGTTGTATTTGAGTTGATTTTTCTTATTTGCTTGTGTATCAATTGTAGATTTTTGGTTTGTGGTTACCCTGAAGTTTTGATATAGGAGTCTATATATAACTGAGATTGTATTAAGTTGTTGGTTTCTTAATTGCACGTGCTTCTCCAGTGACCTGCATTTGTGCTCTCTTCTCATGATTACTGTTTTTGGTAGCATAATTGTGCATGTATGATTTAGTATCTTTACTGTATATATGCCTTTATTGGTGGGCCTTGTCATTTGTGGTGTTTTTGATTCTGGTTTGGCCTTTTCTTTTCTGCCTTTAGGCACATCGGCTTCTCGATTCACTCATATTTCCCTATCATATGAGAATCAATTCACATATCTGCAAAGAGAATACATTACGATGTCAATGATTTTTTTGAATTTTTACTTTGCATTTGAAACCAAAATCAGATAATGAATATATTGCATTCAAGAATCCATTTCTCACTGGTGTCTGGGTATTTTGCTCTGATATTTTCATCTAGTTTATTCTTCATGTGTTACACTGCACTTTTTCTTCATCTCTTTTTCACATCTGTACATTTCCTTGCTTCATCCAGTTCAATTTACTCTGCAAATATTTAGAAAAAATATTATAACTCAACCTTAGTGTAATAGTTTATAACCTTCTAATTTTGTGATCTGTTTAAGGGCTGTTATATTGACAAGTAAATTATACTTACTTAGGCCATTGTATGCACTTATGTCACTTCAAATTTAACTTTATCACTAGTTGTCAAATCCTACCCTATGGCCTTTTTAATGTTCCAAAGAATTTGGCAATATTTTTTTTATTGACATTACAATTTTGTCTTGCAGTGTGCTAAAGTTATAAGAAAATAAATGACTAAAAGTTAAAACTGGATATATGCCCAAGAGTGGGATTGCTGGGTCATATGGTAATTCTATGTAGAGTTTTCTAAGGTACCTCCACACTGTTTAATGATGGAATAGCAAGGAGCTCCAACTGTATTGCACAGGGAACTATATCTAATTACATGTGACAGATCCATATATGTACATGTAACCAGGTCACCACGCGGTGCAGTTGGAAAATCTGACAGAAATCTGTAAACCAGCTATAATGCAAAATAAATAAATAAATAAATGAATAAAAAAAAAACAACAACTGGATCAACCCAGGCTAAAGTTAAGTTTTAGGAGTCTTAAGGATGACTTTATTTTTGTTGAGAGTGTTTACTTCTGGACTAGTTATGACCTTTCAATCAAGATCTGGGTGTTGAGCTTTATTTGGTGAGGCATAAGAACAGAGACAGGAGGTTCCCAAAAAAACAGGTCCAAGATTTAAATTTTTTGACCAAGTTTTATTCTTTATAAATTAATTATTTTATAAAAAATTTATTATAGTTGATTTGCAATATTATGTCACTTTCTGCTAGACAGCAAATTGAGCTGGTTATACATGCATATACATTCTTTTTCTCATACTATTTTCCATCAAGTTCTATCCTAAGAGATTGGACATAGTTCCCTGTGCTATAGAGCAGGACCTCATTGCCCATTCATTCTAAATGTAATAGTTTGCATCTACTAACCTCAAACTCCTACTCCCCCTTCTCTCCCCCTTGGCAACGACAAGTCTGTTCTCTATGTCTGTGAGTGTGTTTCTGTTCAGCAGATCGGTTCATTTGTGCTGTATATTAGATTCCAGGTATAAGTGATATCCTATGGCATTTGTCTTTCTCTTTTTGACTTCACTTAGTATGAGAATCTCTAGCTCCATTCATTGCTGCACATGGCATTATTTTGCTCTTTTTTATGGTTGAGTAGAATTCATATATATATATATATATGAATATATTTATCACATCTTAATCTATTCACCTGTACGTATATATATCACATCTTATACATACATATACATACATATATACATATACATATATATTACATCTTATACATATATATACACATATACATATATATTACATATTATACATACATATACATACATATACATATATACATATACATATCACATCTTATACATACATATACATACATATATACATATACATATATATGTATATATATCACATCTTAATCCATTCACCTGTCCATGCACATTTAGGTTGTTTCCATGTCTTGGCTATTGTGAACAGTGCTGCCATGAACATAGGGGTGCATGTATCTTTTAGAATGAAAGTTTTGTCTGGATATATGCCCAGGAGTGGAATTGCCGGGTCATATGGTAGTTCTATATTCAGTTTTCTGAGTTTCCTCCACACAGTTTTCTATCATGGTTGTATTAATTTACATTCCCATCAACAGTGTAGGAGGCTTCCCTTTTCTCCACACCCTCTCCAGCACTTTTTTATTTGTAGACTTACTAATGATGGCCATTCTGACTGGTGTGAGGTGGTGCCTCATTGTAGTTTTCATTTGCATTTCTCTAATAATTAGTGGTGTTGAGCATTTTTTCATGTGCCTATTGGCCATCTGTATGTCTTCTTTGGAGAAATGTCTATTCAGGTCTTCCGCCCATTTTGCAGTTGGGTTGTTTGTTTTTTTGCTGTTGAGTTGTATGTGTTGTTTGTATATTTTGGAGATCAAGCCCTTGTCAGTTGCACCATTTTAAAATATTTTCTCCCATTTCTATAATTTGTCTTTTTTAACGGTTTTCTTTGCTGTGCAAAAGTCTGTAAATTTAAGTCCCATTAGTTTATTTTTGTTTTTATTTCTGTTGCTTTGGGAGACTGACCTAAGACAACATTTGTACTGCTGATGTCAGAGAATATTTTGCCTACCCTCTCTTCTAGTAGTTTTATGATATCTTGTCCTGTGTTTAAATCTTTAAGCCATATTGAGTTTATTTTTGTGCTTGGTAGGAGGGTGTGTTCTAGTTTCATTGATTTACATGCATCTGTCCAGTTTTCCCAGCACCAATTGCAGAAGAGACTACCTTTTTTCCATTTTATATTCTTGCCTCCTGTGTCAAAAATTAATTGACCATAGGTGTCTGGGTTTATTTATGAGTTCTCTATTCTGTTCCATTGGTCTGTAAGTCTGTTTTTGTACTAGTCTCACACTGTCTTGATTACTGTAAGTTTGTAATATTGTCTGAAGTCAGGGAGAGTTACGCCTCCTGCTTGGGTTTTCTTCCCGTTCGTTTTTTGTTTTGTGGTCAATGAAGGATATTGTATATCATTTAAACACTTTGTTTTGTTAGTATTTAACACTCTCCTTTAGTGAGTTAATTACTATTTCACTTGTTTTATTTCTTATTTCATGACAAATCCATCCCAGGTGCTATAAGTTGCTTTTCCCAACCTTGTCTATCTTGATATCTGCTATTTTCTCCTGTACAGAGTAACACACATGATGTCTACCAAATGCTCAATATATTTTTGATGATACATAGTTGCTATCTCACACACAAACAACTCATACAAAATTGCTTTAAGTAGAAACATGGATTGCACACTACGTATTTTGATACGTGTGTTGTTCCTATAATTTTATGAATTTTGGAAAATAAAAGCATTTATGTTTTTGATTTTACACTTCTACTGGCTAATTGCACTGTAAGCTTTTTAGAGTTGCACTGGCTGCTCAATACTAACTACTAGCCACATATGATTATACAAATATAAATTTAATTAAAGTAAATGAAATTCAAAATCTATTTTTTCCCACTACGCTTGCTGCATTTCAGATGCTCAATAGCTACCTGTGGCTATTAGCTACCTTACTGAAAAATGTAGATCACAGAAAATTTTCTTCCTTGTAGAAACTTCTTTTAGACGTTGCCTTAGATTGTTCTCTTAGAAGAGCACTCCAAGTATTGCAGAATGATAAAAATTCCTTCCTTTATGATTTCAGATTGCTTGGGACATGTCTGCTAGTTCAGACCTACGATATAGACACAGTCATCCCTGGCACTAAGTAGATCAACATGACATTAAATTGGCTGCCACCAGAACCAGAGAGTAAGATTAAAATGCCAGGAGCTATATCTGTGGAATGGCTTTGTAGTGATTCTCTTGGTCCTTTTTCCTAGCAGTTTCAATCATTCACCAATGTCTTCAGAGATTGGCTTGGCCTATTTCTATAAGAGATTGCTGTTGGGCAATGGGGAACTGAATACATATAGCACGTTTTCTGTGTATTCAGTTCTCAGACAGAGACAAAAAATCACCAGCAATACTGAGAGTAGATACTTCATCTCTTGCCACACCTCTTTTAGTTGCTATAAGCAAGTGTTCGAAGAGTGTTCTGGTGTCTGCATGTCTCTGCCTAAGAGAGATACATTTTCCAGTTAGAGTTACATCTGCAAGTTATGCTTCCTGCCAAAAGGAGATTTAAAGACTATACCCTCCCTGCATCTCAAGGAGAAAAAAAGGTCACCCAGAACCCAGACAGCAGATAACAAACAGATGCAGTGTCCAAGAAATGGAGCCCGACTACCTCTGGGCAACAAAAAGTGTCAATTTTTAAGACCTCTTGTTGATGTTCTTAAAATGAGCCTTTAATAAATTACACGTGATGGCTAAGATTAAGGACCTCCTTATGAAAGAGTGACTTTCTATCATAGACCTGCAAAGGTCTATAAAAGCGTAGGATATTGAAAAATAAAAAAATAGAAAATGATCCACCTGGAAGCAGAGCATGAGCTGTTCTTTTTGCCATACTACTAAAGAGTTTTCACCAGCTCTGCATGAAGAGCAACTAGAAATTGTTATCAGAACTCACTGTTGTGCTGCTTATAACGGTGAAAATTACCATTTCCAAAATGTGTCGACGAAACTGTTAACTAGCTAAGGAAAACGTTTCCATGGTAAATAAGTTTAGCAAATACTGGGTTAAATAAGATTAAACACATTAAAAAACAACCAGGTGACTTTTCAAGACTTTCACTATGCTAATGTGTACTGTGATTCTCTAAAAGGCTTTGGGAGGAATAAAGTATTTCTTAAGCTTTTGTAATAAGTTTTTGAGATTTTAGGTAAAGCCCCCAAGGCAGAGAAAAATTGGTTTAAATAGCTTCATATTATAAAGAGTGGCTGCTAAACACATTGCCATTAAGGGTGACAATATGATGATGCTGATGATGTAAATACTTAAAAAGTGGGTACTTATAAAACTCTTAGAACAGTGTCTTGTACATAGTAGATGCTCAAAAGCCATAGTTGCATTATTTGGGGACTTGATGGACTATGGGAGACAGAAGACCTATGGAGACACTCTTGGCCAAGTAGAAGTGAGAATACTGTATAAATCCTAACGATGGGAAATCAGAAACTGTGGAGTATTCTAGGAGGGCCTGGAGGATTGGCTCATGTCTTACCCACCACCCACATGTGAGACAGAGTGTCGGTCAAGGATCACTCAAAGAGCCAAATGTAGAATGGTGGTTGTTGGTGGTGTGGGGGTAGAGGGAACTAGCTGGTGAGGAAACAAGCTAGAGGTGGAACTAGAGGTGGACAGAAATCCCGTGGAAGTGGTAGGACTTCAAATTCAAATCACATTCATCTCTTGGCAGCAGTGAACAAGCTTTTCTTAGTGATTATGACATTGGTGCAAAGTGATCACGGCCAGAATTTGACATTTATTTATCTAGTGTTGAAATAGCAGGGAAAAAACTCAGGTAACAATCTTCATCATTTTCTGCTCCGACGTCTCTGATATTACTGCCCTGGAGAAGAGGTCTGCTCAGGACTCAAGTCTCTCAGGCCTGAGTCTTCCTTGCTGTGTCTCTCTAGGAAGGGTAACTGGGGAAGCAAGTTTTGGTTAAGATAAATTTGACTGGGGAGGAAATGGTCCAGGCCCGAAGAACCAGAGCCAGTATCTGGAAGGAAAAAGCAAGTGAAATCAAAGGATTTCAAAGGAATTCAGTACTGGAGGAAAGGAATTTAACAGGACTCAGAAGACTGAGGATTGGGTCCGGGAATCTAGCCCCCGATCATAATTTTCCCCTGCTTTCAGAATTATTTCCCACCCAATTCTAAGACCACTCCAGCAGAGACCCTGGAACTGATGGTGACACAAATTGACTCTGGGGAAATAAAAATGAATTGTAAATATAAAACATAAGAAATTCTCAACCAACCTAAGAAATGAAAATTTAAAAACTGAGATAACTAGAAAAGATTTTAAGTGCAGGAAGGATATGTTCAGAATGCTTTCTAAACGAGGGCAAACTTGTAAGAATCAGAATTTTATTGTAATAATTCTCTGGGTAAGTTTCAAGACATAAATGGTTTAGGTTTTAGATGTTTTTAATAGACAGGGCCCATTTAAAAATTTCATGGAGGAGTTCCCGTCGTGGCACAGTGGTTAACGAATCCGACTAGGAACCATGAGGTTGCGGGTTCGATCCCTGGCCTTGCTCAGTGGGTTAAGGATCAGGCGTTGCTGTGAGCTGTGGTGTAGGTCGCAGACGCAGCTTGGATCCTGCATTGCTGTGGCTGCGGCGAAGGCCAGTGGCTACAGCTACGATTGGACCCCTAGCCTGGGAACCTCCACATGCTGCAGGTGCGGCCCTAAAATGACTAAAAGTCAAAAAAAAAATTTCATGGACACAGATCAGTAAAAATGAATGTTGCATTAGCTTCTCTCACTCGTACATGGATAGTCTTCTGATAAATGAGGGTAAGTCCTGCATATTCTCTAAAACACTCTGGACTTCTGTACCGGTTATCCGTTGCAGCATAACAAACCAGCCCCAAACCACAGTGGCTGAAAATGTCAACAAGTTATTACTTGCGTTTAACTGGGCAGTCATTTTTGCCGTTCTTGCCTAACCCACCAATGAGGCGTCAGTCAGATCAGCTCGATCTCTCTCTCTAAAAGTCCTTGCATCTCTGGAATCTTCAGAGCATGGGGGGGTCTCAGGTTGGAAGGCAGTAAGGGCAAAAGCCGCAAGATCTTTTCAGAGAGAGGCTTGGGAGTAAAACAGCGCTACTTCTACCACATTTCACTAATCAGAGCCAGGCCAGGTTCCAAGGGATGGGAAGTAGAGTTCACCTCCAGATGAGAAGGGTGGCAAAGCCATACAGCAAGGGGGGCGGCCCATGTCTGAGGAAAAGAGAGCTGTGGTCATTTTTGCAAATAATCCACCACAATCCCTTAGTCCTAACTGAGGGGTTAGAAGGAGACTAAACAAGAGAAGGGTGGGTAGACAGAAGCCTTTTTCTGAAGAATAATTTCACCTATATTCTCCCTTGAAGCTTGGAACTTTAGACCTTTGGTCTCCATCTGCTTGGTAATGTTGACAGTAATTTTTATGTTGATGGGTAAATGGTAGAACTGTACTATGCAGCTGTCTTGGGGAAGTTGATGAATTTCTTCAAAGTTTGTGCTGGCCTTTTATTCGTAAATTGGCTTTCAATTTATAGGCTTAAACAGCATGTCATATGATATCGCTTATATGTGGAATCTTAAAAAAGAGATACAAATTATTTACAAAGTAGAAGTAGACTCAAAGACAGAAAACAAATTTTATGGTTGCCAAAGTGGGGGAGGGACGGATTCGGAGTTTGGGATTAAAATATACACACTACTGGCGTTCCTGCTGTGGTAGAATGGCATTTGTGGCCTCTTGGGAGCACTGGAATCCGCAGGTTCGATCCCTGACCTGGCACAGTTAGTTGGTTAAGAATCTGGTGTTGCCAAAGCTGCAGCTAACAGATCTGCTCCCTGGCCCAGGAACTCTACACGCTGTGGGGCGGACAAAAAAGAAAAAGAAAAAAAAATACACAGTATTGTATATAAAATAGATAACCAACAAGGACCTGTTTTATAGAACAGGGAACTATACTTAATATCTTATAATAAACTATGGTGAAAGATAATGTAAAAAAAAATATATATATATTTATACATACGTGTGTATAACAATCACTTTGCTGTACACCTGAAACTAACACAATGCTATAAATCAAATATATTTCAATAAAAATTTTAAAAAGGAACAGTCCCCATTTATTTTGCCCTTTCCAAAATTTTTATAATCATCAAAGAAATCAGCATATTTTAACTCTAAAATCATTTTAATCACGTTATTTAATTATGTCAACGTTGTTGACATGAGGTTTTGAACTGTAAATTCAATAAAGCAAAATACAGTTGATGTTTATATTTTAATTCCTTTTCTTATTTGTGTTCCAAATGGCCAAACAGGCTGCAAAGACTGACAAGTTGCTTGTGTCTGTATTTCTTTAAAAGTCAGGATACCAAATAGAATAATTTGTTGATAAATGAAGTCCTTTCTAGTGTAGGTGACAAGTTGGTGTTTCTGGAGAAAAAAAACAACAACATAAATCTGATCGTAAAATCTACTAGATTATTCTTTAGAAAGTCTTTTGCTAATTGTCGTAGACCCTTTTTAAAATTCTCGCTCTTTCCTTTTACTCTTATGATGATAAATGGGTTGAAGTCAGGGTTTCGTGTGTGTGTTTTATGTATATCTATGAATATCTTCAAGAAAGGAGAGCGAGGATCCAAGACAAAGAAAGAAAGACAGAGACTGAGAGAAGATGAGAAAAATTGACGATGTCCCATTCATCTCACAAGTTTTGACCTCATCCTGGTTCGAATACTTCTTGCTTTCTGGAGACCTCATGCTTAACTCAATTATTCAACTTTGAGTCTCAAAATCTCCAAAAAATCCCCCATTCACTGTCCTTCACTTTCCCTTTGGGAAACGGCTCTGATTATTTTTAAACATTTTGGAAAAACATACACCAATATGTAACTGTGCAATAAGAAGAGAAGGGTGATATTAGTGAAATTATGTATCTCACTAACCTACTCAATAAATATTTATAAATAAACAAAAATAAACATACTCTATCCACAATTGTTTATTCCTCCCTTATTCCAGGAACTTGCTAAATACTGAGGCCACAGAAAAAGAATACATGATGCTCATTTCTCTCAAAGAACTCTTTATATCAGGAGTTGGCAAATCATTTTCTGTAAAGGAACAGATAGTAAATATTTTAAATTCTGCTGACCCTAAGGATAAGGACACAGTCACAACAACCCCACTCTCTCTGTATAGCACTAAAGCACTCCTAAAACATCTATAAATATATTGATATGAGTGTCTTCCAATAAAACTATATTTATGGAAACAGGTGCTAGGTTGGATTTTGCCCCTGAGCTGCAGTTTGATGACCTTTAGTCTGTGTAATTAAGGGACATAAAATTTAAGAGCAGTAAAATCTTATAAATACTACGGTAGTAATAGGTACGGGGCACAAAAGAGAAAGTGTCAGTTCTCTGAGGCAGAAGGTGGTCAGAAAAAACTTGCCATGAGAAATGAATAGGTTTCTGTCAAGTGCACTAAGAAAAGAACAGACAGCCTAACATTTCCCAGGAAGCACAAGTGGTTTGGAATGGCAGGGCCACGGGGCATAGCCATTGCATGATGCCAATCCTGGAATTTTTTTAACTCATGGGAGTCAAACATTTTTTTTAAGTACAGTTACTCATCAATTCATATGACGTCTTATAACATTCCAGAAAGAATTTATGAAAATAGTATTTAGGGATCAGCAGAACTACATGCTTTAAGTTTTATATATATCAAATATATATTAAAACAAATATCCTTATATCAAATAGACTGTTAAAGTACAGCTGATAGCTCATTTATTTCAAGCAACCACCACAATACCATTTTCACTAATCTTTGTTTTCTCTTCTCACATACCACCCTCACCACCACTCTCTCCTCCCAGAGATCATTCTTTTCTTAGAAAGGGCAGATTCAGGTTTGTGGAGCCTGAAGCTTATACTTTTGAGGCTCTCTTTATAGAAGATAAAACCGTAAGTACAAATGATCTAGGTTACCTTTTGGGACCTTGGAAGGGGTCTGCATAAGAAGGGCCCTAAAGTTTCAAAAGCTTTGTGGCACATCTGCCTCTAAGAGCAATGGAATTTTCAAAGTTGCATTGAACTCCACAGATTTAAAAAACAAAACAAAACAAAACACCCACAGGGAGTTCCTATTGTGGCTCAGCAGGTTAAGAATCTGAGTAGTATCCATGAGGATGCGAGCTCCATCCCTGGCCCCACTCAGCGGGTTAAAGGACCTGGTATTGCTGTGCTGTGGTGTAGACTAGCAGCTGCAGCTCCAATTCAACCCCTGGCCTGGGAACTTCCATATGCTGCAGGTGCAGCCCTGGAAAAAAAAAAAAATCCATGCTCTTTCCCCTCAAAATCTGCCTGTATCTGGCATATGGCAGCTCCTAGGCTTTTGAAATCTAGAAATACTAAGAGTCACCCTATACTTGGATCTTTCTAATACACCAAATCTGAGCAAGGCCAAGTTCTGTGGATTTTATGTCACAAAGAGCTCAGGTACCTGTCCCCCTCCCACCTCATTCTGACTCTTCCCTCTTTAAACCTCCATGACCGTTTCTTGGGCTTGTCACCCTCACCCCATCCAGAAAAAGAAAAATCACTTCCTAAAAGGCAAATCTAATAAGATTACTCACCTTCTTTCTTTGTTTTTTCTATCTTCTTGCCTTTTTTTTTTTATGTAGAGCCGCACCCGCGGCATATGGAGGTTCCCAGGCTAGGGGTCTAACAGGAGCTGTAGCCGCCGGCCTTCGCCACAGCCACAGCCACGCGGGAGCTGAGCTGCGTCTGCAACCTACACCACAGCTCATGGCAACGCCGGATCCTTAACCCACTGAGCAATGTCAGGGATCGAACCCGCAACCTCATTCTTCTTGGTCGGATTCGTTAACCACTGAGCCACGAAGGGAACTCCAGATTACTCACCTTCTTAAAGCCTTTCAGGAGCTCTCCATGGTCTCTCAGAAACCTTTATAAGGATGTCCTAAGTCTCTGATGATCAATCTCTGAGATTCATTCTCATTCCACTTTTCCTCACAAACGTGCTAAAATGATCTTTCTAGCCCTCAAATACAACGTCAAACTGTGCTTAAAATTTTCTCAGTGTGTCTCTCCTCCCACAGAGAAAAAAGTTTTAAAAGTTCTAGGCCCAGGAGTTCCCTTCGTGGCTCAGTGGTTAACGAATCCGACTAGGAACCATGAGGTTGCGGGTTCGATCCCTGGCCTTACTCAGTGGGTAAGGATCCAGCGTTGCCGTGAGCTGTGGTGTAGGTTGCAGACACGGCTCGGATCCCGCGTTGCTGTGGCTGTGGCGAAGGCCGGCGGCTACAGCTCCTGTTAGACCCCTAGCCTGGGAACCTCCACATGCCGTAGGTGCAGCTCTACATAAAGGCAAAATGACAAAAAAAATAAAAAAATAAAAGTTCTTGCCTCAATGTTCAGGAACCTCCGCGAGCTGGCCCCAACTCATCTTTGCAGCTCCATCTCTCTCCAAGCCTCCCAATACGTCATCCTTCAGGCTGTCTCAACCTGCACGCACTCGGTGTGCTGCCTGGCACGCCTTCGTCCTGCTGTCCACCTGCCTGCTGACCTCATTATCATTCTGTCCTCTTTGAGTTCTTTGGCTTGTATGTACCACTTGTGATCTTCTTCTGTATTTTCTCTACTTCTCCAACAAACAGATTACCTTCTTTTATCTTATATTGATTTGCTTTCAAATCTGTCCCTGGCCTATAAGCTATATTTAAGCTCCTTTAGGAAAGACCATGCTTTTAATTTTTTTTAACTTCCATTTGCTTTATTTTTTTTTCATTTTTATTATTTTTTTCCCATTATACCCAGCTGTACAGTGTGGTGACAGGGTTACACATACATATATGGATGGATTCATCACGAGTGGTTAGACAGAGTTCCCAGTGCTATACAGTAGGATCTCCTTGCTTTTCCAGCCCAGAGGCAACAGTCTACAACTATTAACCCCAGACCCCCCTACCATCGACTCCCTCCCCCACCCTTTTGGCAACTGCAAGTCTGTTCTCCAAGTCCTTGATTTTCTTTTCTGCATAAAGATTCATTTGTGCAGTCTATTAGATTCCAGTTATTAGTGATACCATATGGTATCTGTCTTTCTCCTTCTGACTTACTTCACTCTTTTAATTTTTAAATTCCTCCTTCCCCGTATATTATCGCAGGCACAGTAGCACACAGTACATACTTCTTAAATGAATGAATGAGTGAGGGAGGGAATGAATGGTTTTGAATGTGAAAAACACACGGAGATGAACTATTCATCACAAAAAAATTCTGTGCAATGGAAAGATATTCTGGTTTCTGTATATTAAAATAATTAAGGAACTCTACCATTGGGGCATGAGATTGGACATAAATACTGTCCTTCTAAGTCACACCGATGTTGCCTGTGGCAATGCTGGATTTTTGAGCCAGTGATTGAATCCACATCCTCACGGACACTATGTCAGGTTCTTAACCCACTGAGCCACAGTGGAAACTCCCCCTCTTGGTGATTTCTGTCTCACATTTAAAGGACTTTGATCTGTCTCCATGCTGAGGCATCCTTTTCTCTTGTCAGTCCGATATCCTTATTTCCAACGACGTCTCTTCCATTTTAGGCACATTTCTGTCTACCTCTTACTGTTGTCCTCACTTTTCCACTACAGTGTGTCATCTTAAAATAAGTCTCCCCTAACACAGGAGACCTCCCTGTGTACTATAATTAGTGTTACTTTGGCATTTGTGTGAGTGCTGTAAGCTGCAGCTGAGACTCTGGTTACTTAACATTTTACCCCGGCATGTGGAAGTCCCCAGGCCAGGGACCGAATCTCAGCCACAGCTGTAGCCTATGCTGCAGCTGTGGCAATGCTGGGTCCTTTAAGCCGCTGTATCAGGCTGGGGATCTAACTCAAACCTCTACAGTAAACTGAGCTGCTGCAGACGGCAGAACTTCTTCTTTTTTTTTTTTTTTGTCTTTTTTTGCCTTTATCTAGAGCCTCACCCGCGGCACATGGAGGTTCCCAGGCTAGCTAACAGGAGCTGTAGCTGCCAGCCTTCGCCACAGCCACAGCAATGCGGGATCCGAGCCGCGTCTGCAACCTACACCACAGCTCACGGCAACGCCGGATCCTTAACCCACTGAGCGAGGCCAGGGATCGAACCCGCAACCTCACGGTTCCTAGTCGGATTCGTTAACCACTGAGCCACGACAGGAACTCCCAGACGGCAGAACTTCTTAAAGTGGAGCCTTCATCACAAGCGCTGGAATCAGCAGGGATGCTTGCTGAACGTTCACATGCTTGGACCCTAGGAAATCAGAGGCTTAATTGACTGACCGGCCCAGGAAAGCCTCGAGCAGGCAGATATTTGAGAATGTGTGCATCTCTCTCTCTTTTTTTTTTTTTTTTTAGTTTTTGCCGTTTAGGGCTGCTGCATATGGAGGTTCTCAGGCTAGGGGTCAAATCAGCTGTAGCTGCCAGCCTACGCCACATCCTTGTCTGCCACCTATACCACAGCTCATGGCAATGCTGGATCCTTATCCCACTGAACGAGGCCAGGGATCTAACCCGCATCCTTATAAATGCTAGTTGGTTTTGTTAACCGCAGAGCCATGAAGGGAACTTCTTGGGATATATTTTTAAAGTATAATATTTAATTTAACATAGCTTGTGATTAGGCAGAATTTGAAAAACAAGGAGGGTCATAAAGTGCTTTGTAAATCTGCGGTTTAGTGAATTTTGTTAGTCTGTAAGTTTCTTATAGGAAAAACAAAAACCTTAGACCCCCCATCTAAGCTCAACAGCATTATAGGAGCTCAGAAAATAGACATTAAATTGTATTTTGAAATCAGTAACTTTGAAAAGTGAAAAAGTCAGGTAGGACACTTGCTATTTAGACATTAGATTTTTATTCTGGTCCTAAACGCAAATCCTATAATCAATGAGTGTTGTCTAAGGACACAGAAATTCCATAATTTCTAAGGAACAGAAATATTCCATTCATTTCCAGCCCTAAGATTAATTGTGTGTGTAGTCTGGCCAATTTATAGCACTTTCTTGCCTCAAGGTTTTCATCTTTCAGATGGAAAGCATACCCATGGAAGTAACTATTTTAGGCATTACTAAAAATATTAAATATGGTATGATATAGAAAAGCAGTTTGGACAAGCGCACCTTTCATTCTAATATATTTTACAATAACATTTATAAGAAAATATCAAAACAATGTTTATTTAGTGATATTTAGGTAAATGGTCACTTGTTTAAATTTTTTTTCCTACCAATTTAGGCCTCTTAATTATCTACTTAATGACTGAATGATAGGATGTTGGACCCATTTCCTATAAAATATGCAGTTGTTTTCATGACACCCAAGCCCTTTTAAAATAATATTTTGAGAAATATTTCCTATTATTATTTGGCTTCTGAATAGTTCTAGAAAAAATACTTTTACTTATCAGTGTGTTGCTAATTTATCATGTCAATTGTAACATTTAAGATCTTTCCTTAGGATTTAGTGTTAAACTTTTAGTCTAATAGTTACTCTACTAATAAGTGTGTATAGATGCCATCTTGTAGTTCTTAAAATTTTCATTTTTATCTTGCTTTTTATTTTTAATCGCTGCATCTGCAGCATATGGAAGTTCCCTGAGCCAGGGACTGAATCTGAGCCATAACTGCAACTTACACCACAACTGTGGTAATGCCAGATCTTTTTACCCACTGCTCCAGGCTGGGCATCAAACCCATGCCTCCGAAGTGACCTGAGCCATTGCATTCAGATTCCCCTTTTTTTTTTCTTTTAGGGCAGCACTTGTGGCGTATGGTGATTCCCAGGCCAGGGGTCAAATCGGAGCTACACCTGCCTGCCTACACCACAGCACAGCCAAGCCAGATCTGAGCCGAGTCTGCGGCCCACACCACAGTGCACAGCAATGCTGGATCCTTAGCCCACTGAGCGGGGCCAGGGATCGAACTCACAACCTCATGGTTCTTAGTTGGATTCGTTTCTGCGGCGCCACAACAGGAACTCCTGCAGTCAGATACTTAACCCACCATGCCACAGAGGGAACGCCACATTTTATTGTCTATGGGTGTTTTTCAGTTGTCCTTTCTTGCCTGTGTTCTCCGTGCTTTCCTAGGACAAGTCTGAGGAGGATCTGGTATTACAACTCCTGTCTCATGAGGACCACAGTTTGGTCTGCTTGGAGTCTGGATGTTTTCCCATCCCCTTCATAGTCACAAGGTGCTGGGATGGGAGAGGAAAGGGGCAAAAGGCATAGTTGCAAGGAGGGAGAGTGCAGATCTGGCTTCTGCATAGTTCCTACTCTGCCAGGTTCCCTTGCTGATTGAAGGATGCTGCTTTCTGACCTCATCTTCGGGTATGAGGAAGGAAGGAAGTTGTCAGGCAGTGTCCATTCTTGCCTCTTCCTGGGAATCATTGGAATGACTGCACCTCGGGGCATCGGACCCCATTCTCCACTCCATCACAAGGGCTGACTTGATCAATACGGAAGTGCCAGGAGCAATGAAGCAGATATCCTACTTCTAATCTGCTTCGGACTGAGAGAAAAAGGAAATGAACCTGTCTCGAAGTTCTGCTATTGACCAGTTACTCTGCCAAGGCACTGATGTGTTTCTGCCACAGCCCAGTGAAGTGGTCATTACTACTTTTTCATTAGTAAAAAGGTGCCTTATGCTCAGAATTCCTTTTTTTTTTCTGGTCTTTTTAGGGCCACACCCAAGGCATGTGGAGGTTCCCAGGCTAGGGGCTGAATGGGACCTGTAGCTGCTGGCCACAGCCACAGCAACACCAGATCTGAGCCACATCTGCAGATCTCCAGACCACAGCTCATAGCACCAACAGATCCTTAACCTACTGAGCAAGGCCAGGAATTGAACCTGTGCATCCTCATGGGTACTAGTCAGAGAGTCAGATTCATTTCCACTGAGCCTTTTTTTGTTTTTAAAACTAGCCGTCCCTGCAGCATATGGAAGTTCCCTGACTAGGGGTGGCGTTGGAGCTGCAGCTCTGGGAACTCCTAAGCTCAGAATTTAACCAGTTTGCTTAAGTGAAATAGCTACCAAGAATCAGAACTAAAACTAAATGTGAGAAGTGGACTCAAACTCAGTGTTAAGTGACTTAAAATCTGTAGAGATACACACATTTTCCAAAATGGCCCAAGCAAGTCACGCTTTAGAATTGTGCATACAGGAGTTCCCCTTATGGCTCCAGCAGATGAACTACCCAATGTCTGTGAGGATGTGGATTCAATCCCTGGCCTTGCTCAGTAGGTTAAGGATCTGGTGTTGCCATAAACTGTGGCATAGGACACAGGTATGGCTTAGATCTGGCATTGCTTTGGTTATGGTGTAGACCGCTAGCTTCAATTTGATCTTATGCCACAAGTGTGTCCCTAAAAAGAAAAAAAAAGAATTAAAAAAATAGAATTGTGCATATATTAAATGTTAATGGGGACTGACCAAGGTCTCAGGACCTATCGTTTGAATAAAGCTCATGCAAAAAACAAAACAAAACAAAACTGAACCCAGAGCTTTCAAGGTGAGTGATCTTTGGGTTATTGGAATGTTTTCCACTTCGGGGTAATCACGATACAAGTTTCAGATAACGTTTTTGTTTTATTCTTATATATTATTAAGCTTGTTTTTGACTACAACTAGTGAATATTGCAGAGTATGTTTACTTAATTGCTCCCTCCCCAGTGTAGACACTCCTTTTGTTTCCAGTCTCTTGATTCCTCTGATTGTCAGTCCTATATAATTAGCAAGGTGGACTTAATGATTAATATAGAACAAAAATAGCATTTATGAAAAGAAAGAGAATATTTAATCCTACATAAATTTAAGTGCTATAAGAAAAAACAATACAATACCTATTGTTATATAATTTATGTTTAGGGATGGTCCTAGGGAAAATGATAAAGGGATAAAATTTGCTTTAAAATTCCTTAGCTTCCACTTTTTGAACTCTTGTTAGCATTCTAAAACACATATTACTGTTCTTAACGGCCATGCATCTCAACAGCTAAATTAATGAGTTTGTAATTATTGAAATGCATCAATAGAGAAGATATTTGGGGGTTTGTTGATATGTTCTGAACTTGCAGCATAAAGGTAGCATTCTGTATATCTGAGAGAAAGGGTCACCCCTCAGCTTTACAGAGTCCTAGATGTAAGATCCACAATGCAAATGACTGGAGAGCATAAACTGAGGTACTAGGTAGAGACACTGAAACAATTCTTTGAAAAAGGAAACCAGGCCAACAGGGTGACCGGTGTTCACTTCCAGCAGCCTTGGAGACAAAGGCCCCTCCCATGCTGGTTCTAAATGTCCAAACACTCCGAGTTATCTGTTTGTAGTTGCCGTCAAAAGTGCATGAAGACAAATTCCTCCTTTTCTCCAATTTTTTTTTCCTACCCAGATAAAAACAGAAATCTTACTTCAGGATCTTCTATTCAGATTTCAGCATAAGCAGGCAGAATTGTGAAAGGTTCTATAAACCTTTAAATTGCCATTAGCTAATCAGAATCATTGTTCAGTGATCATTATCTTTTATTAAATGACCATTGAATCAGAATGTTCATACTGCTTTTCAATTAAAATGTAGAATAGCCAGAACTGACAGAGCAGCAGCGGTGTGACCCAGCGAAGCTGCCATTACCCAGAGGTAATTGACCACTTAAGAACTTAAGTTAACTTCTTGATGTAGCCAGTTATTTCTGCTAATGTCATTTCTAAAGGTGTTGCCTACAGAAAGAGTACTCTTATAAACAATATGCCCTGTAATAGGGTGTTCAAGATCAAAACTACTTATGATTTAAAAAATTCCATTAAAGCACAATGCTATTTTTTCCCCTTGTCATTTGTTAGGGATTCATGCAATATCCAAGAGGGACAGAAAGAAAAAAGATGGTAGAAAAAGAGAGGTGCCACAGATGGCTTGGGTATGACTAGTTAGGGATAGGACTAATTAAGGATAGGACTAGTAAAATTTATTTTGAATTAGCATGTACTTATACACAGGCTCAGACACATACACAACTCTTTGAGAGATCAAAGCAATTGATGGCAAAATGAAAAATCTGCTCCTTCGATTAACTAAAACATGATAGCTGATAATGTTTGATTATCTCTTTCTCTCCCAGGATGAACAGGATTGGCCCTTTTGATTTAATTTTTTTATTGTTGTCGTTCCATGAACAGTAGAAAGAGCTTAATTACACCAAGATAGGATGGACTAGCTATCAAAGAGTTAAGTTTTCCATAAGAAGAGAAACACAGTTAAATAGTACATCACAAATTACCATTTTTATGTCACCACCCCACCATGACTTTAGCACTAAGCCTGCTACATCTTCGCACTCTCATTAGGATATAATGCATATTCATGGTCCTGATTATATAGCCACTTTCTTGACTTGTTTTAATTGTGCATAAAGACACTGTGACAGGAGACCTGACCTTTTCAAGATCATTTTCTCTCCATTGCTTTTCACAAAGCTATTAACTTGTCTCCTTCCCAAAGATTGCAATAATTTATTTCCCATTAATAAAAAATTCCTGGTGCCATGCAAATTAAAATTTATTCAGCAAATAGAATTCCTTGGATTATTTTCTAATGGCCTTAAATACTTCCAGCTTAGGAAGAAAAATAATATTAATGGGTACAGGCTGAGTGGATAATTGCATACATTGAAGAAAAATGAATATACAACCAATGCTGTAGCTTACCTAACATCAATTACCCAGAAGAGTTGCTTTACTTTTTTCAAAAAATATATTAAATAATTTATTTCAGGGGGTATCATTATGGTCTTGAAATTATCCCAATTGAATGAAAAGCTCAGCAACTTACATGTATAAACAACACATGTTGGTATAAGAAAACCAGACCAAGTTAAAAAAAAATGTGAGTAGGTGTAAATGAGATTATTTAAGGGGGTCACTTAGCTAAAGTGGCAACTGAATTACAATATGACGTGAACAAGGGACAAATGAAATGCAAGGAATTGAATTTCTTTTCTTACTAAGTGGCCCCTGTCTTTCTCTTTGTAATTGAGGGTACCCTATGAATCTCATTCGGAGAGAAGTTAAGTATATCTTCTTCATGCTATGCACTTTTTGTCTTTTCCTTGCATTTTATGTTCATGTGATGAAACCTGTGTGTAAAAATGTTTATACGCAGAGTGTTTTAGACCTAAAGTGCTGTGGGTAGCATGTAATATTTACTGTCAACTTATTTGCTCCATATAAAAATAATATCAGTGACTAAAGGATGTCAGTTCAACTTTGAGCCATCATAAACACAACTCTTTCTGCTTTTTGACATACTAATTGCATTGGACAAGTGGGATTAGAAAGCCCAAGAGAACTTTGTGGGTTTGAAATTTTCCAATGGAAACAAAGCTCTTTGAGTGTTTTCTTCATAGTCTAGGAAATTAGAAAATGAAGGAGTGGGTGGGCAATCTAGTTAACCTGCCAACTGGGGCAATTTTCTCCCTTAAATAGAAGGCTTCATTGTCTGATCCAATCTAATTTTGAAGATTTTTTTTCCCTGTTCTCTCTCACAGTCCAAAAGGAAAAAGACGTTTAGAGGAAGAACTGTTATTTTGATGTTATAGAGTGTGCAGTGAGTTTTACACATAATTTTACTGGACCCTCAAGATTATTCTTTGAGCTAGTTAGGATAATTTTTCACAACTTTCTTTACAGATAAAGAAATTGAAAGCTCATATAAATGAAATTACCTGTTCAAGATTTTAGGCTGATCAATTAAGAAGCCAAGGCTCAACCCCAGATTCTGTGGCCCTTCCGAAGTGCCTGCCAAATTAACCCAAATAAGCTAGTCTTATCAGCCTCTGTAGCAGTGGTTGTCAACTGGGAGCAATATTGGCCTCCAGAGAACATTCCATGATGTCTAAAGTCATTTTTAGTTGTCACAACTGTGTGTGTGTGTTGAAGGGTGCGATTGGCATTTAGGGAGTCGAGGCCAAGGATGCTTCTAAGCATCCTCAAAGCACGGAACCGCCTCCACAGCTCAGAATTATTTGGCTCGAAATATATGTCGTTACTGAGAAATCGTGGTTTATAAACATGAGATTAAGAAAAAGAAGTCAGATAGATGTAAACAACTTTTGAAATAAATTTCTTTATGCACGAATTTTTAGTTTGATTGGAAAGTGTGATAATGACTCTGTATGACAATGGAAATAAAAGCAGAAGAAAACCAAAAGACAAACAGAGCAAGAAAATAAGACAAAACAATCCTTAAGAGAAAAAAGATCCTGAGGGGGAAAAAAAAAGGATTAAAGATCTGTGAAGGTCCTAGAATTCAAAGCAGATAAAAAAATTCTAAACCTAATTCAGAAATAAAGACCGAAGATGATGTGGATCACTGGGTATCCAGAAAATTGCATTGTCTCAAAAATGAAGACACTTGATAAAGCCCGGGAGTAATAACAGGATGGGCTGTTAGATGGGCTGATCTAAGAAGTATATAGAAGGAGAAGAAAGAGACGAGGAAATACTCTTTGAAGCAAGATACGGTTTCAGTGTATGAAGTGTCCAATGCTTGGGAAGTAAAGAGAAAGAGCAGCTAACTGGGCTACCATTAAAGGCAAAGGTAGCGAACCAACCAAGAGGTGAGTTTAAGCTTAAAAACAGGAGTTCAGACTTCTTACTGTGGGAGTTCATCCTTCTTTTTCTGAAATCTTTACGTACTATATATTGTAATCAGTTTAGTTTGAGGAGTATATTTTACCTTGTTCAGTCATTTAAAAAAGTGATGTATCACAGAATATCCTGATATTTTGTGAAGTTTAAGGCAGCCCTGGAGTTTCCAACCTTATTAGGGACTGAAAATTCACCAGTTTCAATAAAATCATGGTGTGTGCGTGCGTGCATGCATGTGTGTGTGTGTGTTTTAAATAGGACAGGTCCAGTTTTGTTGAAAATAAAGATTCTGAGCAATGTACAGCTCTTTGGAACTCCTGGAACCGAATCCAGAGTACACTTGTGAGTGTGTATTTGTGATCTGTGTGTGTGTGTGTGTGTGTGTGTGTGGCTTTCCTATACCAACAAGCCATTCTCAGACACCAGCAGGGTGTCTGAGAGCTCAACTCAAATCTAATGCTCTCAAGAGAACGCCAGCCTCCATAGGTTAGGATCTCAATCCTCCAGGACTGACTCCCAACCCCCACCAAGCCCATTTCAAATACCAGTCAAAAGCCCAAGTAATTACTTGCACTTCTGATAGACTGACTACCAACTGAAGGGTCTCATGACCTCTTCCTTGGGTTTGATTAATTTGCTAGAGTCGTTCACAGAACTGAGAGAAGCATCTTACCTGCTAGATTATCAGTTCATTATAAAAGGCTACAACTCAGAAGCAGTAAGATGAAGATGCACAGACGTAAAGGGCATAGGGCTTCCATGTCCACTTTAGGTGCCATTCTCCCAGCATCTCCAGGTAGTCATTAACCTAGAAACTCTCCAAGCTTCCTTTTTTGGGTTTTTATGTAGCCTTCATTACATAGGCGTGACTGACTAAACTGTTGGCCATTAGTGATTGAACCCAGTCCCCAGCTCCTCTTCATTTGCCTGAGATCAGAAGTCAGAGAGAAATTCCAACCCTCTAATCACGGGAGTTGACTGTCCTGACCACCAGCTCCCACCCTGAGGTGTTTCCAAAAGTCATCCCATTAACACAACAAAAGATATCTTTATTGTCCTCATCACTTAGGAAATTCCAAGAGTTTGTGCCAGAAATGGGGACAAAGACCAAATATATATTCTTATTATAAATCATGATTTCACAGCAGCCTTAGCTAACCCTCCTTGCCTCTTAGCCATTTTGTTGAAACCGTGAGAAAAGACAGGCACTTTAGGATCAGACAACTCGAGAAAAGGCTACAAAGCCCATCTCTGTCTCTTACTAGCTTATGTAGTACAGATATTCCTGCACTTTTCAAACACTGGTTTCCTATTTGGTAAACTAGGAATGAGAACTACTTATGGCAATGGTATTAAAAGTATTTCATAATTAGCGTAGCATGGATCCTGATCAAACAGAATAGGTGCACTGACCAATCAGAATGGACACTAGCTATAAACAACCAATACGACCAAACCAGTCATGGATTATCAGGCCTACCTTGCTCACAAGATTCTGCGGAGAATTATACAATTTTGTTTGTTCATTTATTTAGTACATATTTATTACACACGCACGAGAGTGGAGATGCTCTTATGGGTACTAGGAATAGAGATATAAACATGATTTCATGCCTTTGAAAGACTCAAAAGTCTAGGGAAAGAAACATGTAAGTTAATAATTATGTCTATACGAGGGATTATAACTATTGAGTTTTATTCAGCTGTTACTGCTTTTGGGTTCCACTCATGTCTAAGATCTCCAGGCTTAACTTTTTCTTGCTGTTTAATCCTGCATTTTTAGCTGTCCGCTGGCCATTCTTTCAACTAACTGCGGTTACCTCAAGCAAAATAACATTCCCAAACCGAATTTACAACTTTCTGTACAAAACCAGTTTTCTCTACCTTATATTTCAGAATGCTGCTGTTTTTGATATTTCTCTTGCCAGACTTTAAATTGTGAAGTTGTCATTGGGTCGTTCTTATCCTTCAGTTCTTCTATCTAATACTCAGTCAATCCCACGGATATTTTCCTCCATTCCTTTCCCAGACCCACACTAATCGAAAACTTATCATCTCCTACCTTGCCCCGCTTCCAGACTCTCTGCTTTTACTTCTAATATATATATTCCCAATGCCTAACTTCTTTTAGCTACCAGTTTCTGTCTACATTTTATTTATTCTTCAAGACCTGTCATATCAGTATGTTCTGTTTTCTAGGGGCTATTACTTTCTGAAATGAACTTGCTCATTTATTTTGTTATATGGTTACATGTCTCCCTGTCCTCCCTCCCCAGCTGACCCACTCTGGTTATTAGCTACATGAGCAAACACTTGACACACAGACATTCAGTAAATATGTGGTGAATGAATGAACAAATGAATGAGTAAATGATTGGCCCGGTTCTTCCCAAGCCCTCAGACACAATTGCCTGAATTCCCACAAGGTTTTATCTGTGTTGCCTCTCGGCCACAGCTCTGGATTCTCACAGTTAGGGCCTTTATCATCCATCTCACCAATCAGTGTTTCCAAGAGTCCCTAGAACTCTTGCCCAAATAGTTCTCCTTTTCACTAAAAATCAAATTTTTTCTTAACCAAAACATCTACAAGCATAACATGTCAATAGAGTTGTTAAAAGAAAACTCTGTGACTTTTAAAAATTTATTGTTTTGACATGAAAGAGAAACCTTAGCATTAATCCATTAGAATAACCTACCAAGAACTCCTTTTCTTTTGCACCTAGATGAAGGTAAATTAAAGAATGCAGATTAAAACTCTAAGTAGGTAAACCCTGCTGTTTCTTATTTGCCATGCTAATCAAGGCTTCAGGAAGAAGTTTCTGACTCCATTAGCCTATGTTTTCATCTTCTATTTCTCTCTCCTCTCAGTCCTCATGTTCTTTGCTGCCAATCTAAGCCTTTGATACTTTTCCAGGATAAAAAAATGGATCTTAGTCAAACATAAACTCTTCAAAACATTCGTGTGAATTGTAGTACACTGACAGAGAACCAGTGTAAAGGCATGGATTACCTGTTTTATCTTTATTAACTCTTTTTTTCTGAATCAAAAATGTTAATTTTTAACAAACTTGGAGACTACAAACAGGGAAATGCACTAGACAGTATATACGAATTACTAAATTAATGGTGCTGACAATGAATAGCTCAGAGTACTTTAGCCATTGATTTCCAAATGAATTGGATATAAACTGATGCTACGAATTACAGAAGAAAAGGAACTCTGACTTGTATTATCCTGAGGGAGACACCTCTGCCTTCACAAATCTTAAATTTACTTACATTTTAATCACATTTCAAAGGTTTACCTATTATCTCCCTTTCTTACTCCTCACTTTCCCGAAACATTTTACCCATTGCAACATTTCATATTAGTGTTACATGAAATGCTCCTTATTATAAAAACTGATATGAAAAATGCTGCAACAGGACTTAGACATGTTTGGGGAATTTCTCTTAGCTAAGAGAGGGCTACCATGAACCGTATTTGCTGAAAGCGATTTAGCAATCACTATTTAAGAGCTAGCCATGGGATGTTTATTTTTTCCAGAGAGGCTCTTAAGGGTACCCTAATTTATGTGGCCATTTAATGATATTGATCATTGCCTAGTGGAAGTGGAGATACGGATGCTGAAATCAGGACTGATTATGAATTAGATAGTTGAAAATTTATGCTGTGGATGCATATCTGCTTAATTAAACTGAAGTCATATACTCTTAAGTGAGACACTCTTTCAGTGTGCTTCTCAAAACATGAATAAAGAGCAAAGGCATCTGTCTATGAAGAGGAAAGGCAACCTATTACAAGCCGGTAGCTATTGGTCAGCCTCAAGCTCAGAAACACCCAATATCATTCAGTGCACCCAGTGGAGTTATTATTGTTTGAGTTCCTCTTTTACTTCTGCTGGGAATTGTCTTAGCACTTCCTGATGTACCTGAATAATGAGGTTGTTGCACCTGTGAAATAATTATCACACAAGTCACCGTCACCCATGGGATATTCGGTGCAGCATGTGGGCCAACTCATTATCTACTGGTGGGCTGTCTTCCTCTTTATACTTTTCCTGCTTCTTCTCTTTAGTGCAAATATGTGATTTAATCAAATGAAGACTAACTTGGCAAACAGCATAAAATTCATCTGCTCCTTCTTCAAATCAACACTGAATACAAATTTCGCATCTCCAGTTTTCTATTGGAGGTGTGGAATAAATACAAGACGATCACATTCAAGGTCACCAAAGCTGCTCTGCCAAAGAGAAGGGGACGCAAAAAAAGCTGACGGAAACACTCACCTGTCAAATCTTATGGTTTAGAATCAACAAATGATAAGATCATTTTTCTTTCTCATTGAGAAAATGCCAATTTAGTTTGAAGATAGCATGATATAAATATTTCCCCTAGGAGTTCCCTTCGTGGCTCAATGGTTAACGAATCTGACTAAGAACCATGAGGTTGCGGGTTCGGTCCCTGGCCTCGCTCAGTGGGTTAAGGATCCGGCGTTGCCGTGAGCTGTGGTGTAGGTTGCAGACGCGGCTCGGATCCCGCGTTCCTGTGGCTGTGGCGAAGGCCGGCGGCTACAGCTCCTGTTAGACCCCTAGCCTGGGAACCTCCATATGCCACAGGTGCGGCTCTACATAAAGGTAAAAAGACAAAAAAAAAAAAATATTTTCCCTAGATCCCATGAAAATATTCTGCATGCAAAATGCATACTCATTGGGATGTTTTTGGACACCAAGACATGGAAAACTCCACTATACACTTAATTTTCACATATACAGTGTTAGAAAATAGAGCTGTTTTGTGCTCACAAAGATGACTTTAGTTCTTTTACAATAGTTGCAATCAATGCATGCAAGAGAATCTAATTGTGAGGAATGTTAACCTGTTCTGGATTTCTGAAAATCAGCTCAGAACAGTAAGTACATCAGTGGTTTATGTGATCAGTGGTTTACCTCTGAGTGTCAAGTGTCTGGACTAGCTCTCTAATCCCCCATTATAACATTCTTGTTGGAGGGGTTGAAAAGTTAAAAACTGCATTTCTTATGCTGTCTCCCAACAATGGGGTTCTGGCTGCAAGTCACTTTCTACCCTCTATACTCAATGAGAGATTTGGGGGGTAGACACAAAGGAAGGGCTACCTTCTGATACTTCTAATGGTTCTCCACGTTTGGTCCCTGGATCAGCAGAAGTCCCATGACTTGGGAGCATGTTAGAAGGGTAAATTCTTGACTCTACCTCCAATCTACTGAGTCATGAATTGTTGCGGCAGGTCCAGCAATCTGTATTTAAACAAACTTTCCATTGGATTTTGGTATACACTGAAGTTTGAAAACCCCTGCTAGGCTATTGGCAGCTAATTGAAAAGATAGTGGACGCTTGAAGTTTCCTTACACGATAGTCCATTCTCTAGTTTCCTGGGTGTTGAGATGGAGTCGAGAAGAGACATCTTCCTGATATGACTTTCTAATTGAAAAGGTGGGTGTCCATTCTCCAGGTTTTCTGGATATGAGAAGCAGTTACATCCCTCACATCCAGGTCCTGTGTTTAGTGGCATTCCAGAAGCAGCCACCAAAATAAGAGTGAATCACCTGTTGTTCCAGAAGTCTGAAGAGGATCAGCCTAAAACTTACTTCTTCTCTTTTTTTTTTGTCTTTTTGCCTTTTATGTAGAGTCTCACCCATGGTATATGGAGGTTCCCAGGCTAAGGGTCTAACAGGAGCTGTAGCCGCCGGCCTTCACCACAGCCACAGCAACTCGGGATCCAAGCTGCTTCTGCAACCTACACCACAGCTCACGGCAACGCCGGATCCTTAACCCACTGAGCGAGGCCAGGGATCGAACCCGCAACCTCATGGTTCCTAGTCGGATTCGTTAACCACTGGGCCACGACGGGAACTCCCTTACTTCTTCTCTTGTTCCTGTACTCTCAGGAGCATCTACCTGTATTACACACTTTTAACTTAAGATACCTAGAGTGGGATCTGCCTTCTATACTGAACCATGCTGGAGCCATTCACTGGCTATTTTGAAACATGGCCCCCAAAGTCTTCAGGCATTTTCTCATTGAGAGGTGGAAATTCCCATTGACTTTGAGGTCTATGACTGCTTGACCAATAGCATACAGTAGAAGTGACACATTGCTAAGGTTTTAAGCAATTGGCAGCTTCCATTCCTTGTCTATTGGGACACTGGTTTTTGTAACATGAACACTAGCCTGTGCGGAAGCCAGACAATGATTTACCGACCATACTAGTGAGCCGTCTGGGATGTGTATTCTCTAGCACCAGGCGAACAGCTCCAGCTGATGGCACATGGAACGAAGATGAACCCTGTCTGCTGAGCTCGGCCCAAAGAGAAGATTCATGAGCTTGGGACAAGAAAAAAGATTGTTTAGTTCATAGCAAGTGCCATCTTGCCTGTTTAAGAAGTCTGATATTCTTTGATTTGCCTTTCTGCTATTCCTAATTTCAGTTTTTTTTTTTTTTTGTGGACATTACCCTTAAATTAAATGACACTATTTACTTTTTTATTTTTTATTTCTTTGCTTTTTAGGGCCACAGCCTCGGCATATGGAAGTTCCCAGGCTTGAGGTTGAATCAGAGCTGCAGCTGCCAGCCTATGTCACAGTCACAGGCAAATTGGGATCTGAGCCATGTCTGGGACTTAAACCACAGCTCACAGCAATGCTGGATCCTTAATCCACTGAGTGAGACCAGGGATGGAACCTGCAACCTCATGGACACCAGTCAGATTAGTTTCCACTGCACCGCAATGGGAACTCCTAATGTTTTTCAAAGCATAGTTGATTTAAAATTTCTGCTGAACCGCAAAGAGACCCAGTCATCCATTCTTTTTCTCCTGTTATCTTCCATCATGTTCTGTCACAAGAGATTGGATATAGTTCCGTGTTGCACAGAAGGACCATGATACTATTTAACTGTGAACATTGATCCCTCTTATTTAGATAAAGACATCAGAAGACCCTGTTGTTGTTTTAAGCCACTAGATTTGGTCATGGTCTGTTTTGCAGCCAATATATATATGGACAGACTCCAAGTGAGAATATTTGCTGAATTAGGACAGGGATGTCAAACCTAGGCCAGAGTGCTGTCATAGATGGGGTTCCCCTAAGCAGATCCAGATGTGAGGTGACTGGGGTACGACATTATGAACAAGACAGGAGTGGATTCTGAAGACAAGTAACCTTTCCACAGCTTTTATCGCATATCACAGAGCTAGTCTGAATATTTCTCTACATCTGGTTGTGTAAAATGAGCATTTTTTTTGCCAAGGAGTCACCTGCATACTAGAGAGAATGTACGATTTCCTCTGTATATATTTTCAAGAAGGAGCAATTTTCCTCTTTTCCGGATGAAAAAGCAGAAGTGCAGAAAGGTTAGGTAATAGTCACAACATCACATATTTAATAAGTGAATAAAATGATTAGGCACCTGGCCTCAGTGACCCTTAAATGTATCTCATCGAATATTCAATTGTATAGACCAAAGTGAAGCAGAAACTTGTCCATTCTTTTTGAAACTGTAGATTGGTTTAGTGTGATCAGGAAAATGAGACAATTCAAGATTATACTAATTAAAACAAATTACAGTTATAAAGTATTATTTTAAATCACTCACACATCTGATTTGATCTTCCAAAAAACTATGAAATGAGTAGGACAGAAATTTGGCTTTATGCATTTTTTTTTTTGTCTTTTTGCCTTTATCTAGAGCTGCACCTGCGGCATGTGGAGGTTCCCAGGCTAGGGGTCTAACAGGAGCTGTAGCTGCGGGCCTTTGCCACAGCCACAGCCACGCGGGATCCGAGCCGCGTCTGCGACCTACACCACAGCTCACGGCAACGCCGGATCCCTAACCCACTGAGCAAGGCTAGGGATCGAACCCGCAACCTCATGGTTCTTAGTCAGATTTGTTAACCACTGAGCCACTAAGGGAACTCCTATGCATTTTTTTTTTTTTTTTAGTTTACAACAGTGAGACTCAGAATGTATTATAGTGATTTATCCAAATCAGTGTTTAAACTGAGTTATCTATTTCGATCACACACATAGAGCAAAATTCCTGGATAATTCCTAAGTTTCCACAATAATAGCATTAAAAAATAGGGCATTTTAGTACAGTTCATTAATAATTCATATATATTTTTTCTTTTTCTTTTCTCTTCTTCTTTTTTTTTTTTTTTTTGATGGGGCCTATGGCATGTGAAGTTCCTGGGTCAGGGATCGAAGCTACGAAACAGCAGTGACTTAAGTCACATGCAGTGACAATACTGGATCCTTCACCATGAGGCCACCGGAGAACTCCATTGTTCTATATTTTAATGGGCTTTTCCTTTGGAACTTTTAAATTCCGTTGTCTAGATGATCATGATAATTTTGAACTCTTCATTTCTTAAATTAAAAAAGAAGCAACATGGAAGCATGGGAAGGATTTCAAGACATGGTAAAGACCTTGAAGAAGATCTCTTAAAATGTTCCTTTTTACAAATAAAGAAACAAATGAAGGCTCTCAGAAGTGAAGTGACTTTTCAAAGGTCACAGCTAGTTTATCCAGAAAGGACCCACACTTTCTGACTGTTCCCCTGAAGACAGCACCTTCGTACACACACATGCTGTCTCCTTAACTGTTGCAGTGCTTGCCACAGTGTGGGGTCTCTAATGTTTATTGAATAAATAAACAGTATCAGCACTGATTCTTTTGGTTTCTACGATAAGCCACTCGAAGGCAGGGACTATGATTTATTGACTTTGTATTTCCTACGATGCCTAAGGACAAATTTTAAGCTCAAAACAAATATCCAAAAAGATTGGTTGAATTTGGTTTGGAAACGAGGATGGCAGCGTCAGCTGTGTGGAGTACAGTAGTAAGCCATTTTCTCTCTTCTCCCCTCCAGAAATTTGCGTTTTAATGTATGCCCTTCCCACAAGCACTTTCAGTTGTCACAGAATAGTAACAACACAGGTTTGCATGTCTCCCTCCAAAGTGCTTTCCTTTACGTGCTTTCTCTTGCTTCTGTCATGACCACATGAAGGTTTGTACCAAGAGGGAGCATGTTACAGAGACTTTAATGGATTTGTTCAAAGCTATACAGTATGACACGTGAAAAGCAGGGGATTTGAATCGAGGCTTCACGTGCCAGAAGTTGTGCTCTTTTCAGGTCCTGTCTTGAACCAAAGGACCACCTAGAAGATGACTCAGTGAGGATAACGGATGATGAAATAAGAGGTCATGTTTGAAAAATTGCTTTACCAAACAAATTCTGTAACCTTAGGCAACTTCTAATGTTTCTCATTAGTTCACGGAAAAAATCCCACTTCAGATAATCCCGGGAGGAAGAAGAAAGGTGTGGACTAAATAGATACTTTCCAACTTTCCATGTAGTAAGTACCACCCTTTGTTTCTAAACACTCTAGTGTGAGATGAGAAACCCTAAGTCCCTGTAAGTGTCTTGCCATTTCAAATTATGCGATTATCGATTGCAGATGTTCAATTCAGTCTGAAATGGGAGACAATACTTTATGTGATTATTAGAGTCCAGCCAGATACTTTTTGTGACAAAATAAAAATGCGAGAATACTACTTTGCAGTTTTGTGTTGCGGGAATGTTGCTTTCATTTCTTCCAGAGAATAAATAGGTACATGTCCGTGTGCCATCTGCAATGCCGTTATCACTTTATTTGCAGTATATAATAAAACCCAAGGAGACATCTCTTTTGTTCACAGTGTGACTCTGCAAAGTGGAGAACATATCTGTTGGCCAGTCTGATATTCCGATAGAGAAGGGCTGTCATTAAAATCTTGCATACTATCAAGTGGGGAAGCTGACTTATATTGCAATTACTTTCCTATTAGCTGCTGCCCATTGCTCCTGACAGGTATAAATTAGATCTCACTAGGTTGCCTACAGATTAATGAGTTCCCAAATTGGCATTCAATTGTTTGGGAGTGAAAGGCAGGAAAGGGAGGTAGATGCAAAATCTTTATACACCTGTGAATAGAGGATATTTTCTTTCATTTCATGTTTTTCTTCCTTCTTCGGTTATCGCTTGGGTGAGGTCTGACACTTCTACCCAAGGACTCCTTTCCAAGCAGCAGAAACTTGCAGCTGAGGCGAGGCCAGAATTAATAATTTGCGTGAGCAAACACACAGCTGCTGTTTGTGGAGAGAGATTCTATTAACGAACAGTGAATTCTCATAATTAGCAGAGCGGTTTCTGCAGCTGCCCGCCTGACCCCCAGACTACACAAATTGTGGGTGGTGTTCGGCCTCGAAATCAATCTTACCTAATTACTATAAGCATGTTCCTCCAGTCCTAATGACTGCAAAAAATTAGACATTTCTTACTCATTCAAATCCTCTTCTTATTAGATTTTCCTTTGTACCTAAATTTATATTTGTCTATTAGCATTTCTAAGAGCGTACAGGTGTAGTTACAAATCAGGCACATAGAAATATAATTCGTGTTCCTGCAGGCGTGCACCCGCCAGGGTCTGCTCTGCAAAAACAAGCAGGATCTGTGCCCCCGAAAGCCTCATCTCCCAAATAGCATTTACAGAACATTCTGCAGATTGGTAGTCATTCAGAGCCCTGCTTCTCTTCTATTCTTTGGCTCCCTATCATTCCTCTCTTCACCCATCCGGCTCCCCCAAACGCTAGTCAGTTCAGAAGGAAAAGGTTATGTCTGCCACCGTAAGCCCCGATCTCATGGGAGCCAGGGTCTGCTGGTTATTCTGTCACTGTGAAATCAGACCAACTTATTTGACATTGATTTGCTCCATAAGGGTGAGGCCGAATGTCCCACTTGCGATATCGCCCCCTTCCCACCCACACTGCGGCAGCTTCTAAGACACGCCCCGTATTAGTTTGTTCAGGTAACTTACCACGCTTTCTTTGCAGAAGAAAGCTTTGCAGAAAGTCTCCATGCTGTCTGCTTGTCTTACGTCCACATCACCTGAGCACCGGGACTTGTGTCTGCTGCTACGCTGGGACCGTGTGCCCATAGCCCAGACATATCTCAGCTACATTACTTTTCACTGAACTTTAAGCAATGTAAAAGTGTAGTTCCCTGTGGTGGCTCAGTGGATTTAGAACCTGACATAGTGTCTGTGAGGATGCCTGGCTCAGTGGCTTAAGGATCCGGCTCTGCCACAAGCTACGGTGTAGGCTGCAGATGTGGCTTGGATCCCGTATGGCTGTGGCTGTGGTGCAGGAAGGCAGCTGCAGCTCTGATTTGACCCCTAGCTCAGGAACTTCCACATGCTGCAGGTGTGGCCATAAAAAGAAAAAAAATGTAAAAGGGCTTATTCTGAATTAAGGTTATTACACTCAGGCAGTGGAGTGCACAGTTAAGGCCTCATCTTCCATTCTACACTTAGAAAATAGGGGTTGTATTTTTTTTCCCCCATGACTATATCATCCAGGTCTGAGATGAATGAACCTAGAGTGAGCACCACTGAAACTATAATATCTCTTTTTGTCACATATCCAATCATTCAGTATGGACTAGTTTTTTTCTTTCTCTTTCCTGCTCTGCCTCCTTTCTTTCCTTCCTCCCTTTATTAAGTGTCTATTATCTGCCAAATACTGTGCTCGGTACTATGTACATATTAACAGACAAAATCAGTGTGGTCCCTCATCTCATGGTACTTTCCTCTTGAGAGGAGAAGACAGATAATAACAGGTAAATAAATACATACATATGTAATTATCAGTTGCAGGTAATGGCATTGTTTGAAGTGTTGTTTGAAGAGCATGAGTTCTAGAATCAGACTTTGCGTCTTCAAATCCCGGCTCTAAATCTTACTTGCTGCTTCTAGACTAGTCATTAAATTTTTTCATTCCTCAGATTCTTCATTTTTAATATAATAGAACTATATGTACTCATTTGGTTAAAATGAGAATGAAATCAACTGATACCTGCAAAAAACTTGGAACATGGCCTGGTATGTAAGAAGAACACACCTACGTGTTAGGTATTGTCATGATCGTCATGAAAGAACAAGACACTTGTACAAGAAATAATGGAGGAAGCGGCTTTAAACTGCACGAGAAGGGAAGGCCTCTTCCTGGAGCAGACATTAAGCAGAGACATGACATTTGTGGAGACGCTGAATGTGAGGAGAGTAACGGGGGTTTTCTAAGCAGTGAAGTTACATGTACAAAGGCTCTGAGATAGGATGTACGCGGTAGGTTCCAGAAACTAAACAAAAGCCAGTGCAGCAAAGATCCAACACCAGGGACATCAGAATAGTTGAAAGGCTAACTGTTCCAAAGAGTAAGCACGAGGTCATGCCTTTAAATATCCTGAGAAACCGATGTCAGAATTCCATGATGATTATAAATTTATTAAAAATATTTGGTCTAAAGATGGGATTACAACAGAATCCCTAAAATGCTGCACCAAAAAAAATAGATGTGATCTGATACACTAGGTTGTCAGCTATTTCTATTTTTATTTATTTATTTATTTATTTATTTATTTATTTATTTATTTATTTATTTTGTTTGGAAGTTCCCAGGCTAGAGGTCGAATCAGAAATACACCTGCTGGTCTATGCCACAGCCATAGCAACACAGGATCCTTAACCCACTGAGTGAGGCCAGGGATCGAACCTGCAACCTCATGGTTACTAGTTGGATTCATTTCTTCTGCGCCACACTGGGAACTCCCAAAACCATTTGTCTTAATGGCAACTACAAAAAAGAAAATTGTGTGATGAGTTTTGAGTGAAATCAGGAGTTGAAAATCACTTCAGAACTCAAAGAGCAGAAACAGAAGGAATTTTGCAGATGAGGCCTTAGTGAACTCTGGGGTGTGGAAAATAGAATGGTTCCTACCCCCAACCACAAGCCATATGTTAGCACTCACATTTGAGCCCGAATCTTTGGAGCAACCTTGACGTAACTAGGCATAAGTGGGTATGGGGAGGGCTACCTCCCGTATTTCAGTTAAGGCAAAGGGGTTTTACATTCACATGGCAGAATGAGAAATAAAGGGGCACTGACTTCCAGTTACTAAGTTCAGAAACAATCAGGGGCAACTAAAGCTTTACAAGCAGAAAGCCATGGTATCATCAGCACCTAATGCATCTCCTCTGAGCCACGGTGGTTTGGGCACCAGATGAGATTATTTCCTGTGGTCTTATGGACAGAAAAGAGTATATTTTAAAACAGATTGAGGAGTTCCCATTGTAGTGCAGTGGAAATGAATCTGATTGGGAACCATGAGGTTGCTGGTTCGATCCCTGGCCTCGCTCAGTGGGTTAAGGATCCGGCGTTGCCGTGAGCTGTGGTGTAGGTTGCAGACACGGCTCAGATCTGATGTTGCTGTGGCAGTGCTGTAGGCCAGCAGCTACAGCTCCTGTTAGACCCCTAGCCTGGGAACCTCCATATGCTGCAGGTGCGGCCCTAGAGAGACAGAAAAAAAAAAACACAAGAAAAAACAAACCAAAAACCAGATTGAGTCCATTCACCCAAAGTAATTAATTTAGCATTAAATATACAGGCAGAATTTTCTAATGTTTTAAAGTATATGAACATTCCAAAACCATCAATTCGTATTTGGTCATAAACCAAAACCAGCTCTTTAGAGCAGAATTTAGTTGACTTTTTAGGAAACAGTAGTAAGATCAGGGAAAGTAGTTCTCAGACTTCCTCAGTCGGAAGTCATCCAGGACTAAGTGGCATCACTGGCTGGCTCTTTCGACCAAGAGGGCTGGACCTGATTGAACTTGAATGGCAAACGGTGATGATTGCATCCTGGGACATACAGTCCCATAGGAGAAGCCATTGAAAGGACTTTATCGCAGGCTGCTGTACCTGGAATTTATGGCTAGGGCCTGAGTGTCCAAGGTTGATTCTTCAAGTGTGATTCTTGCACTTGCATTGGAACCACTTGAAATGCACACAGTTAAAATGAAGATGTATAGGCTCACTGCTCGCTGTCTACACCATAACCAGAAGGAAGCAGGGTAGAGGACTGGCCCAGGAATTCCCAGTGATTGTGATCCTCACTAAAATTTGAAGATTCTGCTTAAGGTCAGAGGATTAGAGTCATAAGATTTACTCCAGAAAAATAATGGAAATTCAACTGAAGATCTAAGGGCCACTTGTATGTTACAGAAAATTAAAATTTTATTTATTTATTTATTATATGTTTATTTTTTTAAGGCCACACCCCAGCATATGGAAGTATCTGGACTGGGGATTGAGTCAAGCTGCAGCTGCAGGCCTAGGCCACAGCCACAACAACATGTGATCTGAGCCACATCTGCAAACTATGCCGCAGCTTGCTGCAATGCTGGATCTTTAATCCACTGATTGAGTTCAGGGATCAAATCTCCCTCCTCATGGAGACCATGTTGGGTTCTTAACCCACGGAGCTACAATGGGAGCTCATAAAATTTTCTTTTAAAGAAAATATGTCAATATATAAATTTTCAAATTCAAATTTTAAACTCATCTTAACTCACCTTGTGAGCGTGATGCACATTTATTGTTCGGGAGAAAAGTCATTGAACTGACAATATCAAATGCTAGTGAAGATATGGAGCAACAGGAACTCTCATTCCTTAGTCCTGGGAACACAAAACGGTACAACTGCTTGGGAAGTTTGATGGTTTTTACAAAACTGATCATACTCTGACCACATGCGCCGACTATCACAATCCTTGACATTTACTCAAAGGAGCTGAAAACTTACGTCCACCCCAAAACCCACACATAGATGTTTATAATAGCTTTATTCATAACTCTCCAATCTTGAAAGCAGCCAAGATGTCCTTCAGTAGGTAAATGGATTAATAAACTGTAGCACATCCTTCAGACAATAGAATATTATTCATCTCCCAAAAGAAATGAAAAGAGGATATCCCTTTGTGGCTTAGCAGTTTACAAACCTGACTAGTATCCATGAGGATGCGGGTTTGATTATTGGCCTTGCTCAGTGGGCTAAGAATCTGGCATTGCTGTGACTGAGGTATAGACCGGCAGTTACAGCTCTGATTCAACCCCTAGCCTGGGAACCTCCATACGCCATAATTGTGGCCCTAAAAAAAAAGAAAGAAAGAAATGAAAAGATAAGGATACTTAAATTCATATTGCTAAGTGAAAGAAGCCAATGTGGGATGGCTCCATACTGTACATACTGTATGATTCCAACTATATGACATTCTGCAAAAGGCAAAACCCGGGAGACGGTAATAAGATCAATGGGTACCAGGAACTGGAGGAGAGAAAGGTGGAGCACAGAAGATTTTTAGGGCAGTGAAAATACTCGATATCCTATTTACATCTCGATACATTTTTCCAAACCCATATAACATCCAACACGAAGAGTAAACTATGGACTTTGGATGAAAATGATGCGTCAATATAGGTTCATCAATTGTAGAAAATGTACCACTCCGGTGGGGGAATGTTGCTAGTGGGAGAGACTCTGCCTGTGTGAGATAGGGGGTATATGGGAAATCTTTTTACTTTCTGCTCTATGTTGCTGTGAACTTAAAAGTGCTCTAAAACTTTTGAATGAGTAAATACACCTAAAAAAATTAATCAGGTCAGAATGAGTTATTGTATCTTTGGCACTTGAGATACCACATTAGGAGCTGAAAAATGCCATGGGCTCTCTAATGCCAGCACCCAATACAATACCTCGCACAAGCGGTCCTCAGCAGTGGTTGGTTAAATTGATACTGAGGGGTCAGATCTGTGACTCTTCAAATTCTGAATTAGAAATTGGATATTTCATTGCTTCATCTATTTTTTTTTTAGCTTGGAAAAGAACCATGTAAAGTGGGATGCTTTCCCATGAACTGAGTCTATTCTTGGTCAAGAATCTGATCCTGAGCCTGAATTTCCCTATTTTATATTAAAGATGATGACAACCTCAACAAGTGCTGGGAGCAAGAAATAAAATGATTTTTGCAAACGTGTTTGGATGAACACATAAATGCGTCTAATATACAGTTAATAAGTTTTATACATAGTTGGTGGTTGATTCCTTTACAAGTGCCAGCTTGATTTAATTAGGGGCAGAAATATGTGTTCTTAACACTTAATTCTTTCCCCAACGTATTAACCAATCAGTATGAACTCTTAGAAGATGGTTCAGGTTTCTCATATCTAAAATTGATGCAGACTATGAACCCAAGGTTTCTTTCACAATGTATTTTAACTCTTAAGGGGGAATAGAGGGAAATATGGTGAAAACTAATAGCCTTCTTCCTGGGAAATGCACGTGGACGTTTCAGGTGGCTCCAGTATAGATTCCTTCTGAAGTCCATTCTGGGAGCCCAGGTTAAGAATGCTTGAATTAAAATGTAACTTTACTCCTTGGGAAGGGCTGCTTTTATTCATCGATTTATTCATTCATTCAACCAACATTTATTAAAACCCTTTCAGTACTGGAGATGCTAAATTCTTAAAACACACTAAGGTATGGTCCCTTTTTCAAGGAATTTGCACTTTAGCAGTAAAGAAGATGAGACTGTCTCAATGAGAGGAAAAGTGCTGTGGAAAATAAGAGGGATAGGAGGGTTCTGACAAATCAGGGAAGGCTTCTAGAGAGTCTAATCCATAGCAGTCCATCCATAGTTTTAATGCGCAAAGGTAAATAGGAGTTGGCCAGAATACTGGGGGCATATTAGGGTGAAGTAAAGAAGAAGGCTATTCCAGAGAGAGTAAAGTGTGTAGACAGAGAGCAGGTTAAGGTTATACTGCCAAGAGAGATGGCTGGGCAGAAACATGAGACCAGGCTGGAGAAACTAGCAGAGAACAGATTATCAAGGGACTTTTTGACACACCAAGAATCTTTTACCACTTGGAAGGCTTGAGAAAGTATCTAGGAGATTTTAAGCAGGAAGAAACTTAAGTTTGTCTTAAAAGAGTACTATGCAGCAACTTTGTGAAATAGAGATTGAAACAAGCAAGACGCAGAGTAACAACCAGTTTTGGGAACTATCACAAGTTATCCAAGGGAAAGATGATGGAGATTGGAACTAAGGCTGTGGTAGCGCAGTGAGAAGAAAGGGGATGGATTCAACATAGGTTGAAAAGGGTGACTCCAGCTATCTAGATCAGTTTTTTTGCATGTGGACACAAAGAGTTGTAAAAATTTAGAAGGGACTTGAGTTTATGACTAGGGTTAGGGGGCATCTGGTGAATAGGTTCACTGAGATGAGAAGAAACACAGTTGGGGAGATGGGATGAGAATTCATGAGTTTAAGGTGCCTGTGAGACCCCCCCAGTGGAGATGTGTATATGGACCTCTGGAGGGTCCAGAGCACGATGTAGGAGAACATGAAGAAACTAGGAGACATTAAGCAACAAGAGGGGCTAGGGTGGTACGCAAATTAAGATCTAGGAGAAGAGAAGAGTATCAAAGACAGAAACTTGGGGAATAGCTTCATTTATGGTGCCGACTAAGAAGGGAAAACTCACAGACGTGTTAGAGTCAGGTACATAAAAGAACATCAGGCTTTGTGGTAAAAGGAGAAATTTCAAGAATGAGAGTGTGGCCAAGAGAAGAACAAATGCTTCAGAAATTTAACGTAAGATATGGGTTAACGGTGTCCACCCATTTGCAAAAATGAGAGGCCACTTATCTTAAATGAGGAGAAAAGTAATTGGACAGCTTTCAAGGCTCAGAGAATCACTGCAAGATGTATGATACACAACAAGCGCAGTATCTGATACGTAGCATGTGACTTTACACCAGCATAGTCCTCTAATAAATTTTAGATGTTTGACATTGTTTGAAGCAATTTATTTTAATTATTATATCTGGAGTTTTACCATTTTATTTTAGTAATGATTATGTCCATATGATTTTAAAAATCAGATGTTTCAGAGCTCAGTCTTTGGAAAGATTATGCATTTTCTATTACACTAACGACCTTTACAGGAAAACAGGGTGATTGTTTTAAAAAGTTTTCCTCTGTGTTTTTATTCAATTTTTATGGGATGTATTTTTTCCAAACTGTTCAACCGAAATTTTCAACTAGGGAGAAATTCTGTATGCTGCCCATGCAGCCTAAAAATTTTTTTTCTTAAAGTAGATATAGGCTATACTTACTTCTCAAAGCATCATCGCGCCACTAGGGAGTACAAGAACCGAAATCATGTGGTACATGACCTATGAAATGTCATTTGGGGTTATATATTTCTTTTTTAAATAAGCATTTAAGATGTCTTTGATGGAAATTAAACAAAGGATAGCAACATCTGATTAATAATTTTGATGTTTTGAACACCAAAAATTGGAGCTTATTTTTTACTCCAGATTGACACAGAGAGTGATTTTAAAGTTTGCATTTCTTTCGAGGTTAGAGAGATTTATTCAGGGCACTAAGATCTAAGTAAACCATTGTTTCAGGTATAACAAAAGACCCAGAATAAAAAATAGGAAGGTATTAAGTACATGATTGATGATGAAAGGGAATTATAAATATCATTTTGTTTCATAATATCACTCACAATATTAATGAAAAGGTCTTGACAGGTTACTAGTTTTTCCCCCTGACATGTGCTTCAAAGATTGCAAATAGGAAATTCAGTCTTGAAGTCATATCTGTTGGATTTTAGATCTTTTATTGCAGAGTGCGCGTGTGTGGGCATCACTCTTTACATGTAGTAGCTGTAGCTTTCTGGATACCCTCCTAATTTCTCTCATCACCAGTCTCCAACTTTTACTCTCTAGAGCTGATGGACCAAGGTGACAAGAAGTTCTTGAAGGAAAATTCCCAAGCTTGGCTGAACATAATAAAAAACTGGGGACGTTTTTTGTTTTGTTTTTTTTTGCTTTTTAGGTCTGTACTTGCAGCACATGGAGGTTCCCAGGCTAGGGGTGGTCAAATTGAAGCTATGCCAGAGCCAAAGCAACACGGGATCTGAGCCAAGTCTGTGACCTATACCACACCTCATGGCAATGACAGATCCTTAACCCACTGAACAAAGCCAGGGATCGAACCCGCATTCTCACGGATCCTAGTCGGGTTCATTAACTGCTGAGCCATGAAGGGAACTCCCTGGGGAGCTTTTGAAATGCTGCCTGGACCCTAACACTGGAAATTCTGATACATTTCACCTAGAGTAGGGTTTGGGCATTGACTTTTTTTTAAAAGCTCTCTAGATAATTCCACTATGCATTAGGTTAAGAACCGCTGTCCTAGAGATTTCTTGCACCCCTTCCTCAAAAGCAAAGGATTGATCCTACAGTGACATCAGAGACATAAGCTAGGCTGCCAGGTGAACTGCAGTTTGTATTAATGCAGCAAACATACTTCAGAGGCCTGCAATCCCTTTTCACTTTTAGCTTTAAAAATTCTTTCAATTTCAAGGAGTTCCCGTCGTGGCACAGTGGTTAACGAATCCGACTAGGAACCGTGAGGTTGTGGGTTCGATCCCTGCCTTTGCTCAGTGGGTTAAGGATCCGGCGTTGCCGTGAGCTGTGGTGTAGGTCGCAGACGTGGCTCAGATCCCGCGTGGCTGTGGCTGTGGCGAAGGCCAGCAGCTACAGCTCCTGTTAGACCCCTAGCCTGGGAACCTCCATGTGCCGTGGGTATGGCTCTAGATAAAGGCAAAAAGACAAAAAAAAAATTCTTTCAATTTCAAGATACAAAATAGGAAAAGGCAGACTACCTAGATGAATTTTTCTTCTCACTTTAATGAAGTATTAGTGCCAATTTGTCAAAAATCTTTCAGTGAAGGTTCATGTTCAATATGAAAATCCTAGACTCCATTTATTTGTTTTTTATTGTTTTCTTAATGAATTTTATTTCAATTATAGGTGTACAAAAATCAAGTCAATTTAATAGCGTTTAGACTCCGTTTATTTTGCATATTCCTATAAAGCCTATTATACTGTAAGTTTTCCCAGCATTGTTTCTGCAAGATGCTTTTGATCAATGAATTTAATATCAAGGAGTTAGCATTAAGCTACTGTTTCTTAATTAGAATGAACTGCTCCGGTTTTTAAATTTTCTGCTTTTGAGATAATACTCTGACAAAGAACCCAATGAGAAAAAAATGAACATCCAGTGGGGGCTGGCTCATGTCCATTTGAAAGGAAGGGCTGGGAAACACTATTTTTTTTTCCATATCTGAAAAGGAATTATTTTGCTCATCATTATTTTCTCCAGAGTTTTCTTATACAGTGGACTAGGCATCATGTGCTCCTGACAAGGACAGCTTCCCCAGGCCTCTCAGCCAGTGACTCCGCTGGGAGCCGGGAAAGGAAATATTTCCTCCCTCTCTATCTTTCATTTGTTAACCAAGCACCGGAATGCCCTTACTTTTCACACTTGAGGCTAAGTTCCATCTGTTTCAGGAACCCTTGCGGAGTTCCAGTGTGAGGATATATATTATTCACAGTAAAAACATCTGTAAGCCAGACATCCACCGGTTAACCTAAGAGTCATTTGTTGGGCTAGTTGTGGACGTTTGCTTTGCAGCTTTGTACGCTGGGCAGACAGACCTTCGTGCATGAAAATCAGTTCTCTGTGATGTGTCATGGCAGGAAAAAGAAAAGTGTTTCCTCCGACCATGAGAAGATGGATGCTAGCTTTTATGTGCACACTGCTTTAGGCTTCAGGGCAGTCTAGGATTTCAGAAGATCTGCGAAATCCTTTTTTCTTCACCCTCTCTTTATTCATGGGAAATAACTCATTGAGGTCTCATCCAATGGCCTTTCTTTCAGTGGTGGTGTTAAAACCAATAGTATTTGATGATGGGACACATTGCCTTGTGCCGGAGTATTTTAATCACCTGGGCAGACCAAAATTTATCATTCATTTTCTTCCATTTCAGTTCCGAGCAAAGAAAGGCAAAAGCGAGGTAGGAGATTTCCTCTATGCCTATCCCAGTCTCTGAAACGGCTGGTTTCCTCTGTTCTGCATTGTATAACACGAATTATAAAGACTCGTCTGAACCTCCCCCAGATAAGTTATGGTTCTATCTCATTTGCGGGCCCATCGAGTCAGTAAATGAATTTTTATTAGTAGAGTCGTGGTGTTCTTTCTTCTCTGCTTTCATCTTCAATACAGACGTGTCCTCCTTCCACTTAGCGATGTTTCAACAAAAAGCAAGTCAGGAGAAAGACAGATGCCATATGAAATCTCTTATAACCGGAGTCTAAAACACTGCACAAATGAATCTCTCAACAGAAAAGAAAATCACGAACTTGGGGAACAGACTTGTGGTTACCAAGGGGGTGGGGGAGGGGCAGGAGGGAATGGGGACAACTAGTGCTTTAATGATGGAAAAGCAAGGAGATCCAACTGTATAGCATGGGGAACTATATCTAATCACATGTGACGAATCCGTATATGTACATGTAACCGGGTCACCACGCGGTGCAGTTGGAAAATCTGACAGAAATCTGTAAACCAGGTATAAGGCAAAAAAAATAAAAAAAAAATAAATTATAAAAAAAATTAAAAAAACCCAAAAGTTACATTGATTTTTATCTCCTGCTTAAGTGAATCAGACATAATTTTAAAATATTTGTAGATTTCATAAAGTGTACATGTAGCATGACTAAGGTTGGGTTCGGAAAGAAAGTATTAAAAGAAAACCCACCCTGAACACTACGAGCTATTACGTGTCATAATCCCCCTGGACGACTAAAGTAAGTTTGAAGGAGTTCACACCCACTGGCACCCTTGGTACATGGAGCATGAATCTCTGACACTCAAATGTGATTACACATGAAAAAACAAAAGGCTATTTCAGAGGGGAAAATCACAACCATCAAAAAGCTTTTGGACATCAAATAGATCTTAAAAATCAACAATTTGATGAGTTAAATCAAAATGAATTAGAAACATATGGATTAAATTTCTCTTTCTGAACACATGGGTTTAAAAGGAAAAGAGAACTTGGAAAATGTGTTTTGAGTTTCCTCAAACCCAAAATGTTTGAAAAATAATTTAAAGCAATTGTTGGAACCAAATGTGCTTGACTTCTCCCAATCTTGACTACACCCACTTACGAGAGTACAGTGATAACATTTCGTATTTTAAACGAATAACAAATACTGAGAGAGATCCAACTCCTCCTGGATTTTCCTCACAACATGTGAACAATCAGGTTGAACATTATCCAGCCAGTAGTCTTTGATAACTACTATGTATAATTTTGCAATTTCTTTAGACTCTCACATATTTTTAACTCATGCTTTATTTTCAGTTTGGAATTAGCAGAAAAGAAGGAACTCAATTGTGCTGATGGTTGTACATACAGCTTACCCTTCTGTGGGCTGATAATCAATCACCTTTTAGAGGGTCCTATGTTCAGATGGCTCACAGAAGTACTCGATGCAATAGATACACACACACACATATATATGTACAACTGTATATATTCTTTTACACGCTGGGATATGCTGCATATGAAACTTTTGGGTGATAGTCACAGTTTTGATGGCATTTTGAGAAGTCGTTGACTTCTGAATTACTACTAAAATAACCACACAACATTATTAAAATTATATTTTGTGCTTGCTCACTGTTGATGTTTGGATTTTCATCTGTACTGAACCAAGACAGAAACTGATTTTTTTTGTTTTCCTGTAGCAACACTACTGAACTCATTGATCCACTGAAAGCTTCACACTTTATAATAATCATAAAAGCTATCGATGGTTTTGTAACAGTCAAAGGGGAATTCTGTCTTTAGGTGTCTTATTAAAAGAATCGTGGCATTGTCTTTACCAAAAAAAGACGTGTATAACCACACTTCTTTTCAAAGCCCTCTGTTACCTTGGTAAAACCTATATACTAAAATGTACCATGAGGAGTTCCTGTCGTGGTACAGTGGAAACGAATACAACTAAGAACCATGAGGCTGTGGGTTTGATCCCTGGCCTCGCTCAGTGGGTTAAGGATCTGGCGTTGCTGTGAGCTGTGGTGTAGGTTGCAGACGTGGCTCGGATCTGGCATTGCTGTGGCTGTGGTGTAGGCCAGTAGCTGTAGCTCTGATTAGACCCCTGGCCTGGGAACCCCCATATGCTGCAAGTGTGGCCCTAAAAACCAAAAAAAAAAAAAAAATGGAGAGAGAATAAACTGTACCACGAATACACAATGGAAGTCACAAGGTAACATGGCATTTTGGGTAGTGGTTAAAAGCATGGCTGTTGTGTCAAATTCAAATCCCAATTTGAATCCTGATTCCATCACTTACTAGCTATGTGGCCTGGAGTGAGATCCCTAACTTTTTCAAGATTCATTTATTTGCTCTGTAAAATGAGGATAGTTGGTCCTATAGATCTCAAGGGGATTGTTGTACCAAATGAGATAATTCATGAAAAGGGCTTAGAATGGTGCTTGGTGGGTAGCTATGAAATCAAGAGGTTAGCTGTTAGTATTATTAATAATGAAACAAGCCCGGATTATAGGATTTAAATAAGCAAATATACACAGGAAAAGTAGACATTTAAGCGCTAAATTACTATATTGCAAATAATAAAATATTTCCTTAGAATTAACATGAAGCGTGGTTTCACACTTGAGGGGGCAGAGGAGAATGAATGTAAGAAAGAACAAATAAGGGAGATTTCTGGTGTTATTGAACCAGTTCACGCATCCCTTCTAGACCACTTAATACAAGACACTTATCTGTAGAAAGGGTAATAGAATTCTGGTGTAAATTTTAATAATTGCAGCAGTGATTACCTTTAGATCCTGTGAGTTCATTATTGGCTGAACAATTCCAGAGGCTCTCGTTAAATGGCCCATGGAATGAATCAGGCATGGAATTAACCTGTCTTTAGTTCCCTAAAGCTTATGTCCCATGAAGGAGTACTCATATTGCTTTGTGCCTACACATTTTTATGCCCTTTATCCTTTTGGAAAATAATTATTTAAAGGGGTTAAACCCAGAATTCTGAGTGAACTGACCCTTCAGGGACTGAAAAGTAAAAAGGCAAAAATTCCAGCGGCAGAAATTATTTTAAATGACTACCATCTTTGTCTTGCCGCTACTTTAACTGCACATCATTACTGGCTATGCCCCGTGGTTTGGGTGCCAATTGCAAGTCGGCCGCCCTGTCCCAGCCTGGGAATTCTCTGCAGGGGATTCTTCAGGAAAAGAGGCATTATGTGTGATGGAAGGATAAGTACTGGGTTAATAACCACTAAATATATCTTTTACCAAAGCCTCGCTGAAATTCAAATAGCATTTTCGTTACTTAAAGTGTTGCTTTCTAATGGGGACGCTGAATTGGGTTCACTGAATTTCTGAGACTATTTCTTGGCCACGTACATTTTTCTCTTTTTTTTTTTTTTTTACAGTGGAAGAAGTGGGCATTACTGCCTTAGAAGTGCTGTCCTGGAAGCATCTTCATATAAATTTCTCTTTTTAGAGAAATTCTTTTTCTAGTCCTTTTTTGGGGGCTTGAAAAGTTTGCAGATTCACTGAATCTGAGGACTTGCAGGTCCTCTTATCCAACATCTTGACTCATGTTTGAATCTTCCAGCAAACTAAATTATCTTAAAATTTGCCCTTCCATTATTAGAGGACTCACCATATTCCACTATAGCCTATTTATCAGAGAGCTGTACTTTAGAAGGCTCTTTACAGTCAGGTAAAGCTGATTTCCTTGTAACACTCACCAACTAACATAATTATATTAATTGCCATCATACAGTTCTGTTCCAAACCCCTTTCCACATCTCTAGGACTTGTCGCCCATCCAGCTGGACTCACACATGGAGAACTTATTGTGTGTCGGAAGTCATTGCTTATTTGAAGTCATCTCAGCTTTCTCACCATTTGGCTTACTCATGGGGTGCCTTAGTTCACCCCTGTCCTTCCTAAAAGATAGTGATCCACGTGGCATGACCAGTGCACTATATAGGCTCCATTCTCATCATCTTTGGGCTAGCTTCCAGAACTGATCAAAAATAAGTTTACATTAACCGCTATGGGAGTTCCCTTCATGGCTCAGTGATTAACAAATCCGGCTAAGAACCATGAGGTTGCGGGTTCGATCCCTGGCCTCACTCAGCGGGTTAAGGATCCGGTGTTGCCGTGAACTGTGGTGTAGGTTGCAGACGCGGCTCGGATCCCGTGTTGCTATGGCTGCAGTGTAGGCCGGCGTCTACAGCTCCTGTTAGACCCCTAGCCTGGGAACCTCCATATGCCGTGGGTGCGGCTCTAGATAAAAGGCAAAAAGACAAAAAAAAAAACCACTATGGAATGCTTTTTTTTTTTTTTAATATTGAAGTGTAGTTGATTTACAGGAGCAATTTTTATAGTGTTGACTCACAATAAGCTTTAAACCATTCCAGCACAAAGTAGAGACGCATCGAGCTGGTGCTGTCGTCTACCTCACACATACATGCACTTTAACACATCTCCTTCATAGATACAAGAATGTGAGGAGTTCCCATTGTAGCTCAGAGGGTTAAGAACCCGACATAGTGTGGCTTTGACCCCTGGCCTCACTCAGGTGGGTTAAGGATCTGGTATTGCCGCAAGCTGGGGCGTAGGTTGCAGATGTGGTTCTGATTCGACCCCTATCCTGGGAACTTCCATATGCTGCAGATGAGGCTGTAAAAAGAAAAAAAAATGTGCAAAGGCTAGAGTGAAATCAAAGATCCCCAAACTTCATCTTCTTCCATTTACCTCATTTGTGTTTTCTCAGCCCTACATTTCTATATAATTTTCACCACAGAATCGAAAGTAGGATTGAGCGAGCACTCACTGCCATTGTCATCTTTTTAGATTTAGACCATCATTCTACATATCAGATCTTTGGGGAATCTTTATTTTTTATTTTGTTATTTGTTATATTCAATATACTTCCCAGATTTGATCCGCTTATTATCAATTAACAACCAAGCTTGTACATTTCCAACATTTAGCAATACCGTTAACCCTTGAACAACACAGCTTTGAACTGTGTGGGTCCACTTACTTTCAGCCTTTTTTTTTTAATAGTCAACCCTCCATGTATCCAGGTTTCACATCTGAGGATTCAACCAACCATGGGTTGAAGTTTCTATCCTCAGCTGGTTGAATTCATGGATGCAAAACCCCTCAGGTATGGAGGGACGACTGTACTAGGCTATTTTTCATAAGGCACTTGAGCATCCCAGAATTCTGGTATAGTTGGGCATGCCAAAATCAATTCCCTGCACGTACCAAGGGAAGACTGTACTGAAGAACCGGCTCATTTTCCATATTTGGGGTCCGTCACTCGTTTGGTGGCTTCAGAAAAGCCAAGTTTCTCAGGATAATTAGACCAAGTCTTTGAAACTACAATCTCCAGGAGATGTCAACACCTGGCTTTATGAATATTTCCAAGAAATTATTTAAGGGCTTTCATACAAGCGAAGTTGATGTAAAACTAATAAATGTACTGTGACGACATGGATAACCTACCAGAGAACTAAAACAGCTCTTTCTTTTGCATGAAAGCCTTGGGCAGATATTCTTTTACTTGTCTTGAATTTTTATTTCTTATAAGCTTGAAATAGGTAAAAAGAACACAACAAAGCAGTTCATAGTTTGAAGGGCTTTATGCATAATTTCCTATTAGGTTGATTCTATGGCTCATGGTATCACCACAATTTAACTCTTTTGAGAATTAGGATCAAGTAAACAGTAAAGGAACTTAAAAACAAAAAACATAAAAATCTTCAGAGAATTGATTAAGATTCTCCCATACATAGAGCTATTGAACCCCCAAAGACTTGTACACCTCCTAATCACAAATCTTCTCCAGGCATTGATTTATTGGATTCTTTCTGCCAGCTGTTCAGAGGGTACAGAAAATGCACCAGGCTTTGCTGGTGACCCCCCCAAGTGCTTTAATTCCTATGCATGCATATTTTAACATTATTACAGAAAGGTTTCATTTGCAATTTACAGGCTGAGTAGCAATGAGTCCGTTTCACAGAGGTCAGTGATTTCGCCATTCCTCCTAGTGATGGAATTATAGTTTAAACAGCTGGAGCACTGTCCCAGGAGGGACACTGGGCTTTGGCTCCTTAACGGCAGAATAAATCCATCAGACATATTTCATGTGTCTGATAACATTAATAGATACCAGGGCTGTTTAAATATTTAATGAACTCACTCAGAGGCTGTTTACCAAGCGGGAAAAAGGAGCTATCAGAAGGCATGATCACATCCTTTTGATCTGCAATGACAACAACAAAACCAAAATCTCAGCCAATGACTTTTCTTCCTTGCTGCAAACTCCATCAGGGGAACCCTTTTGCTACATGACATGTTTCATTTCCACCAGTGTGCCTGAGAGTGTTTTCAGTTTTGCAGTTCAAAAGTTAATCATTTCCATGTGGCTCACGACTAAATAGAGATGCCAGAAGTCATGGAAGAGTTTTGAGTGGGGATGGTGAAAAAGGAGAGAAAAGACAATCAGAGACGCGTAAGAACAAGCAAATGGTGTGTTGTGCACAGATCCCCGGAGGCCCGGGGTGCCTTAATGAGAGGGCGTTTGCTAGGAAAGAGGGAACAAGCCTAATGTAAGCGTGGCTCCTGGCTACCTTTGCTAATAGTCTTTGGGACAATTGCTTGCTATGCACTACTTTCTGGGTATGAATAACGGTCATTGTAAAAAAAAAAAAATCACAGTCTGATATTTGGCATATGTTTATTTTAGTCTGAGAGCAATTTTGTTTTGGTTTACAAAATTTCACTAAAAGCGGCTTGGCCAGGCGGAATAAAAAATGGTTTTATTCTGTGGTTTCATATGCCTGTTTGGTCATGCAAAAATGAAACAATAGCTAACTTTCAAAGGGTGGGAAATTGCTCGCTCTAGGTCCTTGCTGTCTGTGGCCACTAACACTTATGTTGAAAAAGGGTCTCTCGCACACTTTCCAGAACATTTTTTCCTCAATTATATTGACTGTAACCCTAATCCAGTTCTCTTTATGGGATCAAGACTATGCCCAGGCCTTGTGTACCCCATCTTGGTCTGTTCTAATACCTGAAAAGCTCAGCCTAGATTAGAATAAATTAAGGATGCCCTCCTAGACCTGTTTGAAAACTTCTGGCCGTTTGGCAATTTAAAGCTGAATGTAGATAGGAAAAAAGTCATGGCAGTTTTCTTTGGGGACTAAGAGAATATCTTGGCTTAATTAAAAATGGATACATTTTTGAACATCTCAAATGAATGCCATTAGCATTATTTATACTGTTTTCTCTCAATTCTGTTTTCCTATAGGTTTGTAATTTGTAATAAGAGCACAAGAAAGCAGATGGTGAATTTCCTGAGTGCATAGTGTTGCTCTGCTTTTTGAAGGGCTGTCATTCTCAGAAATGAAAGCCTTACACTAGACCATACCTTTCCAAACAAATCATTTTCAAGTATATAAATAGCATAATTAATCACAATGGAAATATAAAATGTTTAATCAGGAGCAGATGGACCGAAACAAAGAAATCTTATGTATAAGACTATTTGAAATGTTTAATGTTGCACACGTTTGATGTTTGTAAAAGCGGATTTTAGGGACTGTATCTTTATTTAAACTTTATTGTTAGAATTTTGTTCCTTTTCTTCCCCCCAAAAACGATTAAGCAGCCATTTAGCTTCTGTTTTAGGAAAGCAACAGAGTCACTACCTGGCATAAGAGAAAAGCTCTCTATTCCACACATTTTACCAGGAAGCAGTTTAAATTTTCCAAATTCTCCCTTTCACAGTAACTAATAACAAAACTTCCTCATGACCTTGAGAAGTAACCTGGGAGAGACATTTTGTGGGAAAACGTAGCCGGTGTACCAAAGGCACAGATCTTTGATGTCGATTATCATTTTAAATCTTTTCAGTAAGGGTGTTTTAGAAAAGAGAAAATTCTGACAGTAAAGGAGCAAAGACCTCCTTTTGGAAATTGGGTCTGTTTGGGACTAAACTCTGCAGCAATAAAAGCTGAAACTAATTTCCAGATGGAATAAATTGGTTCCAGAGTTTCTGGAAATTTTGGCCAGCATGTTGCACAGCTGAGGTTGATCCTTGTTTAGAACTGTTACAAAGGGCAGGGAAGTGGGGGGGCTGCTCTATGGGGATATATCTCCCAAGAGATCACAGGGCTGGCAGTTAGTGTGGTCCTGTTTGCTTCAGCCATCCATTTCTTTGTGCTTCAGAGGGTGGTGCTTAAAAACCAAGTTTCTGAGCCTTATGGCTACTCAACTTCTGTCCCCATGGTTTGCCAGACAGTCTGTCAATCAATGGTCACATTCTGAAACCACTGAAGTGGGACAATGGTACGAGGGCCTGCAAACGGACAGGCTTCCTCCTAGCAAAAAGGCAGAAGATGCATTGCTGGAGACCCTAGAAAATAATTTTGAAATATCTGCAAGTAGATGTAAGCTAGGAGTGCCTGCCTACAGGCATAGTGGGTTAAGAATCCTATGGCAATGTCTTGGGTCACTGCAGAGGTATGGGTTTGATCCTTGGCCCTGTGCAGTGAGTGGGTTAAATGAGCCTGCGTTGCCACAGCTGCAACATAGGTTGCAGTCCCTGGCCCAGAGAAATTCTGTATGCTGCCCATGCAGCCTAAAAAATTTTTTTCTTAAAGTAGATATAGGCTATACTTACTTCTCAAAGCATCATCGCGCCACAAGGGCTAGAAGAGCATCTGGGTGTTCCTGTAATGGGGCAGCAGAAACAAATCTGACCAGTAACCATGATGATGCAGGTTCGATCCCTGGCTTTGCTTTGTGGGTTGGGGATTTGGCGTTGCCATGAGCTGTGGTGTAGGTCACAGACATGGCTTGGATCCGGAGTTGCTTTGGCTGTGATGTAGGCCAGCAGCTGTAGCTCCGATTCTATCTGCAGCCTGAAAACTTCAATATGCCATGGATCTGGCCCTAAAAAGCAAAAAAAAAAAAAAAAAAGCATCTGATTTTATTACAACCAGCTCACTGGGAGAGGGAGCAGCTAATGTCCTACACTCAATGTCACAGCAATGATGTGGCTCACGTCAGGGTATGACCATTTTTTTACCTTCTTTCTAACCATGCCCCCCCCAAGTGAAACCTTGATTAATGAAATTTGAGTAAATGCCTATTTGGAAAATTTTTGATGTCTAGGTGAACTAGCAATTTTTTTAAAAAATTACTTAGAATGTGTCCTCATGATTTTCAAGAGTTTTAATTCTCTACTTGTTCTACTCACTTTCTCGGATGGTTCTAAGTGGTTAAAATTTCTTTCCCTCTTTTCCTTTCTACCTATTTCAGAAGAATTCTGAAATCTGAATTTGTTTCCCACCGTTCTACAGAATTTACTCAGCCTGAAATGGTGCCACTTTTTCTCTTTATCTGCTATGATGCTTAATTCCCTTGCAGTGCAGCTCAGAAGGCCGTTTTAGGTGGGGTGCATCATGGCAGGAAAGATTGTATGACGTCCTCTCCTAGAAAGTGGCACCACCAGGCAATCCCCCAGCCCGAATCAGGAAGCTGGAACTCACCGCTTCCCTTTGCTCTGACGTTATACTGACATCAGGTCCTGAATCTTCCACTTTCTAGCATCACTTGAATTTGCTCCTCCCTTTCTCTCCCCATTGCTTTGGTCTTAAATAAGGTTCTTACCATCTCTCCTAGGAAGAATCACATTAGCTTCTTGACTGGTTGCCTTGCCTTCATGCTTGCTTTTCTTCTATCTATCATCCATGGGGCTGCCAAGTTAATTTTTCAAAAGCACACATCTAAAACCTGTTAACCATTGTTCCCTACCATCGACAGTATGATGTTCAAATCCCTAATCGGTAAAGAATACGCATGCTCACTCACCTCTCCAGTCTCAATTTCTGACATGCCCCACCTTCGTATATGATCCTCCTAAAAATCCCTAAGAGTACCCACCTGTCAGCAGCATCCCTCACCCTCACACCTTCTCAGGTATTATCTCATCCGTTCAGACCCTCACTGCCCTTTTATCAACCAAAAGTTCCTTCTTTAGCATGCCACAGGGCTCACGCTCATACATGCCACACCTACACCGGAACAATCAAGAATGCTTGCAACTCCCTAAGCCTTCATTTCTTTGTCTAGAAATTGAGACCAGTTGTGAGGACTCAATGAGATAAGATGTATAAACTTCTGAATTAAAATAAGTGCCCCACAAATCGACGTTTTTATTACCTGGTGCCTAGTTTTATTTATAGGGATGCTTTTTTGAAGCTGCCTGCCCCTTCCGCTACCATGTAAAGCCTAGGGGCTACCACAAGGTCAACATTACGTGTTGGATGAGTGGGGGAGATGCTGCCTTCTCTGAGAAGTCTTTCCTTCCTCGAAGGGCTCGATTCCGCACTTCCCTGATAAAATTTTTCATCAACAAAAAGTGTTTAAGTTTGATGTAATAGATTATCGTCTTCCTTATCCTTTCTAAATGAGGGCATTTCCAAAATCTTCACCTTTAGCTCTCTCTGCCCTTCTTCCAAAGCTGACCTGTTACTTGTCCTTTTTACCTGATTTTCTTAACTTTAACCCTAATGCCACACAACCCTCCGAAGACCGGTACCCTACAAAATTGGTTCCATTATGTTGATTGCTTCATCAAAAGCTCTTAATTGACTCTGAGCCTTGCCTACCCACTACTGAGAAAGTCCAATTTCCTTTTCCTTTTTTTTTGGTCGTTTTGCCTTTTCTAGGGCCACACTCGTGGAATATGGAGGTTCCCAGAGCTGTAATCGGAGCTGTAGCTTCAGGCCTATGCCACAGCCACAGAAACGCAGGATCCAAGCCATGTCTGCAACCTACACCACAGCTCACGGCAATGCCGGATCCTTAACCCACTGAGTGAGGCCAGGGATCAAACCCACAACCTCATGGTTCCTAGTCGGATTCGTTAACCACCGAGCCACTACAGGAGCTCCCCAATTTTTTTTACAAAAGCATTCAGGCTCTTTTCCTTCTGTCCCCACCTGCAACTGCTCACCAAGTATTGCTGATTTGACTGTAGTTCAGGTCCCCATCATTTCCTTTGTCCTTATATCCACTTTGCCCCTATCAATCCATTCTTTATCAGTAGTCAGAGTTGTGGTTCTGATTACATGACTTCTTAGTGTACAGTTTCTCAGTGACACCCTACTACCCTCAGGATGTAAATTCAGACTCGGCATGCCCCTCACCCCTGAAGCCCTGTTGTATCTGACCATTGTTTATTGCTCCAGCTTCATCACCACTTATGCCACAATTTCAAATGTCGAAAACAATTGCAGAGCTTTTTTTTTTTTTTGTCTTTTTGCCTTTTATCTAGAGCCGCACCCGTGGCATATGGAGGTTCCCAGGCTAGGGGTCTAACAGGAGCTGTAGCCGCCGGCCTTCGCTACAGCCACAGCAACGCAGGATCCGAGCCGCGTCTGCAACCTACACCACAGCTCACGGCAACGCCGGATCCTTAACCCACTGAGCGAGGCCAGGGATCGAACCCGCAACCTCATGGTTCTTAGTCGGATTTGTTAACCACTGAGTCATGAAGGGAGTTCCTGAAAACAACTGCAGAGCTTGTGACTCAGCCAACTCTCCGTCCACTCTTTCCGGGCTTTTCGAGTAAGTTGGAGTCCTGTTCTCCCGTCTCCCACAACCTCTGTTCTTGGAGAACCCCTTCATAGCCTTCTTGTCCTAGACTTTGAATAAGAAGCCTTTCCTCATCCACCGAAATAGAGTCAGGTGTCTTTTCAGTGCTTTTCATATTTTTCTGAATTTTACCTCATGTTAGACAGATATTATACTTTTCTCTTTCCTTGCCTTTCTTGTCCTGAAAAGATGGCAAATTCTGTGAAGTTAGAGGACAGTGTTTTTGTTTTTTATTATGACTTTGTTTTTTTGTTTGTTTGTTTGTTTGTCTTTTTGCCTTTATCTAGGGCACACCCGCGGCATATGGAGGTCCCCAGGCTAGGGGTCTAACAGGAGCTGTAGCCGCCGGCCTTTGCCACAGCCACAGCCACGCGGGATCCGAGCCGCGTCTGCAACCTACACCACAGCTCACGGCAACGCCGGATCCTTAACACACTGAGCAAGGCCAGGGATCGAACCCCTAACCTCACGGTTCTTAGTCGGATTCGTTAACCTCTGAGCCACGACGGGAACTCCTATGACTTTGCTTTTTTAAGAGTTTGTCCTTGGTTACTATCTCAGTGCCTCATATTTAGCAGGTACTAAATTTATAGATGAATAAATTCCAAGCCATTCAGGGTCTGTCTTCATTCAGCCACATTCCTTAACGTGCACTGGAGGTTGACTAGTCCCTTCTAATTTCCCAGTCACCTCTTGCTTCTTCTTGCCTTTAGGAATTTGTTTTATCCCCACATAAAGAATCCTTATGTCTTCCTCCACATGCCTGGCAACACCCGTCTGAGTCCTAACCATAAGTCTGGAAAGACTCGGGTTCTCCTTCATCACAAAGCTTTCTCTGATAGACATTCCAATCCCCCCCCCAAAAAAAAGAAGCTTCTCTGAGACTTTTATAATTGTACCCTTCAACAAACTTCCCATTTTGTTTATTATAATTCAATTCCAGTTCATTATATCGTACCTTGCTGTGAATTTTAACTTTATTTTCAGTGAGGGAAAGACCTCAGGTCCATATGGGTGAAATCATTATACTGTATTTTAATTTCATATGAATTTTCAGTTTACCTCTCCACAAAAATAGCTAGATTCTTAAAGTAAGAGTTGGGGCTGTTTACAGTCACAGCCCCAATACAATGTTAGGTACATGGGCGTATACCCAGACAAAACTTTCCTTGAAGAAGACACCTGCACACGCATGTCCATTGCAGCACTATTCACAATAGCCCAAATGTCCATCGACAGATGATTGGATTAGGAAGATGTGGTACATATGCACAATGGAATACTACTCAGCCATAAAAAAGAATAAAATAATGTCATTTGCAGCAACCTGGATGGAATTAGAGACCCTCATACTGAGTGAAGTAAGTCAGAAGGAGAAAGAAAAATACCATATGATATCACTAATATCTGGAATCTAATAGACTGCACAAATTAATTTTTATGCAGAAAAGAAAATCAAGGACTTGGAGAACAGACTTGTGGTTGCCAAAAGGGTGGGGGAGGGAGTGGGATGGAAGGGGGGTCTGGGGTTAACTGTTGTAGACTGTTGCCTCTGGGCTGGAAAAGCAAGGAGATCCTACTGTATAGCACTGGGAACTATGTCTAACCACTTGTGATGAATCCATATATGTATGTGTAACCCTGTCAGCACACTGTACAGCTGGGTATAATGGAAAAAATAAAATAAAATAAAATAAAATAAAAATGTTAAAAAAATAAATGAATGAAATAATTTGACTTTGAATCTGTCAGGAAAATGTGCTACCTAATAGGAAAGACCCTGCAAAATATACAGAAAATAAATGTAAGTGATTAAACTCTTGCCAGTTGATAACAAAATGCTTAATCTAGACTTAAACAAATAGGCAAGTTGTGGTTGAGATCCAATGACCCATGACTCCAGATCCTAAAGTGAAGAAACTTCTTCCCACTTTAAACAGGGCATTAAATTCTTTGAAACCACTAAGGCACCAGGGCCAAGAATTTGCTGCACAAGGTTATAACATAGACTTGTACACAAGCAGTCTTAAATAATTGATAGTCCTCAATGTGGTTCATTTAAACCAAACAAGTAAATTATTCACCTGAAGGATATAGAATGATTCATTCCTATCTGGTTCTCTCCTCCCTCTATCCTTCTACGAACACTTATGAATGATTATCTGGGCAAAGAGGGAAGTTCATGGTTAAAAAACAATTAAAAAAAAAAGCAAAGAAAAAGAAAAAAAGAAAATATGCCCAGTGGCTTCTTGTTGATAGAGTTGTATTTCTGTGACACGAACTAAAATAATGAGGGTAATTTGAAATTAGTTACTTGATCTGAATGATGTTTTTCAGCTTATGTGTTATTTCTTCCATTTGCAATTGTTATTAATAAAGGAACATGTCCTAGGTTTAGGAAGAGCGAGTCTATAGGAAATGCCAAGGGAGTCTAAATTGTTCACTCTAAACAATTTAGGGAGTCCCTAATCAATTTAGGGAGTCTAAATTGATCTCTCCTTTTTTTTTGTCTTTTTGCCTTATCTAGGGCCACACCCGCGGCATATGGAGGTTCCCAGGCTAGGGGTCTAACAGGAGCTGTAGCCACCGGCCTTCACCACAGCCACAGCAACACGGGATCCGAGCTGCGTCTGCAACCTACACCACAGCTCACAGCGACGCTGGATCCTTAACCCACTGAGCGAGGCCAGGGATCGAACCGACAACCTCACGATTCTTAGTCAGATTCGTTAACCACTGAGCCACAAAGGGAACTCCTACACCTCTCTGTTTTTATCCTGAAGTTTTATACGTGCATCTGTACCATTTGAACTCCATATATGGACACATATGATCATGATAAAACTTATCTTTCATATTTGATAAATATGAAATATTGCAATGGTTTATGCCTCCATCATGGAACCCTGTGTCTCTCTCTACTCAGAGATTACTTTTCAGTGTATTCATCTCGAGTGGTGTCTATACAAGTAGTCAAATGAGTGAGGACAATTCACCCAACACCTTAACTTTAGCTACATTCTTAGACAAAGCCATACTGTGTACTGGAGATTGTCATGTTAGTGTTCTAAGTAATTATGATAAATTCATCATGCCGTTTGGTGTATTGAGGTAATGATATCATTGTACATGAGGCTGAGTTAGTAGAATTACATCTGCTAATTCCATTTACATGAATATTTTGGTTTTTGATAGTGAAGGTGACAATATTAAAGACACTTTTAAAAATTCTGTTTAGAAGCACATTTTACTTTCCTATCTCTCTTTATTTATTCACATTTTAACAGCCACACCTGTGGCACATGGAAGTTTCCAGGCTAGGGGTCAAATCAGAGTTGCAGCTGCTAGTCTATGCCATGGCCACAGCAACACAGAATCCGAGGTGAATCCGCAACCTACACCACAGCTCACAGCAACGCCGGATCCTTAACCCACTGAGCGAGGCCAGGGATCGAACCCACAACCTCATAGATACTAGTTGGAGCCCTCGTCCTCATAGATACTGCTGAGCCACAATGGGAAGTCCCTACTTCTCTTTCTCTTTACCCATCCATGAAACTATTACCTCCAGTATCTTCCCTGACTTAAATCTAGAAAAAAACTAACATAGAAATATTTTGAGGTTAAATAAGTTATTCAATGTTTTCGAGAAGTAAATCTTACAACTTCGGTTACTTCCACAATTGTAGAGCTCTTCTTCCTAATTGTCTCTTAATTCTATGATGGATCCAACTTGTGAAATCAATATATAATGACTATAGAGTGGGTCCTGTCACTAAGTCAACACTGATACGGAATTTCTTCAGGGTTTGAGACCAGATATGAAAGACAAGAAATAAACATATAAGAATTCGTCAGATGGTGCTTCCATTGTAGATGCAGAAGTCAGGAATTTTGTAGCTTCCATTAACTTTCAATTTAACCTGAAATAGAGCAAAAGATGTGGGGCGTATTTTTAAAAATTGGGTGATAAAACACACCCAAAACTAAATAAAAGATGCAGCTGAAAAACCCTCATCTCACAGAGTTGTTGTGATATTTGAATGAGTTCATACTTTACCTCGCAGGCTATATGAATCAAAAAAACTATACCAAGTATGCTATAGCTTCGTAGAGGTTGTCAGAAATATCCAATTTTAGAGATGTTAAATGTAAAAGAAAACTCTTGTCTTAAAAATGATGAAAATATGGCCCATCTGAGTGCGTGGAACATGTCTGGCAAACTGTGTATGTGTACTGAATGTTCGCTCTTATTTTTTTGCAATGCTCAAGTAATAATCATGCTAAGAATGATCAGTAAAATGTATTTGTGTTATTTCCATTTTTCTTCTTCTGGAGAAGGGATAATTTTGTCTTTCCACGCAAAGGGGTCATTGGAAAGATAAATATTTCATCTGATGGTATTAGCTGGCATTTCACTGTTTAAAGGTTACCTCAAGGAAAATGGCGGTTGGGGAGGGCCACACCTCCCAAAGCCTCAAACATGGGAGGAGGACAGCGCCTTCTCTGGTGGGTGAAGGAACTGTACCTCAGTCAAAGATGAGGCCCCACATTTCCTGCTAGAGACTCAAAAGTCCCCTCTGGGCTCCTGTCTCAAAATGAATGATAGATGATACCAAACCTGTTAGAATCTTCATAAGAATAATAGTTTAGAAATCCCAAATTAACAGAAAATAAGATCAACTTACTGATACAAACAGCTGACTGTTTTTGTTAATGAAATTGAGATTTTAAGAGCTATGAATATATAACTTCATATGTTTATCTTCACCTGCATATTCTTGGACTAAAAACTTAGAAGACTTTAATAAAGAATAAGTAAGCACTTGGATACAGTAAGTTCCTAAGTCTTTTTCTTAAATAGGATTCAATAAATGTTGAACAAATTAATGAAGACGTGAAAGAGCAAATTAAGTGAACAAATTAAAAAGATAAAAGTGAAGAAGTAAACTCAAATGGAATGGCCAAAAGAGGGACGTCACCTTTCAGCCAAAGCACCGGCCTTGTCATCTCACCCAGAACCAGGACACGAAAACGTAATGCCTAACAAATTAATTCTGAAGAGATTCAGTTAAGTCACTGAATGGCAAAGCAAAGAACATACACTGAAATGGAGAGATTTGTTTCCCTGACTCAAGGCAGTAATATCAGGCATTTCCTTTGCTAATAGCCAGTGACACATTGTTAATGGATGTCTTAAGTTATGGGAAAGAATCAGGTTTCCCAAATGAACATTCTTTCAATGCACTAAAAGGAAATGATGGGCAACCTAGAACTGGAAATGCTTTTACATTAAAGAGCTTCCTTTACATCTTAAAATGGACAACAATGGTTTAGTTAAAGAGGAAATGAAAGATGACTAAAGGAAAAGAAAGTAGCATGTTCTTGGTGACAGGTTGGGGCAAATCTTCATTCATAACTGGTGACCATGTTCCCAACTCTGGAAACAAATAGAATTCCAATTCCCTCACGTTAAAGTTGTTATTACAGTAAGAAAGGAAATGGCAAGTGAGAAATGACGGGATTCACCTATGCAAGTCCCGTTATGGAAATGCTTATATCTGTGGCTAAAAAATTTACCAAGATTTGTCTAAAGGAAAGAGGTAAGATTTTGGTTTCTTGGGTTTCTACATGCTTAGTGTTATCATAGCACAGCTAGACAGAAAGAGAGAAAGAGAGAAAGAGAGAAAGAAAGAAAGAAAGAAAGAAAGAAAGAAAGAAAGAAAGAAAAAGAAGGAAGGAAGGAAGGAAGGAAGGAAGGAAAGGAAGGAAGGAAGGAAGGAAGGAAGGAAGGAAGGAAGGAAGGAAGAGAAAGAAAAAAACTCGCAGGGGTTGGAAGGGGAGTTTTAAACATCACATAGGATTTCTTGGTTGACTAAGTATGTGATACTATTGTGGGATTTTTCTCTTAACTCTTAAGTATCGGTCCCTGTTTAGGCACAATGAAACTCCTGAGAGCCATAACTGGGTCGCAGAGGCCCATTTAATCACAATAGGGTTCTCATTGTGGAGCATCAAGTCACGATCACTTTGTCAATTCCCTTAGCTGATAGAAAGTGAAAAATATCTCAAAGGATGCTATTTATTGCACTCCGGGCTAACGGTACTTGTCCTTCTTTGATAAAGAAACAACCTGCTTTCTGGGGTCATTGTTTCATCTTTCTCCATGGCCTGTACTGCCGATTCAAGTGTAGTGATACGGACTTCAAAGGGAGCTTAATAGTGCATGGAGAAAGACAGGAAACATGGCGGGGATATTTAAGAGAGGACTTTACAAGGTCAAGTTTCCTTTCTGAAAATTCCTTATGCACACCTCAAACTGTTTTGTCTTTCCATTTCAGAAACCTGGGGATGTTAGGCCCCTTTCTTATCCTCAACCCTCGTTAAAGTCATTAAAATGTTTCATTTGAATTCTGCATCCAGTACAATTAATACATGGGCTCTACTAGTCTATGTGTGCAATTCACATTACCTCGCCTTGGAAGCTTTTTCACCAGGGCTCTGTGGATGAAATTGGAATTTTGATACCAACTTATAGCATCTTCTTCAGATGTAAATACATTTACTAAGATGGAAACTAAAATGTTGCTTTTCTTGATATAGCATCAAATTCACTGCCATCCATGATGCTTCTTTTAATATCTTCTCTTCCCTGATATTACTAATGTGATTAGGTTGATAATAGTAGGAAGTGAACGGATTTAGGTTTTTGTTTTCCTTTAAGCTATGATATAAATCTTCTAGAAAACATATTCCGTTTATATAAGACTATGTATACACACACAATGTCTACCTATGCCAAAGCATTTTCTTTATTATAACGAGATGCATCTTTCTGGATTTTCTGCACAATCAGACTGTAATTAAGCATAGGAAGATACAGGTAAGTGCATGAGACGCATGCTTAATTAAAAGAAAAAATGCTGGTTGTCAGTTTGTATGACATTCAATTTACAAGGAGGATTCAAAAAGCTACTCCTGGAGTTCCCGTCGTGGCTCAGTGGTTAACGAATCCGACCAGGAACCATGAGGTTGTGGGTTCGATCCCTGGCCTTGCTCAGTGGGTTAAGGATCCGGCGTTGCCGTGAGCTGTGGTGTAGGTTGCAGACGCGGCTCGGATCCTGCATTGCTGTGGCTGCGGCGCAGGCCAGTGGCCACAGCTCCGATTAGACCCCTAGCCTGGGAACCTCCACATGCCGCGGGTGTGGCCGTAAAATGACAAAAGACAAAAAAAAAAAAAAGCTACTCTTGCTCACGTGTTTCCTTTTATATGTATGTATATATTTACACACGTATGTTTTCACACTGAAATCATATTCTCATTTCATATGCTAGGGTTGCTGCCGCATGTACTGCCCCCATCCAAGAAAATGTTGATTATATATTGAAAATCCCCAAGAAAAATAAAAATGCTTGCATAAATTCATGTAGGGCACATAAAAAAAGCAGCCAGGACCCGGCAGGCTGAATCAATGTATAGATTGCATATGGAAACAATGAAATGATTGTTTACTCACTGGTTTAATGATATTCACTTTCTCCTAATGGCAACGTGGAAAATGTGAGTGCCAGATGCTGCGCCCAGAGCGGGGAAGAGAGATCAGGGGAAGGTCTAGAGTAAGGAATTTATCCTGACACCAGAATGTAGTGCAACTCTTCAGTTTATTAACGCTGTGGGTTTCTTTCTTTTTTTTTTTTTAGAAAAAAATACTTTGATGTCTGCAGCTTAAATTTCCATATTTTTATAACAGTTCAGCAACAAATTTACATATTTCCTGGAATCTGCAGATATAAAAGCGGTAAAACACTCCAGGCGTTATTAGACGGTAGATTATAACCCATTACTATTGTTTCAATTAGCAATGTAAAAGTGACCTGCAGTGTTCAGATGACCCACTAATGGATTTAAACGCTTTCAAATATTAATGCAGGTTTTCTAAAGATGAATCCCAAACCCATTATTCCTGGAACAACTATGAGCTGAAAAGCTGGCAATGATTGTGCATTATGTGGAAAGGCTCATGGTTAATTAAATGAATACCTAGCATTACACTATTCACTTTAGTGCTACAAAATTATTTCTCATTGATTTTTACATTCCCAGTCTGTGATTCAATTTACTTCTGCAATTTGTGTTGCCGTGTCAATAAAAGAGAACTGCTTGAAGATGGAAGCATTAGAGACTGATAAATACATTAAGATACAATGAAAACTGCAGTTTTCCTATTGTTTTTCTCTATCGAAATATCATTGGTAGCAGCACTTTGTTATGTATTATTAATACAATTTTTGTTTGCTTCCATCTGCTCTCTTCTCCCCTTTTCTGTTCAGGAACTGGAATGTTAGCGATTGCTTGAGGGTGAGTAGCTAATTTTTCAGTAACAACTTCTCTCACTCTCAAGAACAAAAGCACCATCAACATAGATCTGTTATTTCATGTTAAATGAACTAGAAGGCCAGATTCTCCATCAAAGGCAGTGTGGGAAGTTACTGTGTGTGTGTGTGTTTTAATTTCAAGGAGTAAATGACACTCCTGTTTGTTAAACCATGAAAGCTTAAAAAAAAAGCAATCACAAATAGTTCTAACCCTATTATCCAAATTAAACAATACAAGTGCAATTTATTGTGTTTACAAAGCCCACATTTTATTCAAAAACCTTATTACACATTTTATGATTGAATCTACATAGATCTTTTCGTGAACTACACGGACTTGGTTCTGTTGAAGTTTCAACTAAGTGGAGATGTGCTTTAACAATTTTCTTTACTCCAAAATATCACAGACTTCAGTGTCATAGGTCTTGGTGTCTAAAGGATCTTAGATGTGTTATGTTCATCCGGTCTAGACACAATCTGGGAAGTGTTTGGTATGTCCTCTAAACTGAACCTTTTCTGAGAAAAGTGGGTTTGCAGTCAAGTGTAATAAATAGTATGTTCTGCCTAGGATCATCTTGGCATTTAGTTTGCCCAAACAAACTGTCTCCATAAGGGTGGCCACCAAGATTTCATCTCATCGCAGGATTGAATTTGTCTGCTCTCAGCGTTAGACCCAGTGAAGAATCAAGTCTCTGCAGAGGTGGTATGTCCAGTCTTCAACAGTTACCTTCCATCGTCTACACCCTCCTTACAAATGCCATCTTCAGCCATTCCTTTTCATATGGAGCGGATTTGTTGACTACTTTGAAATAGCTTACTGATTTGATATAAAATAGACAATATGAATAATTCTGTAATGAAAATTACTTTGGAAAGGGTTTGAAGAGAGGATCCTTCTATAGACATAAGAGAATTAACAAAAGAAGGCTACAAATAACCAATAAATTGAAAAGTTTTAAGTGCCCTCTTAATCAATGAATACTGATTTAAAACAATTAGATTTTTTAAACCTGTCATTGGCAAAGATGAGAATAAAGAAAAATATTTAATATTTGTGAGGGGAAATGAAGGTGCATTGGTAAGCTGTACAAGGGTGTAATTTTTCTAAGTTAGTTTGAGCCTGGGTGTTTCTAAATTTTGAGAGTCCTGAGTATCCTTTCATTCTGAAATTCTATTTTTTGGAATTCGACCTCAGGAAATAATTATGAACTTGCATAAAGATTTAGCTTTATAAACTGTTCATTAAGACCCCATGAGCCTTAATAAGACTAAAAAAGTTGGAAGCCTCCTAAGTGTCTAAAAGGAAGAATTAGCTAATCAGTTATGGTGTATTAGCATAACTGAATATAATTCAATGATTTAAAATAGTATATAATAATACTTAATGATACAGAAAGACATTTACAATATGTTATTGATTGAATAAAACACATGACACCTATATACACAAAGGAACACTCACAAGTGACCAAACTATGTATAATATTTGGTGTTTAAATAGTTACGCTACTTAATTTCTTCAGTAATTTTGAAGATATTCCAAAGATTAGAATTATTATTTAGAATATTTTTTTTATAAAAATGAACTCACGTTCATGGTGGAGTAATTTAAAATGCCTTGTTTAAACAAAATGAAAGTACTAAACATCTCTACATCCACGTGTAACTATGCAGAAGAAAGTGTAAACGGAAAAGATATATAGCAAAACGTTAACAAAAGTTATTTTTTAGCTATGTTCTGAGTGTGTTCTTGCACTTTTTAAACTTGTATTTTTAAATATTTCTACAAATAACACAATGAATTTTTTAATAATTAAAAATACGGTGGAGACTCGCCTTTTAGTTATCCTACACAGAAACCAAGTGGAAGGAAGCTCTTGTAATTTTTTGTGGCAAGAAAGATGGGGTAAGTAATCAGAAACAACCGTGATAGAGAAAAAATGTTGATGCACCTGTCAAAAAAACCTGGATTAGAATCCTAGCTCTCTGAGTTAGCAGCTGGGGGACCCTGGGTGACTCATTGAACTTCTCTGAGCTTCACATTCCTCTAAATATACACATATCCCCCAAAACAGCAATGGTCAAATGAGAAAAGAAAACACCTGCCCAGCTGCATCTGAAGAGTGAGATGCAGTGACTTCTGAGGGGGCTGAAAATGGGCTGAAATATCACTGCCCTCTTTCTCCAGTTCCGGTTCGCTGCTTTATTCACTCTCCAGGGCTGTGCATATTTCAAAACCACTACGACTTTAACTTTGTGACATTCACTCCAAAGGGTTTTCTGGCATTAAAACGAAATACACCTTTTCAGAAGAGAGCAAAGCAGTGACTCATACGGCAGTGTGCATAACAGTTTTGCTCCCTATGATTAGTAAAACGGCGTCCTTATTGTGGTGGCTTTTGTGTGAGCTTCAAGAGTGCAGGGTCCATGTGGTATTTCGCTCACTGCTGCCTGCCCTGTATGTGCACGTAGTAGGTTCATATTGTGTCAAATGAATACATATAACACACCCAAAGGAGAGCTGCAAAATTTGAGTGTCGCATTTTTATGGAGGTCGTAATCACCCCCATTACAGCAAAATGGAAATGAGTAACTAAACAAATGATCACACAGCACTTTGATAATTATCTAGCTGCTAAATAAAAAATCGTGTCATAGTTAAAAAGCATAGTTGCTGCTCTGAGAAGCTGAGGTCATCACATTCAGAAACCGGGAAACTAGCTCCTTCATTTGTCAAAGGCTCTAAACAGCCCTCGAGTCGAGTTGCACAGTCTGGAACTGGCCCCTGGCTTGTGCTCCTCCCTCGGACAGTCCCTGTGCTCATGGGTGTGTCGCTGGCTGGTGAAAAGCACCAGGCACAGGCCTCTGGTGAGGCACTTAACACTCTTTCTTGGGTAACTGAGCAAGGAGATTACAAAAAAGATTCTTCATAATAGAAATGTTCGGTGTCCAGATTCCTAAGTAATACTATCAATGAAGGTGGAATTAAACAATGAACAGACTTTTAAAGCTGGTTTGTTTTCATGCTGGTTTTCAGTCTGACATATCTACAGGAGAGGAAACCCTGGGCTCTCACCACCTCAGTTTGCTCATCTGCAAAATGGGACTATTCACAACATATGAACTACTGGGTAGTTATGGAGGTGAACGAGCTCATACGTGAAGAACCGTTTAAACAGTGAAGGCAGAGAGTGAGCCCTCAAACACTGGTTCCTCCTTTTGTTCTAGTTTTGGAGACTGGAAATGTGTTTTAAAAGGCCTCATATGAGACGACACAGAGAAAATGGGAGTCTCTATAAATGAAATGATAAAGAAAGAAAATGGTTCATTTTATTAAAGCCAGGAGGATACCTGACAAAACTCCCTTAATTCTTTCCTCGGTAGGCACAAGGATAGCTCTAAGTGTTGAGAAGGTATAGTTTACAGTTGAAAGAAGCCTTACAAGTTATCTAGGAAGGTCCCCTTAGTTGAATCTCCATCAGAGAAAACTAAGTGCTGCCCAGTCAGATGCCAGCATTAAATACATTTCTCATGCTGTGGGACCCAGTTATTTATATATATATATATATATATTTAATGTCCTAGAATAGATTATCTTTAAATTAAAACAAAACCCCTCACGGGGAGTTCCCTTTGTGGCTCAGGGGTTAACGAATCCGACTCGGAACCATGACGTTGCGGGTTCGATCCCTGGCCTCGCTCAGTGGGTTAAGGATCCGGCGTTGCCGTGAGCTGTGGTGTAGGCTGCAGACGTGGCTCGGATCCCGCGTTGCTGTGGCTGTGGCGAAGGCCGGCAGCTACAGCTCCTGTTAGACCCCTAGCCTGGGAACCTCCATATGCCGCGGGTGCAGCTCTAGATAAAAAAGGCAAAAAGACAAAAAAAAAAAAAAACTCACAAAAACCAAAGAAAACTGTTGTGTTCTTAAGTCTTGACACATTGAAAGAGACCCATTTCTTGCAGTGTTGGATTTTACAAATTACCTTATATATTAAAACACATACAGACACTTGCACATACACACACACACACACACACACACACACACACACACACCCTCTCTCACACACACACCCTCTCCCTCCTAATGATTAATCCAAAGTTGCCAGACCTGGGGTTTGCAAATGCTTTTTTTTTTTTTAATAGAAAAAAAATCAAGATTCCCATGTGTAACTGCAGAGGAATGACCAAAATGGTACCAGAGCCTGCCAGGCTGAGATCGAGGACACGGGCTGGCTGCATGGCAGATATGTTTTCCCTAGGTCCTAGGAAGCACTGATGGGCCATCTCATTTTGTGCTGCAGGATAAAGGGAACACTTGATCAGAGCATGTCACTCCCATTCATTTTGAGAATAACATATAGAATTAAATGGACCCAAGGCTGAGGCATGGAGCCATCAGTGCTGTAGAAAGGAGCTTTGGCGACAATAGAACGCTACTCTAGGCTGACAGTTCAGGCTGGTGTCACCAATCGTACCTTGGACAAGTTAACAGAGAAGGTGGCACCCTTCACATTTGGCCAAAGTTCACATGACATTAACTTTGTTTTTGTTTTTGATCTGATTATCTTTACTTGCACCGTTATGTGGATTAATGCACAAGCAGATAACAGATATAAACATTGAAATAACTGCAATGTAGCTATCTAGGGAAACATAGCTAAATGAAAACAGGGTGTCATTAAACAAGGGCATTTCATGATGAAATAGACAAAGAGCACATTTTAAACGTGCATTTTCTTCTAAATGTTTTCACAAATTTGATAATTATATGCATTTTATTTAAAGTTAGCTAAAATTAACTTACACCAAGAGAAAACATATATCCTCTGTACTATACTATAAAAGCTATAAAATCTAATTAGATAGTGGAAATTCAATAGAAATTATTATAGCTATAAAGAATTAGACCACAATAAATACTATAGATTGAAACAAATTTATTGTCTAAAGTAGATAGCGCATACATTATCAAGCTACGTGGAAATCATCTGGAGCAATATTTATTCAGAAGTAAACTAAATGAGGAAGTCGAAGATTATTAAGGTCACCATAAAGACATGAAACCATGGAGAGGGAGGAGGCAGATTCTGAAAACAGACACAGTGGAATGCTTAGCATCAGAAATCCACAAAGAATAAAATTTGTGTTTGTGAAGACACATTTCATTAAAAATACTTTTTGAATGGTTATGTAAATATCTCATTTTTCAAAAGCAACAGGAAATACATTTTACACAATATGATTAGAAAAGGAAAGCTGCCTTTTGCACAAAGCCCGATATGGATTCATTTTCTTTGTTATGGCTTAACTAGCCCCAGCCTCTCACCTCTAATCATAACAGACTCCTTCTGGTTTAATTATGTTTCTAGTTCTAAAGATGAGTTAACCACTTACACAGGGAATTTGACTTTCATTGATCGGGGGAAAAAGAAGTCTATATTCTGATTAACCATTTAACAGACCACCTTCTTAGCTTCTCCAGATGGTTCTTTGCCAGACATCAGAGTTAAATACCCAATGTATGGACAGGATGCAAGAGGATCTCCTCATATACTGCAAAGTGGCTGAAAATAGCCTTGTAAGTTAGTTCTTCACTAAACACACAGTTGAAAGCCCTAGAATGGAAATAGGAGAGGACTTTCATTCCTTTAACTTTCTCACTTTCACTCCTCTCACTTTCACGTCCTTTCACTGAAGAGAACTGTGCCTTCAGAGACCAAAGGGTGAAGAAAATTTTCAGAACAAGCCGGGCAATTTTACCTGGAAGTTGACTGTGCATCCTATCCTTTTCTCCTGCTAAAGAAATCAAATTCTCAGCTTATCTTTGCAACTGTAATTGCAAGGCTGATGAAATCACAGAAAAGCAAAGGTGAGGTTAGATTTGAACATATGTAATTTACTTTGGCAATCAAATAAAAATAAAATCAAATTTTCAATAAAAGGCAGCATCCTGGAGTTCCTGTCATGGCGCAGTGGAAACGAATCCGACTAGGAACCATGAGGTTGTGGGTTCGATCTCTTGCCTTGCTCAGTGGGTTAAGGATCCGGCGTTGCCGTGAGCTGCGGTGTAGGTCCCAGATGCAGCTCAGATTCTGCATCGCTGTGGCTGTGGCATAGGTCAGCAGCTGTAGCTCCAACTGGACCCCTAGCCCGGGAACCTCCATATGCTGTGGGTGTGGCCTTAAAAAGAAAAAAAAAGGTATCATCCTTGTCACTTATATACTGATCATGTGTTTTTTTATTTTTTAAAATTGAACTGAAGTACAGTTGATTTACAATGTTGCATTAATTTTTGCTGTCCAACAAAGTGATTCAAATATACATGTACACACATCCATTCTTTTTCACATTCTTTTCCCATGTAGGTTATCACAGAATACTGAGTAGAGTTCCCTGTGCCATACACCAGGTTTTTTTTTTTTAACATATTCTGAAATATGCTGCACTATCTAAAATAAACATATTGTGGTTTTTATAGAAAGTCATTGAAAAACTAAATTTTTATTTGATCTAAATATCAGTGTTCTGGTCAGGGGCTACTGAATCTCACATTGTGTTTCATGACATTTTTTCCCCTAATTTGATGCTGTGGAAAAGCAGATTTGGTACTCAATATTTTTGTCTTTCTTAAATTCTTAAAATATTAAACTGAGAGCAATGATATACAGATATGAAAGAGCTTGCTATTGGATGGTCATTCTGGAGAAATGTAAATTTTGGCGTGAGCTTGAATTAGCTCTAAGGATTTAACCAATGTCTATTTTTGATGTCTATTCACTAGTATTCTCTGGGCACTATTTCAAATTTCCAAGTTCTGGAGTTCAGTGAGAAAATATAATTTCCTAAGATCACTAATATAATATAGCATACCCCTTAATGTAACTTGTTTACCTTTAAAATGAAAAAGGTGGAGAGGAAATAGTTTAAAAACAGGGAAGAAAAACCAAAAGATAGTAACGTGGTCCTTAATATTTTAAAATTAAATTACACAAAAGCGGTGAAAATCTTAAGTCCACAGCCGTATATTCATGGCTTTAAGATTACACTAAAATTCTGTGAACTGAAATTCACTGTTGATAAGAAAAATTAGAAAGTATTTGACTCTACTGGACCTTACCTTCATTGGAGCTTAGTATATCTGCTGTAATAAATTCACACTTTTCTAAGTTAAATTCATTCGTACAATAGGAGCTTATAAAAAAGAATATAGACTAAAGAGTAAGTTGCATAATGAGATTTAATCTATGTAAAATATGTCCCAGAAGAAATGTCCATTACTTTGATCATATCCCTTGAAACAAGATCCCCTGCTGGAAACCACAATAAAACGAGAGCTTGGGAAAAAACTCCTCTGGCAAGCAAGCTTGCTTTTTAAAACAAAAGTTCACCAAGCCCACCAAGCCCGTGATCCTGGGGTGGGCTTAATTAATGTCAATGAAATTTCAAAGGTTCCCTGAGGCTTAAAGGGGAAATAAATCTCCATGGGTTCTCTCTGCCTTCGTCTCTGAGATACCCAGATTGGACACAGACAAGTACCCACACACTCAAACCCCAGATGTGAACATGTATGCATTTCATACACATCATACGCACATGTGCACACACACAGTAGTTGTCGATTTCATTATGAAATGCTCTTTTAAATATTTTATTTACCGCAGAGTAGTTTCACACTTGGCTTTACCATCGTTTTTTACGTGGCTCCAGAATATCAATATCTATCTTGTAATCTTATAATCAGAATGATTTAGCATATTTCTCAAAGTGGACATGCTAACACTTCTGTCTTGCCTTTAGGTCCCATCGCTGACATATATATTGAATCCACAGTGCTGTTCTGTCAGGATCAACTGAAAAGACTTACCTGAGTAGAATCCCCAATTATTTTTCATTAAATTTTTACTGTGTGAAATGGTCCCTCATTGAATCAAAAGAGCTTTTTCTTTGTTTGTTTTGTTTTCATGTGCATATGCCATTTTATTTTCCCCAGTCCATGAGATTACCGACCTAATTGCATATCCTTCTAGCAGAAACAATTGACCATAAATGCCAATAAAAGTTTCATTTTCTTCTATACTGGTTATGGATGCAAAGACTTACCAAGAGCAGGTTCACACTTCATAGAAAACCGTGTGCCGGAGAAATGAACGAGGAGGTGAGAACTGAGTTTTCATTAATACCTAAATATATGGTTAATGCTGATTCACAGGCTTGAAAGTTGTAATTCCACCCTTCAAAAGCCCATGTGACCTTCCACATGAAATACACACAGATACACACACACACACACACAGCGTTAGAACCTTTAAGCTTCTGTACCACTGAGGAAACAATCATATTCACTCCTGATCCACACGCTGAAAAAGAATCACTTTTAGGAAAATTCTCTCCCAGGTGTTCTTCTCCTACCTTTCCAATTATGTCAGCCACATCATTTTCAGCACTCTGAGTGACTTTAAAACTTTCGTTACACGGACTTCAATTTTCTAAAGATCTCAGAACTATACCAGTGGTCTTAACAAAGGTAGCGTGACTGCTTCGTGGTTTCGCCATTGCCTTTGTAGTTTCTGAGACACTCTAACATTATTTAATTAGCTAAAAATTTCTCCTCTCTGGAGAAATGGAAACTCAATGAAATGTCAACAATGCTGTCAGTCTGCTCCAGGCTAAACTCATTACACAAAAAAAACTAAAGGTAAAAATAGTCCAAGGCAGAATTCTTTGTCATAATTTTGAGGCCCACACCTTATGCCAGTGAAATCCATATGTGATTCTACGAAAATGCTAAATTGGAAAGAGTGGCTAATAAATTATCTCCACACAGGCAATAATTGATAGGTCCTCGCATAGAAATGTATCTAATTAGCCAAAGAATGGATCAAGTTTTGTTGTGGAGTGTCTGAGTACTGCATTTGCTGTATGATGAACCTCTGCTGTTCAGGTCTGGTAAGCTGGAGAGAGCTCTGTGCCGCTCTTCATTCCTAAAATGAATCTTTTTCCTCAAGAAAGAAATAGAACACCCTGTCTTTTAAAGCCAAGTACAGATAAGAACTGAACAAAAATGCTTCCCTTTAATCTGAATCATCATGGAGAGTTTGGGATCCATGGAGTTCTTATTCGAGATAACAAAATTTGGCATTTTTCAATTGTCTGAGGGTTTATAAAGGCTGAATTTTCTTGATTTATTTAAATAGGTGATAGGAAAGAGCAAAGTACAAAAACAAGTGCTATATACTGAAGGCATGCGAATTACCTCCTTTCCAAGGATAATGCAAATTAGAAGTACGTAAAGCTTTGTCTGCACCTGGGATCTTTAATGAGGATAAAGAAAAATCAGACAGAGATTCTCCTGGGGAAAGAGAGGATCGTTATTTGAATAACCTGCAGTGAATTCTAATCAATGCGACGTGACTTTGAAAATGAATGTGGTCTTTCAACCCGCTGTACTTGAGCTGTAATATTAATCATAACTTCATGGTACAATAAAGCTTATGACAAATGCTTATTCAGTGGACTCAGAAAAAGACTGGCTTGGAGGTACCAAGGAAATACGGAACCATGGAAATACAAAGACTCTGCTTTTTTTCCTCCTTGCTAGCCCATTTATTGCTAGTGTAGTCTGTTATCTTTCTTTGATTATTTCAGAAGAGGTTGATGCAAATTGCATGTCATAACTATAATTGTCATCTTTTTTTTTTCCAAAGGTGACATTTTACACGTATGTTATTTCCTGATGCAGCCTTAAGAGTGTTATTTAACATTAAATTATACCAGGAAACTGGCGTGCCCGTCTGCTAAGGATGTGTTAAACAGTTCAGCAAATGTCTACACTGCCCTGTTAGATCCTCGCGGTTTTACAGGTGCGTCCCGGACCTGAAGAAGGTTGAGCATCATACAGCTGATTTCTCAGAATGCTGAGTGGAAGAGTGATGCTGACTTACATAATAATTTTCCAAAAAAAAAAAAATAAATAAAATCAGCCATCAAGTGTTTTCTGCCTAAGAGAAAATGTAATTAGTTTTTGACAAGTTGACATTAAAAAGCTTATATCAGAGGAATATAATGTATTAAAGCTAAAGGCTGAGGAAGGAAGAAGATGATAAAATAAACATCTTAAAATAATTTAAATCATCTTTTGTCAGAAAGTAATTCCAGGGAAAGGAGAGACCTGGAATATTTGCATTGGCCTAATGGAAATAGTGTTTGGTAATCAGAGCTGTCATCTTGGTTATTGTTGTTGCTATAATGCTTTGAAGTGAACTGCAAAGGGTGTCACTCAGACACGCGGTCCAGCACATGCCGTTACTTTATGATGAAGCCTTATTCTTCAGGCAAAGCCGAAGCGAATTCTTCAAATGTATGTCTGCACAGGAGAGCAGTTTCTGTATTTCAGGTCTGAAGGACAGGGGGGTGTTAGCAAGGACTCAGGATCTGAGGGCCATCCCAGTGGACAGATGCCCCGCGATTCACTCTTGCTTTGAAGAGTTTAAGAACCAGGAGGTGCTATGAGACACCGTATATCTCATCCACTGCTTCAGTGTTGCACTCAGATTATCAGGCTCTGGATATACTTACACACACACGGACATAGAATTGATATAAAATACAAATGAAATATGTGTGTATATACAGATGCATACCTGCATATGGAAAAAGATGGAATATGATAAGGGAGGTATATATACACACACACGCACACACACACACACACATATATATAACTCTATAATGTCTATAGATAAAATGTAGACAAATGTGTAGAGTACTAAACTTGAAGTCACACCCTATCACCTCACAGACCCTCACATATGCTCTTTTAATAAGTGTTTTCAAGCGTCATTTAATGATCTTCTACTGCCAGTTTTATTCCTGGTCAAAATTGTGAATAATTATAACTTAATCCGTGTGAGATTTCAAGCTTTTAATCCCAGTGCTGATGATGTCCAACATTTTTTTGCTCTTCTGAAGTGAGGCAGACACTATCTTTATCCCCAGTTAAGAGATGAGAATCCAGGGAGTTCCCTGCATGGCTCAGTGGTTAACGAATCCGACTAAGAACCATGAGGTTGCGGGTTCAATCCCTGGCCTCGCTCAGTGGGTTAAGGATCCGGCGTTGCCGTGAGCTGTGGTGAAGGTTGCAGACGCGGCTCGGATCCCGCATTGCTGTGGCTGTGGCGAAGGCCGGCGGCTACAGCTCCTGTTAGACCCCTAGCCTGGGAACCTCCATATGCCGCGGGTGCGGCTCTACATAAAGGCAAAAAGACAAAAAAAAAAAAAGAGAGAGAGATGAGAATCCAGGGTCTCAGGGATGTTGAGTCACTTTCTCGATGTGATCCAAGTTGTAAGTGACAAGAGTTAAAAATGAAATAAACATTGCTAATGTTAACCGCTCACATTTTTTTAAAAACAACTTTATTAAGTTATAATTCACATGCTACAAAGTTCATTCAAGTTTACAGTTGATTTTCAGTAAATTTACTGCGTTGTGCAACCAGCACCATATCTAGTTTTAGAACATACTCTTCTCCACTGTTAGATTGTATACCTGTTTGTAGTTAATCTCTGTTCCGCCCTCAGTCCTAGGCAACCACTAATCTATTTCTGTCTCTATAGGTTTGCCTTTTAGTAGACACTGCATGGGAATGGAATCATACAATATGAGGTCTTGGTGTCTGGCTTCTTTCACCTAGAATAATGTTTTTGAGGTTCATCTATGTTGTTACCTCATGCTTTTTATAATGCATTTGTCTACTCTTCATTTTTTTCTCTGCTTCTGTTCTATTTTGAACTGTTTCTGTTTTGACCTAACTTAGGACGGAAGGCAACGAGATGCACTGTAGCATAAGGGAAAGAACATTGGGACCGAGAGGAAGAAGATCCAGGTTTGGGCCCTCAGACCAAGGCAATGCTGCCTCTCGGACGCTTAACATCTTAAAATTTGCCTGTTGAGAAGGTCACATGATATAAGGCCTATATCAGTGCTTGTAAAACCAAATAAAATGATAATTGCTTAATATCGTGTTCAAAACAACATCATGAGGTAAATGACTCATGTTTTCAAGATGGAATCTTCTCTCTAAACTCAAGGAATTCTGGATCTGTGGTAAGAAAGTTTGATTAACAAGATATCAACAGTGATAAGGAAAGCTAACGTCCTTCAGTTCAAGTCACCAATACCTGATTTCAAAGTCGCTCTAAACCCAAGGTCATCTTCAGATGCTATAAGTGATAGGCTTTAATTATGCAAAACTTCCAAACCATTCCAAAATTCTTTTTGAGGCAGCCCATGAGAGTGGCCTCCAGTCCCAAATTGTGGAAACTGCGTAAGGATCACATGTTATATCCTTTTTTTTTTGCCTTATCTGGGGCCGCATCCGCGGCATATGGAGATTCCCAGGCTAGGGGTCTAACAGGAGCTGTAGCCACCGGCCTTCGCCACAGCCACAGCCACGCGGGATCCAAGCTGCATCTGCAACCTACACCACAGCTCATGGCAACGCCGGATCCTTAACCCACTGAGCAAAGCCAGGGATCGAACCCACAACCTCATGGTTCCTAGTCGGATTCGTTAACCACTGAGCCACGACGGGAACTCCTGATGTCCTTTAAAAACTCAGATTCCTGGCTTTACTAAAAATAGAGCCTAAAATATTCATTTTCAAAAATAATTCTGAGGATTATCCATTTATATCCTAATATTTGAGAACCAAACTTGAGTGAAACAGTTCTTAGATATGTCAGCCTGAGAGCGGTCAAGATAATAATATTAAAGCAGTCTAGAGGCCAATCACAAATTCTCATGATACAGAGGTTGCTGTTGGCTTCCAAGATCCATTCTCCCCTTCTCCCTTTCAGTACTATTATTCTAGAATGTTCCGGCACATGGTTGCACAGCCTCCCCCACTGTTGGTCATGGATTAATTTCTGAGATGTGAATGGAAGTGATGTGTTCTTGCTGAGTCACGCCCTTGAAAGAAAAGGTTTGCTTTCCATTTCTCTCTTCTTCCTTCTCACCTGCTGGACTATGGACAGGGCAGTGGTGAACCATCCCCGAAGATGTGGATAAAGCCAACCCTGAATGGCAAAGCAGCTGTATGGAAGTTCAGGTACCAAATAATCTCATGGACTTCTTGCCAGCTCATGTTCTTAAATTCGGGAAATAAAACTTTCGTTCATTGTTATTGTGTTCTTTTGCTGGGTCACCAAACCGGTAACTTAACTGATATACCTACGAAAAAATGCATTCAATGTCCAAAAAACTCAGGCTCTTGGATGTCTCAGTTTCTAAAGTTATTTCTTTTCTGGACACATTCACTTCATAGAGTTTAAGACCAGGTCTCTCTGCTATTCTGCGCAATAATGGCATTCAATTTGAAAAGCCTGAAGATTTGGTCAGAGGAGAACTCTCAAGAGAAAATTTGGGGGGGGAGAAGGACTTCTCATTTTTCTCATTTTGGTGCAGTGGAAACAAATTCAACTAGTATCCATGAAGATGTGGGTTTGATCCCTGGCCTCGCTCAGTGGGTTAGGGATCTGGTGTTGCTGTGAGCTGTGGTGTAGGTTGTTGATTCGGCTCAGATCTAGTGTTGCTGTGGTGTAGACTGGCAGCTGTAGTTCCAATTTGATCCCTAGCCTGAGAACTTCCATGCCATGGGTGCAGCCCTCAAAAGCAAAAATAAATAAGTAAAAATAAATAAGTCAATAAATAAAAAGCTTGTGGAGGAGGTAACATAGAGAATCTAGTTTGTATGGCAGGGCTTTACATTTTTAGGCTTGGTAAGTTTGAGATCACAGGTATGAATGAATTGAGACCAGGTGACTGGTTTTCATCATCTTTTGATTTCTCCCTAGAACTTGGCACACAGTAAGCATTCAAAACTGCCTGTTGATTTATCCTCAGAAAAAGCCTTCTGAGAAGCAAGGGTGCTCATATGATGAAATTTATAGGCTTATCCATCAGTAATGAACATCCATGCTGAGGCTATTGCTTTAAAGAGAGATATAAGAGTTTGTGATATTAAGCAGGTAGAATTGATAATTGCTGGGTTCCTTTCAGCTTTACTGCTTCACGGTTCTGGCTCCCTTTTCCCTAAATCCTTTGCTGGTTTTCTTTTTCCTTTTTTTTTGTCTTTTTGTCTTATCTAGGGCCGCACCCGCGGCATATGGAGGTTCCCAGGCTAGGGGTCTAACAGGAGCTGTAGCCGCCGGCCTTCGCCACAGCCACAGCAAAGCGGGATCAGAGCCGCGTCTGCAACCTACACCACAGCTCACTGCAACGCCAGATCCTTAACCCACTGAGCAAGGCCAGGATTCAAACCCGCAACCTCATGGTTCCTAGTCAGATTCGTTAACCACTGAGCCGCGACGGAAACTCCCTTTGCTGGTTTTCTATTAAGGATATAGTACACAAAGATGCAACATCCTCCGTAAATGCATCCCTATTCATGCTTTTTCCAGCTTCATTTATCTCTACCCTTGCCCTGAATTCTCCCCGTGTTTTCCTGACCTTACATTCTGCTGCACCTGTTCCCTCTGCTTGGGGACATATCTACCTATCAAATTCCCATCCACTCTGCATGAGCGAATGCTTTTCAGTGTCGTGTGAATACACAGATCCCCTGATGGCAGGAGAGGTAAACAGCCTTGACAGCTCCTGGACGTCACTCTAATAGATTTTGAATGACGGTCTCTCACGGAAGGGACTCCATACGGCACAACTCCAAGTTCGAAACCGGAGGAATGAAGATGCTTGCTGATGAAGAAAAGGTTATCCCCGTATTCTGGGTCCCTGATGCCTGCTCTGGTGGACCAAGATCAGAGCCGATTCTTAGACATAGCCCTTTCCTGATAGTTGCTTCTATTCAAGTCCTGGGGTGGGGTGGGGGGGTCCTATAACCAAAATGCTTTCTAAACGCTTCCTTATCATCTCCACTGCATCTGGGTACCACTTAGGCTCCCCAACCACTATACCATCCTAGTCCGAGCCACCATCAACTCCTACTTGAACTTCTGTGAACCTTTGCTGCAGCCTGTTTAGTAGTCCCTCTTCTTCTATCCTAATCTCCCTACTCCAGTTAATCCCACACAAAAGAATCAGAATAATTAAAAACCACCGATGGCTTCCCATTGCCATCGATCATGAACCTAATAGCAACTTTAATGACCTAGCTTCTGCCAGTCCCTCTGATTTTACCTTGTACTTTTTCCCCTCTATCTGCTATTCTCCAACCACACTGGCCTGTTCCCCAACATGCCAGGATCTCTGTGTTTTGTGCCCTTTGCACTTGCAGTTTCTTCTGCTGGGAACACATTCATCTTTCAGCTTTTCCTGGCTGGTCACGTCTCATCAAAACAAATATCAACTCAAAAGCCACCTCTCAGAGAACTCCTCTAACTCTGTTAGCTGATGCACTGTATCAGAACATTTTCTTCAGAGCCTTTAACAGTATTTGAAATTAATTTATTTTAACTGACTACACATCATTACAATAACTTGTTATTAAAGGAATGAATTTAGCATCACGGTTGAGTCAAGCTCTGGGTGGGTCTTGGCTCTGACATTTGACATCTGTGTGTTCGTGGGCAAGTTACTTATCCTTACTGAGACTCGGTTTCCTCATCTGTAAATGCGGACACTAATAGCTCCTACTTTCTAGAGTTTTTGTCAAGATTATTTATTTATTTTTTTTAGGCCACACCTTCAGCATGGGAAAGTTCCTCTTGGGCCAGAGATCAAATCTGAGCCACCGTGTGACCTACACCACAGCTGTGGCAACAGTGGATCCCTAACCCACGATGCAAGGCTAGGGATCAAACCTGTGCCTCAGCAGTGACCCAAGCCACTAAAGAGACAATGCCAGGTCCTCAATCTGCTGTGTCCCACTGGGAACTCTGAGTTGTTGTCAAGATTAAATAAGTTAACGCATGCAACAGAGAGGGACAACTCATATGCTGGAACATCATATATACTCAGAAAAGTCAGGTCACAATTTAAAGGATTAAATTTAAATTTCTAGCCATGGAGTTCCTATTGTGGTGCAGTGGAAATGAATCTGACTAGTATCCATGAGGATGCAGGTTTGATCCCTGGCCTCGCTTAGCATGCTGGGGATCAGGTGATGCTATCAGCTGTGGTGTAGATCACAGACATGGCTCAGATCCCAAGTTGCTGTGGCTGGGGTGTAGGCCAGCAGCTGTAGCTCTGATTTGATCCCTGGCCTGGGAACCTCCCTCTGCTATGGGTGTGGCCCTAAAAAAAAAGTTTCTAACCATGATTCAAGCTGAAAAGCATTTCAGTAACTACATAGGTTTATTAATGCTTTAGGCTTTAGGTTGAAACATAATACTTATTGATCCTTATATGTCAAATTTTAGGCCCCAGCACTATTAAGATAAGCTATTGTTCAGGATTCTGACATTTTCTTCATTCATTCACTCATTAATCAAAGAAAAATTTACGGAATTATTATATGTAATGTTCTGTGCTAGGTTCTAAAGTGGATGGATTGCCCACTGACTTGAGAACAGAAGTAAACAGGATTTACAGCACGATGAACATCCAAAGCTATGAATCCCGAGCTCAGGGATGCTGAGGAGAGAGCATGGAGAAAGAGGCACCCACCCCAGCTCTTCTTAGGAGTGGGATGTGTGGCCAGGAAAGGAGTTTGGTCCTTGCAAGACGGGATCCGCCTTGGGCTGCTGGGCATTTTGTGAGCACCGGTGGAGTGCGCACTGTGGACGAGAACATGGCTCAGGGAACACGCACTCACTTCACAAGTGCATAACCAGGAAAGAATGCACGGCTGTTCGCTCTACCCAGCAGCACGTGAGTAAATACGCCACACATATGTATTTACACAAATGCAGAATTATGGGGCTTGCTCCAGAGGAATAAGGAAGAGTGTTGAAACCTGATGGCATATCAAGATTTCCTGAGGGATGTTGTCTGTCAGTCTGTTTGTGCTGGCGGATTGGAAATCACATGTGGCTTTCAGATGTAGAAAAGGAAAAGTATTTGCACATAAAAATGGGAGTTTTATTTATTTATTTAGTATAATGCTTGACATAAGCCATTAGAACAATCACATATTTTTTTCTGGACAAATCTTTGGGCACAATTTTCTGGAAAAGCTTCTGAAGACCATCTTGTTGGTTTTCCCTTTCTTCCATGGCCCTGGTCCACTGTCAGGGGTGAGGTTTGTTCTAGGTAAGCACCCCCTCCCCATTTCTCTTTTTCAGGGAGATGATAAAAGTAGGGAACATGTTTTCACTCTGTTTTCTTTTTCATCAGTGCCAAACCTTCCTATAAGACACTAAATTCTGGAGTTCCCTTCGTGGCTCAGTGGTTACCGAATCCGACTAAGAACCATGAGGTTGCGGGTTCGATCCCTGGCCTTGCTCAGTGGGTTAAGGATCCGGCGTTGCCGTGAGCTGTGCTGTAGGTTGCAGATGCGGCTCGGATCCCGCGTGGCTGTTGCTGTGGCGAAGGCCGGCGGCTACAGCTCCTGTTAGACCCCTAGCCTGGGAACCTCCATCTGCCGCGGGTGAGGCTCTACATAAAGGCAAAAAGTCAAGAAAAAAAAAAAAAGAAACTAAATTCTGTAAAATTCATTCCACGCGTAAAAAGCTCTGATGTTGATTTTTTTTTTTTAATTGGGGATGGGGGAAAGGGGCACTAAAAAATTTTAAGGAGAAAAGCAGATTCACTGTTTATCCAAATCTGTCCTAATCAAAAAGTAAATAAAGCTTCAGAAGAGGAAAGGGTCCAGAGTTTTAGCTGAGTGTATTCGTTTTGGACACAATTGGACCTAGATCTGAAGGCTAATTATCTTATGTGGTGGCACAGCCCGTCAGGGCTCCCCCGTACTCATCTTCTTCTCTTGATGGACGTATAGCCAGTTAGAATTTCCCAGCGTCCCTTGCACTTAGGTGTGGTCACCTGACCAAGTTCTTCCCAATGACTCTACCCTGATTCATGGCCTAACTGCATTGGAAGGGTACATGAAAAAAAAAATGAAATTTTGGGGGTTAGGCAGCAGAGATGTTGAGGTTGATACAGCAGTTCATCTACTCTTCCACATTTGAATCAGATGACAAAACTCTGCATTAATTTCACCAATAAAATTGCTCTAACGTATATTTACCTTCTGAGGTTGTTATGAGGACCCTCGGGTGGTTCCTGTTACCTGGCTTCCAGTTATTTTCCTCTTCTTTCACGTGCTTCTATTTTTCTTTGTTGTAGTAAGAAGAAGAAATTTGTCTAGTTCTCATTTTCTGATGCTAGCTGGAGAAAAATTGTAGGAAAAGCAACTGAGACTCAAAATAAGCCATTCTTAAGAGGGATGACAAATTGCTTTACATCTTTAATTCAGTGTCAGACACATTTTGGGGCCAGTCTCTGAGCAGAGTCACATTAACTGAAAACACACTAAAGAGGACCCTAGAAGCTCTGAAGAGTAACATCGATCATTACTAATTTTCTCAAAGAGGATGCCATGGCGATTTTACACAAACTTATTGCAGAGAGTTCCTCAGAAATACTTTCTAGACATCAGACTCTCTCCTTCAGTTTTACACTCGTAAGAGCTACTAAAACCCTCTCCCATCCCCTTCCTCATCCATGTGGTTTCCTTTCCATCAGAATCATCACTGCCTTCACTCTCTCCTCCTTTGCATTACTGTCTCTTCATTGGATAAAAGTAATGGAACTCCTGGCCCTGTCTCCTGCTTCATGGAGGAAGGTTCACACCCCCTGAAGGTGTGGTTCTAATTTCCTCCAAGAGCTTCTCTTGTAAATCATTCACATAGAACATCTCCAGTGAGTAAAGTTCTCCACCTTGAATATGACTTGACCTAATAATGACTTCTGTGACCTGAGAAATCAGAGTAGTCAAATCTTCATTCTGATAATGAGCAGAACAAACGTGTCTCCACCTTCAAGGCAAAGCTGAGACTGCATTATCAGGGAAAGACTGATGAATGAAGCTGGCCTGAGAAGTTTGATTGACTATGTTGATAATCCTGGACCCCTCTAAGGGTGTGGGCAGAGCGGGCTGGATGGGGAATGCAGTCCAGATATGCTCCGATTTAATTCACATAGGCAGAAACTTCTCTTCCTAGTGACACTCCTGGCTCTCTGTGATACCAGAGTGAGTCACTTTTTTTTTTAAGTTAAAGTATAGTTGATTTACAATCTTGTGCCAATTTCTGCTATAGAGCAAAGTGACCCAGTCATACATATCTATACATTCTTTTTCTCTTATTATTTTCCATCATGTTCTATCCCAAGAGACTGGCTATAGTACCCTGAGCTGTACAGTAGGGCCTCATTGTTTATCCATTCTAAATGTAATAGTTTGCATCTACCAACCCAAACTCCCTCCACTCTATTCCATCCACTCCCCCCACAACCCACTGGGCAACCACAAGTCTGTTCTCTATGTTTGTAGGATAATCCCTGTGGAAATGCCATTTTTTTATACGAGAGGTAAATATATTAATGATTAATACTACTTCACACTAAACTTCAAGCACATTTATTCAGTCATTGAAGGGTTAGGACACTGGGTGACTAACGTCAGTTGAGAATAGGATGAACCAGTCAGTGGAGTAGGCAACCAGGAGCAAACCAATCTTCTTCCATCTTTCACAACCATATGGCTGTTAATAATTGGTCACTGTGCTGTATAACAGAAATTGACACAACACTGTACATCAACTATAGTCTAAAAAAGGTCTGTGTCTCTGTGTGCATGCATGCTCACACACTCATGCACGCTTTTGAAGAGGCTTTCTGTTATTAGCACAGGAAATAGATTTTTTCTAAAATAACATACAAAACTTAAATATGTTTAATCTTAAAAAAATAACTGTGAAGGGTCTGATATTTTTGCCTTCCTTTTAAGTTCTCAAGATCATGTGGTTCCTGAGAGACCAAGGACTTTATGACTCACAAAACAGCAGGAGCATGAGCTTTGGGTTTACATTGTTTCTTCTTGTCATCCAGGTCCTGTGGGGTCAAAGTGCATGCAGTGGGTTTGGGTCATTTCTGAGTGATCCTAAAGTTAGGAAATTCCAATCTTCTCTAATGGGTTAGAAGCAAACCCATCAAAACTTTGCTTCAGAGGAGATACTATCTTTATTACCCTAGAGAGCAAACAAATTTGTTCTCTTCTTTGAGGGAGACCCCAGCTCTGCCGTTCAAGGCTGTGTCCTGGCATCCTTGGAAAGAGAGCCTAGGACGAAAGATGGTCTTTGCCTCTGCTTGCCAGTTGTGTAGAAATTCAAGAGACCCATGGAGAATTATTATCTACCAATGGTGGCAGTGTGTACTAGAAACGAGGTATACTGAGAATAGGTGAATCTCCATAGGCTCAAATCTGGCCCTACCATTGTTACTCAGCAGCTTTCAAGGAAAACACTCAAACTCTCAGAATTTCACTTTCCTTATCTGTTAAAGGGAGAGGATATTATCTGTCATAGAGATACTATAAGAATTAAATAAGATGGTCTTCAAAGTCAATGGTAAATGGGATTGTTATATTTCAACAGGTAATGCATAATATTATATTCTAAATTTTGCAATGTAGTGAGATTATTCCTTTATTTTGCACTTTTTATTAACATGGATAATATTTTTGTTTTGGCTCATAAATCTAGTTATCTTTGGACTGCTATTTAGATTGTTTGTACAGAGCCCTGTAAAGAGCCCTGGACAAGAAGACAAGTTACCTGGATTCCAAGTCTACTGCAAACCAGCTCTATACATTTAGTGAGTCAGTCAAATTACTGCTTAAAAGAGGACCTTGGACAAGATATCAGGGGTAGAAAAAAGATTTTGTTTCAGTGCCAGGCCTAAGCAATGAGTAGTACCTGGAGAGTGGTGCTGACAAAAATTTTGAGCCAGTATCTAGGCTCAGTAGAGAAGTGTTCCCGTGATGAGCTAGCCACGTCTTTGAGGTGCAAGCCTGGCCTGGAGGAGAGGGAAGTGTGGTGGCACTCTTGCAATTGCTTTGCATAAAACAGTTGCTAAATTAATACATGTTAATTCATTAACTGATGAGTTGAATAACAAGTTTTCTGGAATCCAAGATCAAGGATGAAAAATGTGGAGCGACGGAGTGATGGTCATGGGAGGAGAGCAGAAAAGAAGCACTTTCATTTTGGGAGGAGGGGAGGTCTAGTTTGAGTTAGGTTGTGACCTCTAAGCCAGGTTAAATACTTGTGGAAATTCCCAACTGTTATCGGGCTGTATGTGGAGCCTAGCCATTTTTTTTTTCTTTTTTGTCAAATGACCTGGTATGTTGATGCTGCCTCTGGTTTCTCCTGGGCTCCAAATTACTGTTATGAAGCAGCTGCTCAAACCCTTTAATGGCCACAATTAAACAGTCCCAGAGGCTGACCTTTAGACAGGGCAGTGGTTAATTGAGCCAACTGCTCTGGGATCTGCCATCTTTGGCAAAGCTTTGCAAGTCCATTGTGGCTTGATCTTTTGTTTGGTTTCCCAGTACATGGTCCAAGGGGAAATCTTACTTCCAATCCCACTAGTAGAAATGGCAAAAATCTGGGGATGAGATAAGACTGCTGAAGAAGTTCCAATTTGTAGGAAAAAAAAAAGTCTTGTAAATGACAAGTTTGAAGTTCTTTCAAAATTGCCCAGGCTTCTTAAATCCTCTAAAGACTAGAACCAAGACTTTTCTGGAAAAAGAGATGGAATTAGTGGCTAGAAATTAGTGTTTTCATTGATAATTCAATTAGCATTCAATTAATATCAAATGAACGATGAATAAATAGCAGAGAGCACTTCAGATATGAGGGGACAGCCTTGGAAAACGGGCTAGAATGTCAGTCTGTAAGAGAAGAAACATTTTTTTGTTTGTTTTACTCCATTTTCCAAATGCTTAGAAGACTACTTCATGTATAATTGATGCTCAGTGAATAATTTTTGAGTAAATGAGTGAACAAAACTCTGCCTTCATTGAGCTCATATCCTAGTAAGTACTTGAACAAGATGTTTATCATTTGTCACAATTCTGTGAAGGAAAGAGGTGTCATGATACAATGTGATAGGACTGAACTCTTGAGGAGGGGTATTTTGGTTAGTGAGATCCAGGAAGTCTTCTCAGAAAGTTGTATTTGAGCCAAGAGACACATGACAAGGGGGAGCCATCTGTGAGAAGACTGTGAGGATGGAGAGGAAATTTACAAGCAAACAACAGCAATAGACAGAGTCCCTGAGGAAGGAAATGTGTGTATGTTCCAGAAACAGAAGGATAAATATGAGAAGAGACTATGAGTGAGTTTAGGAGAAGTGAAAGATTTAATTGGAGTGGTGGGCAGGAGCCGACTAAATAGGGTCTCTTAATCCTGTTAGTTCGTACTCTGTGTATTGGTCTCCTAGGACTAGCAACAATTTACATCAATCTGGATGGTTTAGGATTTCCCAGGTGGCCTCATGAGTTAAGGACCCAGCGTTGCAACTGGGTTTGATCCCTGGCCTGGGAACATCCACATACTGTGGGCATGACCAAAACAAACAAACAAACAAACAAACAAACAAACAAACAAACAAAAACCAAACCAAATCCAACAAACCAACAAAATCATAGAAGGTTTAAAAAAAATCAGAACTACTTCCCTTATGATTCTGGAGACCAGAAGTCTGACCTCAAGCTGCTGGTTCCTTCCAGAGGCTCCGAGAGAAAAATCTCTTCCATAGCTCTGTCCTTAGGTTCTAGTGGCTGCTAGTACTCTTCTGTGTACTTTGCTTTGTACACATCATTCTGGCCTCTGCTTCTGTCTTCACACAGTCTTCTCTGTCTTTCTTCTCTTCTCATAGGACACTTCTCATTGGATCTGTGGCCTACCCAGAAAACCAAATTATCTAGGATGATCTCTCATCTCAATATTCTTAACCCAGTTATATCTGCAAAGACATTTCTTCCAAATAAGTTCACATTCACAAGTCCCCAGGGGGATATATATCGTGTGTGTGTGTGTGTGTGTTTTGGGGAGGTTCACCATTCAACCTGCTGCAATGAAAAACCTTTAGAGAATTATTCAGAGGAGTGACAGAAGATTTTTACATTTGGGGACAAGAAGAGCAAGGCTAGAATGTCCTGACAGTGGGAGATGAGGTCTTTGGAGAATTTCCATCTATGGGGATGCAAGAATGGATAGGAAGTCTGAGTTAGGAGTTGGGCCAGAGTGATGGGTGTCAAGGTAAGATGAGAGATATCTCTGGGTTGAAATGGGGGTAGTGGCACTCAGGCAGAGGCTCAGGCCCAGGAATAGCTGGTCTAACCTTATACAGATGTCAAGTCTTTATGGCTGGAAATCAGTCAGGCCTTTTCCTCCTTACAGTCCTCATTGCCCTTCTCTTGGCCCCTTGAAGGCTTCCTTTCCTCGGGGTGAGGTTGCACCAAGCACACAAATCTGCTGTGTTTGTGTTCCATAGATTTTAGGGCCTCACCCTTCCTATGTAGAAGGTCCATCAATCTCACTGCTCAGCTGCAAAAGGCCAGGAAACGTTGGCTTCTCTCTACACCACATTGCCTTTCTGGTAAGTTCTAGAGCCTCCAGTGCTCATTGTCTGTCTGTCTCTCACGAGCTGAGATTGCCATAGGAAGGATTAAAGGCCCCACTTATTTTATAACTGAAAATCAGATCTTGGCAAGAAGTTTTTACTTTCCCCTTATGGAAGCATTTCCAATGGTATCCATGGGTAGCTTCCTTTAGAAGAGGAAAAACCACAGCAATGGCAACCAACCCAATAAATAAATAGTATGAACCAAAACTTGTCTTTCACCATTCACAAGCCTTTTCCAGAGGCACGGAAGCAAAGGTGGGGTTTATAACTGGGAATTGAAATACGGAATTGAAGTATTTCTTTTTTTTTAAACAAAGTGCTGTATTTTACTATAGTCTAATTTATCAATCTTTCTTGTATGCTCAGCACTATTTTGAGGTTCTGCTTAAGAATTTTGCCTACTCCAAAGACAAAGATATTCTTGTGTTTTTTGTACTCAGTTTTCAAAGTTAGTTCTTTTTTTTTTCCAGGTTAATAGAGATATAATTGACACACAACATTGTATAAGTTTAAGGTATACAGCATAATGGCTTGACATATACATCATGAAATGACTGTCACAATAATTTTAGTTGGCATCCATTATTTCAAATATATACCCCCAAAAAAAAGAGAGAAAGAAAAATAATATATATTTCCCCTTGTTATGGGAACTGTTAGCATTTACTCCCTTAACAATGTTCAAATAAACCATACAACAGTATTTGAAATATTTTCCTTTGGAAGCCTAAAGTGCAAAGTCTTAGTGTAGGACTTGTCAGCCTGTCTAATTAATGGGAAAGACAGAGCAACTTTTTTTGTGATGTAGCAAGTGTCTGAGTGCTCTGGAGAAATATGGACTTTTTCCGAAATTGCAAATTTTCCCTATTCACAGGTTCCTTACTTTGTGTAGAGGCGTCCTCAAATGGCGAGTGTTTTTGTTCTAAGTCTTTTCTGTTGTGCGTGACAGAAAAAAATACTAATTAAGCTTGGCCTAGTCAAATAAGGAATTTAGTGGGTGATGTAATTATAATGCTGAAGCGGTACAAGGTCCCAGGTGCTCAAATACAGGGTCTGGAAGCCACTTTCTATTTGATTCACTCTCTCTATACTGACATCATCTTTGGGCATTTCTCACCTGGTGACAACCAGGACACCAGACCTCCAATTCCACACTCAGTAGTATCCTTGCTTCTGACTCATCCTGGAACCATTACCTGTGTCCAGAGGACAGCGGTGCTGATTGACTGGGTTAGGGTCCGGTGGCCTCCCCCGGAGCTCTGGGTGAAAATGGCACCATAGGAACTCCATAGACTAAGAAGGGGGAAGGAGTGATTTCTCAGAAGGAAATCAGCGTATTGTTAACAAAATGAGGGGATAAGCATGATAAAGCAGTATAACAACAACAGCAGCAGGCAAATGTCCATTCACTAGCTGAGTGGCCTTAGACAAATTGTCCAGACCTTGTCCTTGTTTCTTCATCTCTAAAGTGGGCATAATGATATGCTTACCTTCTTCATAGTGTAATTGAGACGATTAAGTAAGTCAGCACAGGTGAAGCACATAGAACAGAGTTTGGCCACATCTGTGTTAGCTGTATTATTTATTTATTTATAGTGGGAGCACTGTCCCTGCTGAATTTTACATAGACGGAAGTCAAGTTATTTTATTGAGCAGGTCTGAGCCAGAAAGATATTGGAATTCATATCCATGCACACAGCACTAGATAGCAAGCAGAAATTACAAAAAGGTGATGAAATATATCCTGATTCTTGCCACTTATCACCATGTGCATTGCCTATTTCAAAGACACAAAGATATTCTCTTACATTTTTGGTACTCTGTTTAGAAAGTTAGCTTTTTCTCCCAGTTTAACTAAGATATAATTGACACACAGCGCTGTATAGGTTTAAGGTATACAGCATAATGGTTTGACTTACATGCAACATTAAATGATTGCCACAATAAGTTTAGTGAACATTCATGACCTCAAATACATACCATGTTCATTGCTGCCCCCTTTCCCAAACCAGATAATCACTCAGTAGATTTCTGAAGCATCCTCTTCTCTAATCTGTTGGCCCTGCTCTTGACTCCACACAGTCCAATCCCCATAACACAGACCAGGCAATCTTTCTAAGGCATGTACCTTTAGCTAAGTATCTTACAGTGGTTCCCTAGTAGAAACCAGAATACATGAACCTCAGCTCCTAATTTTCTGGTCTGGCTCTTTTCTATCTCTACAACACTGTGCCTGTGGTATTCTACCTTGCATCCTTCCTTCTGTGTCTCACACATGCCAAGCTCATTTGCATTTCTTTTTAAAACAGTGTTCCCTTAGATCTTCAAGTGACTGTTTCTGTATCACCATTCTGATCTCAGTTTGAAAGCTAGCTCCATATGAAGACATTTTCCTGATCAACCCAGACAAAGTATTTTCCTCCTCTGCTTCAGTAGTTCTCTGTATTATTTTACTTCTTATTGTATCTCTTGATACTTGAATTTGTCTTATTATTTGATTCCTTCTTCAAGAACCAAATTTTTGAAGAAACTACAAGGTAGTGAAGAAATACCTGAGACAGAGGTGTAGAGAATAAGCTTCATATTTGGGGCTGCTTTCCTGGGGACATTTTCTCGTACCTGAGAAGCCAGTTGAGAGTTTGAGAGGTTGAACAGACACTCTGCCAGTCTATGAATCACAGAAACAAAGAGCACCCCCTTGTTTTGTGTTAGAATTCATGAAATAGAAGAGACAGCAGTTTAGCTCTAAGTCATCTCCATCACTGAAATTCAACTGAGGTCATTGTTAATGCCGCCAGTGTTCGGTCGACACACATGTAAACATAATCTACAGAAAGATGATATCCTAACACACATGTAAATATAATCTACAGAAAGATGATATCCTAAGCCTGTCCCAAATTTAGAGAAAAATATTTCTTGGAACAATTCTATGAATACAATTTCAATCATCAATAAAAAGTAACCAAGGACGTAAAGATACATAATAACAAGAATGAAAACCTATAAGTAAAAACAGACAATAGCAAAAGGTTAACAAGAGCTCCAGATACTTGAGTATAAGACACAAACTTTAAAATAACTCTTACTAAGTTAAAAGGCATAAAAAAAGATTAAGAACTTCACACACGAATGGGAAGCTATTTTTTTTAAAAAGAGAAACAAGACTAAATAAATAAATTAAAATCAAGAATTCAATGGGCAGATTCAATGACAGATTCAGCTAGAGGGAAAATTAGTGGACTGGAATATATGGAAGAAGAAAATGGAGCAAAAAATGGATGGAAGATAAAATGACAAAAGTAAGAGACATAGAGGTTTAATTGAGCAGGCATAACATATTGTAGTTGAAGTCCCTGGAAGAGAGGAAATATAATGGGCCAACACTTCTCACCTTAATTAATGGGTCTCTCTGCTGTCAGGTTGATTCCTACTTCCACCCATAATACTGATAAAGTATAGTTTTTAAAGCAATACCTAGTGCTGACAACTATTTATTTTAATATTTTTTAAGAAAATAATATTGGTTTTAAATTTTGTCTTCATCACTAATTAATTGTGTGAATTGGTCAAACTATTTAATTTCTTCAAGCTTCAGTTTACTCTTCTGTAAATGGTTATAATTGCATCTAACTCCCATGCTTATTTTAAGAATGAAGATAAGTTTATATACCTATATTCATCTATTCGTATAGCTATCTACATATCCATTTAGAAAAGTAAGTATAGATATGTAGTATTTGGCTTAATAATAAATAGATAAAAAGGTAAATAGCAGCACTTTATAGTTTTCTTTTATTCATATCTAAATCCCTGTTTTCACTCAATTTCTAATCTATCACAAGCTGTTTTAGCACCTAAGGTCTATATATAAAATTTTCTTGAAAATTTTTTACAGCTTCACCTCAGCCCTCAATATTTTCAACCAGGGTTCCTTTCTCTACGCTTTTCTCTATATCGATTTTTCTCAACCTTGGCTGTAATCATGCTCATCTGTGGAGTTTTATATACATACAGGTGTCAGGGTTCTACACAGAAATTCTGATTCAGAACACCTGAATATTTACTTTTTTACAAAAATTTTACCATATGTGTCTGAATGATAATCTGAATTATCTACTGTGTTCCACAAAGTTTGACCCAAACATGTATATATATATATATATATATAAACGTGTATATATATGTATATATGTGTATATATATATATATATATATATAACTTTAAATGGAGTACAATCTATAAAAATACTGAATCACTATATTGTACACATGAATGTGTATATATATACACATTCTTTTTCTCATACTATTTTCCATCATGTTCTATACCAAGAGATTGGATATAGTTCCCTGTGCTGTACAGTAGGACCTCATTAGTTATCCATTCTAAATGTAATAGTTTGCACCTACCAATCCAATCCCCCCATCCATCCTACTCCCTCCTCCTTCCACTTGACAATCACAAGTCTGTTCTCTATGTCTGTAAGTCTGTTTCTGTTTTGTAGATAGGTTCATTTGTGCCCTGTTTTAGATTCCACATAGAAGTGATACCATGTGGTATTTGTTTCTTTATGACTTACTTCACTTAGTATGAGAATCTCTAATTGCATCCATGTTGCTACAAATGGCATTATTCATTCTTTTTTATGGCTGAGTAATGTTCCATTGTATATACATACCACATCTTCTTGATCCATTCATCTGTCGATGGACATTTAGGTTGCTTCCATGTCTTGGTTATTGTGAATAGTGCTGCAATCAATAGGGGCATGCTTCTTTTTGAATTATAGTTTTGTCTGTATATACATATATAGAGAGAAATATAAATAGATAGATACAGATAAATATAGATATAGATATAGATCTCCAGGAGTGGGATTGCTGGATAATATGTGCTCACTTTCTCTTTTCTTTTCTTTTTATAGCTGCACCTGCAGCACATGGAAGTGCCCAGGCTAGAGGCTGAATCAGAGCTGCAGCTGAGGCTTACGTCACAGCCACAGCAACACCAGATCTGAGCCACATCTGTGATCTATGCTCCAGCTTGTGGCAATGCCAAATCCTCAACCCAGTGAGTGAGGCCAGGGATTGAACCTGCCTCCTCATGGAGACAAGGATGGGTCCTTAACCCTTTAAGCCACAATGGGAACTCCCTGTGCTCACTTTCTAGAAAGAGAAATGGTAAAGCCAATGGAAGATGAACTGGTATGTGTTCATTGTCTTAATATGTAACAGGTATAGTATTAGGTATCTGACATGCCTAAATAGTCAGTTAGTGGTTAGAATGTGCCCACGTTTAGGAAATGGGCAATACCTGCCACCCAAGGAGATAGAATGAACTCATTGGGCCTATTTTTCTGAAATCCAGAAATGATTTTCAGTAACTACCAACTTCAGTAGAAATAGAATCTCTGCAGTCAAATGTTTTAAAAGGCTTATTATCACACTTACCTAAAGGTGGCATGTGTTTTAACTGGCAATTAAGGCATAACTATGGGGCTGGGGATGACCCTGGGGGACATGGCAGGTGGAATGCCTGAGAAAACCACTTGTTCTTTTAACCTGGACCCCAGGAATTACACAAGGTGTGTGTCAATTTCCTTAGGAGAACCTGAGTCCTTTAGTTGTGTTTTAATCTATCCTGTCCACCTGACACGTTTATTCTAATTGGTATTATTTTGCAAATTGCTAAAAATATGAAAATACTAGTGATTGCCTCATTAATATTCAGGAGTCTCCCGTGAGGGAGGTAAAACTCGACAGCTGGCTTTTTCTCACCTGTGCTCACAAGAGAACTGTCTAAGTTTGCCTCACAAGTTGTTAATAGTTGTGAAGAAAGCTCGAATATAAGCTTTAGAACAATGTTTTTGTTTTTACTTCAGTGGCATCACCCACAGCAGACTGTGAAGAGTTAGGTGAAAAGTTGACAAAATCATTTCTTTATTTCTTTTCTTTTTGCTCTTATTTATTACTTACTTATTACTTTATAATTATGGGACAAAGTAATAAACTCATTTATTACTTTGTCTATAATTCTGGGACATTAAGAAAAAGTGTTTTGATTGGTCTAAGACAAAATTATTTCTTGGTTGAACTTGCCTCCTCTTCTGATCTGCTCCATCAATTGTAGGTATATTTTGGGCAGTAGCTAAACGAGTAGCCATCATAACAGATGATCTAAACTAGAGTAAAAGCTTCTTTGGATCCAAATTTGTAAGTTGAGAGGAATGATAATACATACCTCACGTAATTATAGTGAGGATTACAGGGATAATTAGGGAAATGGAAATCAAAATTTTATTTTATTTTCCCCAATAATATTGGCAAAAATTAAAAAAAACTAGGCAAACACAAAACTCTCAAGACTGTATAGAAACAGGCACTCTCAAACACTGCTGCTGGGGCTATAAATTGGTCCTGAAATTTGAAAGGCATTTTGGCAGTGTATTTCCAATCTGTACCTCCTTCAAGCCAATGTTTTTCTTCTTGGAATCTATACCACAGAAATCCTCACATGATTAAGGAAGGAAAATGTACAGCATGTTTAATGCAGCATTTGCTTTAAAATATAAAAAAAAGAGACCATTTTTCCATCAGACAATCATCACAAGAAAATGGTTAAATATATTAAAGTAAAACCAAGATATGACATTCTCTATAGCCCTTAAGAAAAAAATTTATATATGTGTATCTTACACCGTTATACTAACATGGAAGGTTATTCAGGATGCATCATGGAAAGAAAAAGCTAGTTACAAAATAATACATGGATTATTATATCATTTCTGTTGGGAGAAAGAGAATGGAAGGAAGGGGGAATCAAAGTAGAAGAGAAGAAAGGAAAGAAGGAACTTGTGTATAGAGTCTGGAACACACACCGTAATATTGCCAAGAACAAACCCTGTGCAGTAGTGGAGAGGGGGGATTTCAACATTAATTATACACAGTCTTAAACACTTTTAAAAAGGTACATGTACTTCTTTGGTGATAAAGTCATAAAAGAGTGGGAAAAGAAAAATAAAAAGGATATGTTGAAGCACCGGCCATTCAATGATTATTTAGTTTACATTTCTTCCTCTTAACACCTCTTTTAATTTTTTTTCTCCCTTATTTCCTACCTCCTCTTCTTGCCCTTTCCCTTCTTCATAGTTTAATTTGATATTTTTCAGCAGTAACTTGGAGCCAGATTATATTTTTATCCTTTTTAAATTCTTAGGGGTCCCTTTATGCCTACTGAGAAAATCCAAGTCCTTAATAAGGCATTCAAGAACACCCATATTCTAGATGATCTGATTAAAGGACTCCCAATGAGAACAGAGAAGATTTTAGACAAGCAATGCCTAAATATAGGCAAATGATACAATTTTTGTAGGCATTTTATTGACTATACAATGCATCCTCCTTCTGTATTCCTGGTATCTCACCATTGCTGTAATTTGGTAAAACCCCATGCAGCCTATGATGGAGTCCGATTGAATTTCACAGCCTCCTCACACAAGGCATTTCTTCTTATACCATATGCTTTATGTGGAATTGTCATCCATATCACTCCCCTTTGTTTATTCTACTTTAAGTGCACATATAATAATAACAATAATTATTATTAAGTAATTTCATAATTATTATTAAATGATAATTCTGAGAGTTCCCACTGTGGCTCAGTGGGTTACGAACCTGACTAGTATCAAGAAGGATGTGGGTTTAATCCCTGGCCTCGCTCAGTGGGTTAAGGATAGGGCATTACCATGACCTGTGGTATAGGTTGCAGACTGATCGGACTGGCTTTGCTATGGCTATGGTGTAGGTCGGCAGCTGCAGCTCTGATTCAGCCCCTAGCCTGGGAACTTCCATATGCCCCAAGTGCCGCCCTAAAAAAAAGGCAAAAAAAATTTCATTGAAATCTAGGCATTTGATAATTGTAATTTGAGCAAAAACATCAATGTTAAAGCACCTTCTGATTCACATACTTATTTTGATACATGACTATCTGGAATGACAACTTGTAAGGACTGTGAACCTACTACGTGCCAGACTCTTCTCTAGAATCTCGGTGACAGTAATATATAAGAGTCCTGATCTTTTGTAGTATTGCCTGCATTCTTCTTTTTTTTTCTTTCTTTTGGCAATCATGTTTCCCTTTGGGGGATGGAAACCTAACTTTAGGCTACATGTTTAGGCAAATCTTTGGCTACCTGAATCTGGAAGACAGAGGCATTGAAGTAGTGTCGGCCAGTTGGTAAATCGTGTCCCCATAGCTTCAGTGATAGTCAAAGATGCCCAAACCAAGAAAATCAAGTCTAAACCCAGGATTTATAACAGATACTCTTTTTGCTTTTCCATTGGATTTGAACATGGGGAGACTTAAGTCTGGAGCTGCCAAGGGGCCACTGGATGAAATTTGAGAATAAAGTCAACACGAAGGAGAGAGGACTGGCAAGACAGAAAGAACCTGCACACTTGTTACTATATGAGGCCCTGGAGAAAGTCACACCTGAAGCCAGTAATGCCTCAGGGGGTTTCCATTAATGATCCAATAAATTTCCTTATTTGCTTAAGGAGATTTGTTATTTTTGTCAGTGTGTGACTTGAATCCCAGAGTTCCAACACTACACATTAGATTGTTAAAAGTAGTAGATTGTGCCATTATTTTAAGCATCTGGAAAGGAATTAAAATTAGCTGTAATTTTTTCAAATGTTTATATTCACAGAAATCTGGAGAAGTTGCCACAAATCATGATGAAATCCTTGAAAGTTTTAACTCTTAATTGAAATGCATTTTGTTTTGTTTTTTGTCTTTTAAGGCCATACCCACGGCATATGGAGGTTCCCAGGCTAGGGGTCTAATCAGAGCTGTTGCTGCCAGCCTACTGCCAGAGCCTCAGCAATGCCAGATACGAGCTGCTTCTGTGACCTACACCACAGCTCACGGCAATGCCGGATCCTTAACCCACTGAGCGAGGTCAGGGATTGAACCCACAACCTCATGGTTCCTAGTCGGATTCATTTGTGCTGTGCCACAAGGGGAACTCTTGAAATGCATTTTTATTTTTTATTTTTTATTTATTTTTTTGTCTTTTTGCCTTTTATCTAGAGCCGCACCTGCGGCATATGGAGGTTCCCAGGATAGGGGTCTAACAGGAGCTGTAGCCACCGGCCTTTGCCACAGCCACAGCAACGCAGGATCCGAGCTGCGTCTGCAACCTTCACCACAGCTCACGGCAACGCCGGATCCTTAACTCACTGAGCAAGGCCAGGGATCGAACCCACAACCTCATGGTTCCTAGTCGGATTTGTTAACCACTGAGCCACGAAGGGAACTCCGAAATGCATTTTTAAATGAATGCAAATATTTACTATTTCCTGTATGCAGAAGGTGTGGCAAATGTCTTTCAATGGAGATAGGCTTGGACATGAATGTATTATCTGAAGAAACATCCCTTGGTTCTCGTTGTGACCATAATAATCATCCGTATAAACAGTTAATTACTGCCCATTGTCCTGAGAATTTTTACTTTGACATCATTAGTAAGATGGTCCAGAAAACAAGACTAACAGTTTGGGATAGGTCCAGGCTGCAGAGTTGGGAGTGCTGTTTTCTTTTGACCACAGGCAGAATCCCTCACTCAGTCATCTTGGATGTTTGCTCCCCACTACTTTGTACATGGCACGTGTTCAGGGCCATCATCAAAGTAATCACCATAATTATAATCAATATTCACTCAAGGCGTTGAGATCATATTCACTCAAGGTGTTGAATGCTATCTTTGCCTTTTTAGAACTTATGCCTTGTATTTAAAAAGCAATACCATATATTAAGGATATTTCGGTAAGCTGCACTAATGGGCTAATATCTGTAGAAAAGGGTAGTTAAAAGGTACATCACATTAATAAAGAAATATTTAACTGGGTTCATCTGTGATTATGATTTATGAGGTGATCTGCAGAATTTAAGAGAGAAGATAATTTAAGGTGAAGGACAATTGTGACATCACTGTCCTCTAAGGATGATTTTGAAAGATATTGGGAGAAGCTAATAAGAATATAATTTCAATAATTGAGGCGTGCATGAAATGACTGGGACCCAATGCACTGTAACTACAACATATTTTGGTGGCATCTAAAGCTACAATTTGTTTCAATGATATGACAAAATCAAAAAAATTGATCCAAACTATGTGCCCTTTTAGTCCATAGCAGGTAGTTTAATACCATGGTCATTCCCGTATATTTTATAAAATACTGTTGCCTTGAAAATCTTTTTTGTTGTTGTCTTACGAATTCCAACTTTAGAGGGACTTAGTAGCAACATCATATTAACATATTTACATGATGAAATATGTTGATGCATTGTGATTTTTGTAGAAACTATTTCTGAAATAAATTTCCTGATTTTTTTAATCTAAAAATGCTGAAGTTCCTGTATTAAAAGGGTTTCTGTGTGCATGTTTGATCTGTATGCAGAACTGTGAAAATACATTCAGAAAAGGAGTTGAGTCTCAGCCCTCAAGGTAGAGACCATAAAGTATAGGAATAATATTTATGGTCATATTTTGTCAGGCAATTTACCAACCATGTTGCCATTTAGTTCTCACAGTGAGATAAATATCAACACTCCCATATTACGAGTGAAAAACTGAAGCTAAAAAGAAGATAATTTACTTACCCAAAGGACCATAGATAATAAGAAATAGAATCAGGAACAAATAGGGGCCTGTCTAAAACAAAACTCACCTTCTAACTGTCTTTCCAATTTTCTAATCTTTCTGCTTTCCAACCTTCTACTGTATTACACTGTGTGCTTCCAGATTCTTGCAGCCAGTATGTCCATTTCCTATTCTGATAGCTCTTTCACCTTCTTAACAATTGTAATCCATATTCTTCAAGGAACTCTCAATAGAGTTGAGCTCTATTTCTTCATAATTTTCCATTGCTGGGGACTTTTGAAACAATGCCAACTGCAAATTCTCTATCTTACCTCTTGACAGCTGTGACACAGAAAACTCAGAATATTTAAGAAATAATAATAGTAATAACACTAGCAAAACTAGCTAATTCTTTAAGACATTGTGTCTTTCATTAGACTAAGTGCTTTACCTTAATTATGTCATTTAATCTTCATAAAAAATCATACAAATGAGTTACTGTTTTGACCTACGTTTAGAGGTGAGCAATCGAGTTTAAGTAAATTCCTCAGGACCTAATGAAGAGCAAAAAAAAGGTGAAGAGCAAACAACTTTCCATGTAGAATTGATGTACAAAGGCAAGGATTCTTCTTACATGTTTTGCCTCATGTAATCTGGAGGACCTGCCTCTTTGTAGGGACACTTAGGAGGCCACACACAATTCCATTTTATTTCCTGACTCAAAGGAAACAAAACATTTCAAGTATTCTGCAACTGTTTAATTCTTAGCAATTTTCAGAGTCTGAAAAACACAAACCAAAATAATTTTATTTCTAGTTTCTGATCTATGGGATTTTTTAAAAACAATGATTTTAATTTTTTCCATTATAGCTGATTTACAGTGTTCTGTCAATTTTCTGCTGCACAGCAAGGTGACACAGTCACACATCCACGTATACACTCTTTCTTCTCATATTATCATGCTCCATCACAAGTGACCACACATAGTTCCCAGTGCTATACAGCAGGATCCCATTGCTTATCCATTCCAAAGGCTATAGTTTGCATCTATTAACCCCAAATTCATTAGTTTCCAGGTATCACGAAACAATTGTGTCACCTCAGAAATTGTTTTTAAAAGATATGCTCTAAGATGAGGTTTCAGTTTGATTTGTGGATGAGTGGCGTTTGAAAATGTAATAGACATTCCAAAAATGACTTGATTTTAAAATACCTCATTGAAAAAGGAAAAACACTTGAACTAGAAAGGGAAATTTGGCACGTGTGAGTTGTTAGCTGGTAAAAATAGGTGTCTAATTCTAGAGGAATCCATTATTAAGTGTTTCACAGTGAGAAGATAGAAATACAACATCCCACCACTGTTTGTGTCTGATGTTTTGCAGGGTCTCAGGAGGCTAATTTTGATGTAGAAAGTTAGTATTCAACAATAAGCAGCAGAAGCTACTTTTTCCTTTCTTTTGACTCAGGATTCAATTCTTCACACTGCCATCCACAAACACACACACACACACACACATACACACGCGCGCGCACACACACACACACACACACACACACAAAGTAATAAAGAGAGGTTGGAAGAAATCGCAATTCATATTTGCAGGTCTAGATGGATCTCTCTTCCTGAAACAGCTAAAGGCAATACTGCTGAAGCAAATGGTCTTGTGTTCATATATATTCTTTTTAAGATACAAGCAATTAAAAGTTTTAGAACTTTACATATGCTGTGTAAAATTTTTAAACCCCCATCCTTCCAGAGGAGAACCCTGGAAGAGTCCCAAGATTTTCTTTCAAGAAACATCATATTAATATTCTTGTGTATTTGAGATTTAACATTTCATATTCTTTCCTCTGCACCTTTTATTGTTCCTATTTACAGTGCACCTGAAACACATTGTGTAATTGGCAGAGAGCCCAGATTTTCCATTTAGGAACAGTTTGATGATTTCACTTTTTCTTCTTCCCTTTTTTTTTTTTCCAAACAGCAGGTGCTCTACATTGTAAACAATGCCAGTCACCATAATATTATTAGCTTTGAATTTTTATTACATTCTTGCCTCCCTACATATTTTCAACTTCAGTGCAAGGAATTTTTGGCACCAGCTCAGAAAGCCTCTTATTTCATAAGGAAGATAGATTCCAGCGAATAGAGTGCTTCATTGTCATTTATAATTAGATGGTATAAGATTTACCTAATCATAAAATCACCCAATATTTTCAGGTTTGTTACTAATTTTCTAGGCAATACATTCACATCTGCCCCATGCAGAATGCTAACTCCCTTTCAGTTGCATTAGTTTCATAAATGTTTAACCCTTTTCTTACCCATTATCTAAATAGAACACACTTTTGGCTAATTTTTACTGTGAAGGCTATGGTTAAAGGTGAGTTTTTTTTTTTTTAACACTTCTAAAATGGCCAAAGCTCATCAGAATCAATGCATTCAATGGAGTTGTTTTACCAATCAATATGTATCACTTCATGATCGATTTATCTTCAGCAGTCAGCATGGAATAAAGAGATGGCTAAGGTGATACAATTGACAGTGCTTGTTGCCAGATGTAATTTATTATAGTCCCAGCAATGGCCATCAAATAAGGGGTACAGAAACTGTGCTGTCCACAGAGGAAGTTCTCAATATGTATTTGCTTAAAAAATAAATAAATGACTCAAAAAATTCCTCATTGTCCTCAGAAGCTAAAATATTAAAAAGTGAGTTCAAAAATCAGTTCAGGGAACTCCTTGAAATACTTCATTAAGCAATTCAAAATAAATCAGCCAGGTAGTTGATACATTGCAAGAACTGCTGTGCATAGACTGATGAAAAACAAAATTTTTTTTCCAGCCCCAAATCTGGATTTCCATTTCATTTTCTGAGATGAATTTTAAGATAACACTTAGCATATGTAATCTTTAGAATTTTTCCTCACTGGTTGTGAGAAAGTTTCCATTAGCTAACCAAAAGGGAAGAAAAAAAATCAAGCTATTTTATTTCTACAGATATGATCTTTCCCTCTAAACTGCATTTAGAGCTGCATTTTCTCCAGATCACTTCAATAAGTGAAAGCCCAACAGAGAACAGATGCAATATAAGAGCAATAAAGGAAGAAAAAAATTAAAAATCCTTTGTTCTCCCTGCAGTACATCCGTAAATCTATTAGCATTATTTTCCTTTCTCTCTCTCTCTCTCTCTCTCTCTTTTTTTCTGCATCCCAAGCCAGATCTCAAGTTCTCTGAAGCAACCCTTAATCAAGCTCCCCAAAGGCCTACGACTGCATGCAGCAATTTCTCCCCTGCTCTCAGCACAGATGTTTCGAGCACATTCCATTACACCTACATGCCATTACAGCTAATGGCTTATTCTGATGAAGAAAGCTGCTTTCTGCTCAGTGCAGCAAAGGGGAAAATTTCCTCCTGTACAGTTCGATCCCTGCAACAATGAAATGTGGGGGCAGGTGGTACAACAGAACTCTCTAATGTTAATTACATACTGTATTACCCCCAAATTTGGCTGGTCATTAATTATGCTAATTTACCTTACTGAAAATTAGCACTATCAACGTGAACATTTGAGCGGATTATGGCAAAATGTAGTCTATCATAGTTTGCTTGTAAACCTGGACCTTCTAAGCCATCCAAAGAAAAGATTACTCTTCTTGGATAAAATGAACTTAAGAAGGGGGTTTTGGCTACACTTGGTCCCCTACCAGTAAATATACCAATTTTTTTTAAAAAATGATATAAAAAAGGAAGCGATTTCTTCAGCTCCTGACTAGTGATGCATTTTACTAATTTTTAAAAATCGCTAAATTGCTAAATATAGAAAAATAAGTATATAATTTGAAACATCAAAGAAGATAAGGCTTATATACTTTGCACTGAATAAAAATCATAGGTGTAATTTTGGAGTAGAATGAGTGGAGAAAATGTGGGAAATAAAACTGCTGGAAGTGTGTGAAGTTTTCATGTTGTGGGGTGTAGACCTTTTTCTTTTATATATTTTTCATAAGGTCTTGATAAACAGCTATGGACATTGTCTTAAGCGACTCTACAATTATATTATAGTTATAATAAATACATTTTTTAATTTATTACCCCTTAAAAAAATTAACACATCCCCTTTCCAACTAAAACTCGCATTTGCCATATTGATCATAGGCTTAATAAAGTTTGTGAAACAGGTTAGGCTCATTTTCCGTATGAATTAAATAAGTACAGTTTCATCCTGGCCTGTTGAAATTGATTGGATTTCAGAAGTAAACAGAAAATCTTCTCTATGGAGTGAACAGTCTTTCTTTCCTCTTCAAGGCTGCTGTTTCCTTCTATCCATCTCCAAGAAGCCATCATCATATTGACATAGATGACAATCTGGCAAGGAGGTGCTGATCAAAGATAAATTTCACACTCGCACTTCGCATTTTCTAATTACACCATCTGTGTCAGACTCTTTCGTGGCAGTTCTGCCCAATCTGTCAAATGCTGCGTGCCTATGGGAATGCAGAGGAGCTGAGAAAATTTCCTTGTCTCCCCCCCACCCTCCCAGCCGATCCATCACCCCCAATCGGAGCTGGGCAGATATATTAGTCTAATTGGGGACCGGAATGAAGGCTCCAGGTTGCATCAGAGAGGAGGTGTTTGGGGGATGCAAGACATGAGATTGCAATTTGAATCATATTACAGGGCCTGCCCTAGCTTGTCTGGGAGCAGGCTGAGAACAAACCATGCGTGCCATGGCAGGATGGGAGGGGGTAAGACAAGGGAACCATTTTTTTTTTTAAAAGAATCATGAATGAGAAAGCGTCTCCTTTCATCTCTCTCTGTTTCTTTCAGGCGCGTTAAGGATAAATGATTGTGAAGAGGCACTGATGGGCAGTACTCATCCTTTAATTATAATGTTCTAAAACATAAGCATAAGGAGTAAAACACAATGACCCAGCCGACGGGGCCAGGTCTAATCTAATCAAGGCCAAGCAAATAAATCGAACAGGTCTTTCTAAACAACTCAAATTCATTCTTGTGGAATGTACATGATACTTCACAACTGGGCACAATAGAGTAGAAAAAAGGAGACAGGGAATTCCGCTAGCTACCCTAATAAGGTGTTTTCAAATACATGCTAAACTTTAAGATCCACTTGGATTTCTTCTTTCTTCAACTGAGGTGGACAAAGTCCATGAAATACCAAAGAAAAATGAAATGATTGACCTTTCAAACTGGAGCCATGGTGTAGCTAAATATTTCTAGGTATTGATTTCTCCCTGCCACGTGTCACTGCCTTTAAGTCACGTTGCGATTGATGCCAAGGTAAGCGAATACATACAGTGTCTCATATTTAACTCCTCAAGGGTGCACTTGTGTGTGTCCACCTTAAAATGGGACCACCACGAAACCAAAAGGAATCGATTATTTCTGTTATTTTTTAATTACGTGAGATGATTATGCTAATACCGGTTCTGTTACCCTTGAGAAGTTTGCAATCATGCTTTCATCCTAGTCATTCTCAAGTGAGAAGGGCTATGGTGAAATAGAAACAGGAAAATCGTGAGAGTTAGAAAATTTGACTCCAGATGCAGCTCTATTAATTACAACTCTGATTCAATTTTTTATCAGTTTCACTCTTCTCTTCCCCTTTCATACATTTGAGAGAGATAGATGCATCTGAAAGTATGTTAAAGATAATAGAAGACAATGAAAACTGTAAAGCCATGGAGTTGCCATTGTGGCTAACTGGTAAGAAACCCGACTAGTATTCACGAGGATGTGGATTTGACCCCTGGCTTCACTCAGTGGGTTAAGGATCTGGCATTGCCATGAGCTGTAGCATAGGTCACCACCATGGCTAAGATATGACATTGCTGTGGCTGTGCTGTAGGCCAGCAGCCAAAGCTCCAATTCAACCCCTAGCCTGGGAACTTCCATATGCAGCAGGTGTGGCCCTCCACAAAAAAAAAAAAGAAACTATGAAGCCGTATTGTTTATGCATTTCTGTATTTATGCCCTGTCTCAAATCATGGTATTTTACGTTACAGTTGATTGGAAAGATTTCTTCCCAAATATGCCATCCTAATATCCAGATGCAGAAGCAGGACCTCTCATGCACTCGTTGCATTCTATAAGTATTTAATTCTATGTTCATTAGTCTCTTATGTTTTGTCTATGATCACAAACCTGCTCATGAAATATCTTTAGCACATTCACTATTCATAAAGTGCAGGAATACTATTTGAGCCATCAGGTAAACCAGGCTGATGGTGCTGACATGTTTGCATTTGCCGGGAAGGAGACCTCTTCAACAATCTGTCTCCTTAACGTTCCCTTGCTTCTGAAACCGAGACTTTGCCATCAACTATTTCCGCAAACTTTGCGGTTTTGCTTGGATTCTAAAAATTCCCCTCTTCAAGTAATGGACAAAGGTTACCTCAATATGGACCGCTCCTAAGTGACTTCATTGTAAAGGCATTAAGTAAATAAAATTTAAGCCTCTGCTTACAGAAACTATCTTCTTCAACTGTGGTAACAAATCCATAGGAATACTGATCTTATGGGTTTTACAGTTTCCTGATTTATTTAGATACAATATCATTGGTTCCGTCTCACTCTCTCTCACACTCTATCTATCTATCATAATAAAACTTGAGAGTTCAGAGAAAATGTGAGAGAAAGTATTATAGATGACCAAATTAAAGCCCAGAGACTGGAATACTATGGAAACACTAAAGAAATCTATCCCTTTGATTGAAGAGTAGAAAAAAAGAGGACAAAATTAAAAAGAGTATTCAATGTCACATTGCCCATGGTAAAAAGTATCTTTCATTTCAACTCTAAGCATGGGCATCTGTGAGGATTCCTCTTAGTAAATGTTGTCATTGAATTATTCAGTCGCTTCACTTGCTAGTTCAGTTGTGTGTAGCACTGGCTAGTAGCAGAGACAGATGGATTTTTGTTCTTAACTATTGTCATGCAACAGTGTCCAACGTCTAAAACCTGTTTTGAGCCTTCTCTATTCCCATGGATTTCTAGACAACTGAAAATAAAATGTTCATAAATCCTGCACATTTTTAGAGAGATATTCCCATGGATTTCTAGACAACTGAAAATAAAATGTTCATAAATCCTGCACATTTTTAGAGAGTAAATGACCACTGCCAGCATTATTTGCAGAATTGTACATTTCTGGAGCATTGACTTCTCTCCATTTTGCTTAAAGAAAAAACAGGCAAGCAGGGTGGTCTATTATAAAGGACCATCTTCAAATTTAAAACTGAGCTATGTATGTGATGTTTTTCTTTACTAAACTTGGAAAAATATTTTACCCTCCTCATACACACACACACACACACACACACACACGTACACACACACACACGTACACACACACACACACACACACACACACACACACATATATATATACAAGCTAGATCTTTAACAGCTTTAAGATATTTACAGCATAGTTTCAGGTTTGGAAATGCTCATGTATTAAACAGCAAGCTTTGGAGAACTCACTGTAGCATTTGATCACAGACACCTTCCAAACATGTCATAATTTACATCTTTCTAAATTCACAGGTAAAATTAAGGAACTAGTTGATAATTTGATGAAGCAAAAGGATGTGGAGCCTTGGGGAAGTCAGTAATAGTTTCCTCAACATTCACAGTCACTTCTATGACTCGGTTTCTGCCCCAACAGCCCCTTCCATGTCATGTTTCCATTAAGCACTAAGAGCTAAAAATAAAGTAATTATGTCACCACTTTGTAATCCAGTCCAAGGAATCCTGCATTCTTATTGCAGTAATGCTTCCATGTATAAATATTTCAAGAATAAAGGTTATTTCTGTGCTCTCTGGCTCACTAAAACTCAACAACTTAAAGTATAATATTTACAAAAAAGAAAAGTAACATTTGGGGCCAGTATGCACAGAGCTGTCTCCCAGATAAGGCATTAAGGGTGGGAAACCTCCAGCTTCACCTCCATCATCCTGGAAACTAAGGGAGAAAAGCCCTCCTGCCAATCCTCTCTCTCCTCTTGATGGCTGGCCAATTCCCGCCCAGCAAGCTATGTTTCACACCCCATTTAGAGCACGTTTGGAGGGGCACCCAAAGATTTGGAAGGAGGCTCAAAGCTTATCTCGACTCTCCAGACATCAGCGGTGTGAAAAACCTGACTTTTTTAAAATAATGTTTCCTGTTCTTCCTGCTTCTGGTGTAGCCAAAAATTCCGCAGGGATTGTTGTTCTCATGGAATTTTGGCACTTCCTCTGCAAGACACGGCCAGAATCAGGATGTGCAGAGGGATGTGGAAATTGAAACTGATTGAAAAGTCTCCAATCGGGACCACAATAAAAGGTGGTGGGAGCACATCCTACTGGGGCTGGAATTCACGAGAACACTAACTCTAAGAGCACGGTTTTTTCTAACTGCATCGTTGATGTTCAGCCAAGTCTTTATGATTCATTTTCAACACAGGTCTTGAAGTCAGATTGTGTGGGATGTCCACATAGACTTACAGGTAGTAACTAGTCACTCATTCAGTCCAATCTTTGCATTTATATCACACACAAGATTGACTGGCAAATGGAAAGAATAGCAAACATAAAACAAAACTGATTTTTTTAAAAAAAGAGATGTCATTGGGATTAAAAACTATTTTTTTTTTCTGTAAAGGTAGCATCTTTCAAAGAGCTGCTCACTAGTCTACGAGTTGAAGCATGTAAGTACAGTTTTTGACCTTGATATAATACAGCAAGTGAAATGTACAGTTAACACGAATATTTACTTGAAGGATGTGCGTGCAGATACATCAAATTCTCCCTTTTGATTTCCCAAGATAGTCGACAAATTTCCCCCAATCAGAGACATTTTTGTGTGAAAATTCTGGGTCATTGCTGGAGTTCTCTTGTGGAGCAGCAGGTTAAGGATCCAGCACTGTCACTGCAGTGGCTTGGATTGCTGCTGTGGTATGGGTTTGATCTCTTGCTCCGGAATTTCCACATGCCACAGGTATGGCCAAAAAATAAGAAATTAAAAAAAAAATAAAATGGTTGTTGCTTTTGGAACTAATTGATTTATGAAACATTGATTAAGATTGTATAGATAAACATTTTTAATAATTCTTTTACTAAGACTGTGTTTGGGTTTGAGTCAGGTTAAGCTTCCATCCTTGAGGTGAATATGCCATGACGGTAATTGACTAAAGGGCATGACTTTTTCAAAAACCAAACAGTGAGCAAATACTCTCACTGCCAACACCAACACAGCATGCCTCTGCTGGCCCACAGGCTGCAGAAGGTGGAAGCCACCTTTCAGGCATTCAAATCAAAATCATATCTTGCTTTTTAAAAATTTTGAATTCTTAGATTGGAGGGGAGAAGACATTTTTCAAGAACTAAGGACAATGTTTGAATTATTTTGAAAAGAATTTCAAATATTTAATCCACATGAAATATATGTGCTTTGTATCAGATGTATAATTTGCATGCATAATAAACTTTTTTAATTTAAAAAACTGAAGTGGGTTTGTAATGAAACTTCTCTGAGTAATGTCTGAATACTAGATCTTCTGTAATTGCGTATAGAACATTATTAAAACTTTTTTTTTTGTCTTTTTGCCTTTACGTAGAGCCGTACCCGTGGCATATGGAGGTTCCCAGGCTAAGGGTCTAACAGGAGCTGTAGCCGCCAGCCTTCGCCACGGCCACAGCCACGCGGGATCCAAGCCGCGTCTGCAACCTACACCACAGCTCACGGCAACGCCAGATCCTTAACCCACTGAGCGAGGCCAGGGATCGAACCCGAAACCTCATGGTTCTTAGTCGGATTCGTTAACTACTGAGCCACGATGGGAACGCCCTTAAAACTTTTTTATAAATAGGAGTTACTGCTCTAGCCCAGTGGGTTAATGATCCAACTAGGGTCTGGCATTGCCAGTTAGATCCCTGGCCCTGCGTAGTGGCTTGAGGATCCAGTGCTGCTGTATCTGTGTGAAGTTGCAGATGCAGCTTGGAATCCACCCCTGGCCAGGGAACTTCCACATGCTGAATGGCTGAAAAACAAAACAAAAACTTTTTAAAAAATATTCAAAGTCCAGAATCTCCAAAGTGGACTCCATTCATGCCAAGATGGGAGTCCCACGTGACAACAGAGGGAGCAGTTCACAGAATAAAACTGAGGCACACCCTTTCAGGATGAGTCCACGAGATTGTATTGAAGCAAAGCAAGCAGAATCCTCTTTTTCATTTTTTTTTGTCTTTTTAGGGCCATTTCTGCAGCATACGGAAGTTCCCAGGCTAGGAGTTAAATCTGAGCTATAGCTGCCAGTCTACACCACAGCCACAGCCACAGCCACGCTCGATCCAAGTCTCATCTGTGACCTTCACCACAGCTCATAGCAATGACAGATCCTTTAACCCACTGAGCGAGGCCAGGGCTCAAACCCACATCAGCATGGATACTGGCTGAGTTCGTTACTAGTGAGCCACAATGGGAACTCCAGAACCCTCTTTTTATTTTTTTATTTTTATTTTTTTTGTCCTTTTTGCCTTATCTAGAGCCGCACCCGCAGCATGAGGAGGTTCCCAGGCTAGGGGTCTAACAGGAGCTGTAGCCGCCGGCCTACACTTCAGACACAGCAGCACTGCCTCTGCAACCTACACCACAGCTCACGGCAATGCCGGATCCTTAACCTACTGAGCGAGGCCAGGGATCGAACCCGCAACCTCATGGTTCTTGGTTGGATTCGTTAACCACTGAGCCACGACGGGAACTCCCAGAACCCTCTTTTTAAAGTTATGTAGCAGAACTGTTTATCATACTCAGGAAGTCCTCAAATGATCTAAGCTCAAACACCATTTGGATCAGACCTTCAGCGCTCACACAGGCAGCAAGAAGACTGGTGAAAGGTATAGCTTCGTAGTTAGCCACCTGGATGAGCATCTTGAATCTAACCCTTACTAGCTTTGTAACATCGGGGAAGGCACTTAGCCCCTCTCTGAGTTTCAGCTTCCCATCAGTTATGTGAGTATAATAATGTCTATCGCATAGATTTGTCAGAGAGTATCTACACATATCTACATTCATACATGTAGGTGAAGGCATGTAGGCATATTTAATTATCTCCTGGACATGCTAAGTGATCAGTTAATGCTGGATTATATCCTTTGCTTTGCTTCTGTTGGAATATGGATTAAAGCAGCCTGTCAGGGTCAGAATTAAAGTAAAAGAGCAAAGGTCAAACTTTCTGAAGATCTCTCACTAAATGGCCTTTACTGTAAAAAATGAAGTGTGTACACTATGACTCAGGACTGTGGGAAAGGTACCTTTCTCCCTTTTGAGGCTGCCTCTTGCTCTTCTTCATCCCTGTCCCTGTTAGTGGTGGTGGAAATGGGTGGTGACTGTGAGCAATGGTTTGTGCGGTTTGATGCGGGGATGATGACAACGTAGGCGGTTAGAAGTAGAGACACTTTTAGAAAATTTTTAGCCAACTAATTGAAAGCTTATGCCCCCGCTAAAGTAGTGTTCTTGCAGTGGTGCTCCCTTCCTCGTTTAAAAAAAAAAATGGCACCTGGTTACAATCCAAGTTTTTGGAACTTATCGTGACTGGGGAAGTGGCCCTGCTCCACCCCTGTCTTCTGCAACCTTGTTCCTAGCTGTCCTTTCCTGATGCATCCGGGACGCCCTTGACGCAGTGGAAATACCACGAACAACGTGATGCACAAAAACACGGGTAAGACTTCCGTGTGCTCTAAAATATAAAAATATGTTCTTATTTTGACATTCATGTTTTGCTCTCCACATGCATCTCACAGATCTGTGAGAATGGAGCCGATGATCTTCCTTATCCTTAGGATTACAATCATTGACTTCAAGGTATCTGAAGAGTCCCCCCCGCCCTGCCCCAGTCCTCTGTGGACAGCTGAGAGATAACTGAGAGATGCGGGCTTTCTCCGAAAACTGCTGTCGTAGGCAGCGGATTGGGAAGTCTGCAGCGTGTATGAAGCTAGAAGCCTTGACAGAAGGCATGACAGACCACCTGTCTGAGGACCACGGTGTCCTTCCTAGCTCCTGGGGTTGTCAAGAGGTGTCAAAGCGGTCGGGTCCCTCCACTGAAGGGCCTCTTTGATTGGCGTGGGAAACAGGAAATTTCTCCTTCAGCGACACCTCCAAGTTGCCTGCTCTGTAGGCAGGGTCACCTGCAGTCTGGCTCAGAGTTCGATATTCAGGATTCTTTGCTTCATTTCTTTCCCGTTACTGCATACACCAACACACTGGCATTCATTTCCTATACCTTAGACTGTTGCTTTTGGTTTCTTGCACTTTTAATGTTTTGCACTTTTGTGGTAAAATGTAATTAATATTCACCTCGATGGTTCTTCCCCTTCAGGTTAGAGCATCTTAGACACTACACCTTCTCTGACTGTGCCCTAGGCACTTAACTCCTAGCTCTGGCCATCGCCTGGTACCCCAGGGAGGGTCCCAACCAAAGACATTCAGGCAGCAAAATAATATCCATTAAACTGACATATTTTCTAAAATATATGCAACGCAGGTTAAACAGTAATGTTCTCCCAAACTGGATGATATTTGCCTATTTGCCTATTGCCTATTTCGTTGGCTCTATTGTTCTGAATTAGTAGATTATATCTTCATGGGTATAACCAAGGCACAAAAGTAAAAGTGGGATTAAAATAAAGAATGGCGTGTCCATTGTGGTGCAGCAGAAATGAATCCGACTAGGAACCACAAGGTTGCGGGTTCGATCCTTGGCCTTGTTCACTGGGTTAAGGATCCAGCGTTGCCGTGAGCTGTGGCTTAAGTCACAGACGCAGCTCGGGTCCTGCGTGGCTCCGACTCAAGCCCCAGCATGGGATCCTCCCTACGCCGCGGGTGCAGCCCTAAAAAGCAAAATAATAATAATGATAAAGAAAGCAAAGACCCAAAGCAAAGACCCAAAGCAGAGAGAAGATCACAAATAGGGGAGGACCCCAGGCATTCAGGATTAGAAGAAGACGAAACTGGACTTCATTCTTGCCTAAGCACGATCTGGGTGGAACTACCACTTCGGGAACCTTCTCTACGTGGCAGATCGTGAGCCAGGAGTTTATCTGTGATGTCTGTTTCGTCTTCCCCACAACACAGGGCAGTGTGAATGCTTTACTTTACAGGGGAGCTGGGTTCGGAGAGATGAAGTAATTTGCTGTCAGAAATAAAACGCCAGAGCAGAGATTCGAATCTACCTCTGCTGAACGAAGAAGAAAAAAAAAAAAAAGAACAAAACTGCTCCTGCCCCTTCCACAGTTGGTACCCTGGAAAGGAGGTAACCACAGAGGGAACTCTGTCGTCCTCCCTAACATCTGCTCTGTCCCCAACACTTCGCCTACCTTTTCAGGTGGACGAAGAAGCCAGCTTGCATTTCACCTTGGGCTGTGTTTCCCTTCATTTAGGGCAGGAAATCTCTGTGCTGAAGTATTTATGAAGTGCCCACATGTGCATAACACCTTGCTACCAAAAGGGACAATAAAATGCAAGTGAAAATGACCAAGGCCCTGCCCTCTGGAACTTTACAATCAATAACAGATGGACAGAGAGTTTCAGAAAGGGGGACCCAGCCCTCAAAGAAACCCTGAGAAATGATGGGAGACGCGAAGTCAAGCTAGTTCTGGCACAGGATGACCCCAAGTGAAAACAAAGGATCTCCCTCTGGGTCTGACTGTGGGGGAGCATGGGTGGAGGGTTGGCTGTGGCCATTTTCAACTGGACCGTGACAATCTCCCCAGACTTCAGGTTTGCCCAGTCTCCTGGCTCATCAGTTATCACGCGTTATCTTCAATCAGTTGGAAGCAAGGCTTTTCATCAGCTGTCATATTAGTGAATCCTTCAGTTCCTCTGAGTTTTACGAGCATTTTGTTTAGCTATTATGTCATTCTTTTCTGTGACACTCATTGTATATGAGTGTGTGCGTGCGTGTGTGTGTGCGCGTCCGTTGAGCGGATGGCGGTGGGAATCAGGCTTTCAGCCATGCGGACCCTTCAATGCACACAGCAGTGGAAAAGTGACTCAGATATCCATTTCAAAACGACTTTCATTTTTATAACATTTCAAAGTCAAATGACATTAGGAGTGGAGGTAAGATGCTTTCCACAGTCCTTAAGAAAAAAGGCATTTCTTCATATTTCAAAGGCTGGGCTGGCAGTAAACTAGTTAAATTGCTGACTTGTCATCTTTCTCTTCAGCTTATTAAATAATAACATTCTCCATAAGGAAAGTTGGGTAATATATAAGGAAAGGAAAGTTGGGTAATATATATGCATGAAATGGATAAAATATATTTAGACTGTGTCTGAAGGCCAAGAAAATAAAGAGGAAGACGGGAATTTGCTGGAAAGCCTTCTATTGTAAATGTATTAACATCTGAATTAATAGTTGAAATTAACCTAGCAATGACATCACACAGTCACTGCAAAATCTACAAATGAGAATGGTTATTTTCAAAAAATGTTGGTATTTTTTCTTTCATGCAGACTGCAGATTAGTATTGCATACATATATGATGGATTCTTATACCATTGCTTACACTAATGGAAATTTCATTTGCATGTAGACCTAGGAATTTAAAGTATTATTTTCTGTCTTCTAAGTAGACTTTTCCTTTTCAGAGATGCATTATTCATTTGTAGTTTATTACTCAGGGAGAAAATTATTAATAAAGAAACTGTACCTGTCCAGTTTCGATGTCAAAACTCTGCTGAGAAAATCAACTCTGAGCCCAGATGGCCTAAAAAAAATCTATCACACTTTTCCTTTTTTTTTGGTGGATGTCATCCTGGGCATTGTGAATCATGTGTGTGTACTGTATAATTATATTGTCCGTGGATTTATGCAACTCTCCTGCATATTTCCTTACTTTTTCTTGGTCTACTTATTAAAACTACATTTTACATGTCTAATAAGGCAGTTCAAATTGTACCAAATATGAAACACTGACACGCAGGCACGAATGATGCTTGGGCAATTTCACCTGATTCACTGAAGGACGGGAGAATTGCCTTCATTGTAATGAGCTGTGGTACAGGCTGCTTTTTCACATTTGTGGTTCCATGCACCTTTCTCCCCAAATCTAAAGCCTCTGTCAGCTTGTACGGAAAACCTGGATGCAGTTCACACCATCATGCTCCCATCCAAGGGAAAGCGGTGGTGAAGCGAAGGGATGGGGGGGGCTGCTCATTAGTTTATAGGAAATCCGAATACCCATGGGATGTTTTTGAGAATCCAAACAGAGTTCAAAACATAAACATTCCACGTAATTTGTTGTTTTCCATACATCATTTGCCTCTTGAATAAAAAAAAAAAAGCCTGAAAAAAAATTTTTAATGTGTGACTACAGTGACGGAGAGTGGGTGCCAACAGCTCTCTGGATGGCTTTTTATCTCATTCCCTTAGTGAAAACAGTTAACTAGGCACTGGTGAGAGATTCTGTAACTGCACAACACAAAGCTGGCGCCGACGCCAAGTGCAGCATGCCAGATGTGTGAATACATTCTCGAGGCAGCATCAGCAGCTCCAGCAGCTCGCCATAGCCATTAATCTAGAGACCTCTGGGAGTTCCGGGTAGTGCTGTAAAACCCGGCCCTGCCAAGGCTGCATCAGATAAAGCCATCAATGCATTGTAAAAAAGACACAAAACCTATTTCATGGGCTGCACTGATCAAGCAATTACAATCATTGACTACATTAAGCAAAGAAACAGCGGGGTGCCCTATAAAATTGACTGCCAACTTGAATAATCAATAGACTCCATGTAGAGTAAATTAAATAACTGAAAAACTATTTGGAAAAGCTGAAGTTAAAAAGCCAATCAGTAATCCCTCATCCATGGCAAAACAATCCTACTTCCAAAAGATCCTTTGGTTAGCTTTAATTCTTATCCTCTGGAAATCCTGGGACTGTGAGCTTGGGAAGGGGCGGGGGGGTCCTTCCACTTCTTTGATGGTTCTCTTTCATAACTGTACATTTAATTTGAATGCTATTTATAATCAATCGATGTGTTCTTCCTGTCATCTCTAGCTGAGTGCACGACCAAGGCAGGAGGGTTTTTGATTGAAGGTCACCATCAAAGGCATTAGGGTTTGACATGGTTCAGGGTTTAACCTGGGGCTTATAACAATGAGAAGTTTTTGTTGTTGTTGTTGTTAATAAACGTTTGGAATAATTTGGAATTCGTGGATTTTTACTTACTAAATTTCTTACAAAATAAACCATACATATGAGAGACAGATCTAGGTAAAAGCCCTCTTGAGGTTTTTGCTGATTTACCTGGTCACCACACATGGACGTTTTTAGAAGACAGAGCAGTCGTGGCCAAATTTCATCTTTCCCTCTCAAGAAACTATTTTTATCCTTTTTTTGCCCCACTAGAAAGTGACAAAATCTGTTCAGAAAAAATAAGCATTAATTTGTATTTTATGTTATTGGTGCCACAGAAAGTTTGCATTATTTTGTAAGAAATCATTCATTTACATACACACACACACACACACACATCTGTTTTGTTTCTAGCTAGAAAAATCACCCTCTGTAAACAATTTCCCTATTGTCTTATTAGAAAATGCAGGAGAGAATAATCATGGAAATGTGAAATGATTTTTCCTCAAAGGTCAATAAAAAAAAAATAAGCCATTTATTTGGTGGGTTTCCTTCATGGCTAAAATGCAATGATGATAATTGCAGATTTCAGAAGCCAGGTTAGTGGGCAGCGATATATCTGGATATGAAAATGATAGCACCGGAAAGATTATCAGTACTTAAGTGCACTTAACGAAGATATTTTTCCACCAAAAGAGAGAAAAAAAATATTTGAAACCATTATTGCAGAGACAATACAATTTTCTTTGTAGTCAAGTCTGTTTCTGAAAACAATATATAATAGTAATAGTATGAAGACACCTACGGCACCGAAGAATACATCATTAAGGAGGCATTATTGCTGTTCCCACTGAATGTAAGATCACCCTGATATTATGAATGATTTGCATATTAACTAAAATAATATTGAGGTGTATTTAATGTGGCGTTTGAATTAACTCTTAATGGCATGCAAGTTCTTTGGAGCCAAGCTAGTGACGAAATTGCAGGACAAATTCAGAAATAATTGTCACTGGCGAGGCTTCCCAAACCTAGATATCTAGCAAATATCTTAGTGGCATTATTTTTAACACATTGATGTGTTTTATAGAGCCTCCTACAGTGGAACACAATAAATTAGTTGTCAATAAACAGCTTGTTTTAACAACACTCTGCTTCCTTTCCTATTAAATCTAACAGGGACAAAATCCTCTGAAATGGTGTATTTAATGAGCAAACTTTATTTTTTTGAAAAGCTGCACGAGGAAAAGGAGAAATATGATGAACTAAAAATGATTATGTGTCACAATAAAATTCTCCAACTTGTCTGCTGATGAGATGATAATGTTGCCCATAAAAGCAGGAGTGAGAATGCTATGGAGCTCTTGATAAAATGTCTTATTGAAACCTATTGTATTTACTTCTTATTAGATTCTGAACTCAAATAGATCTTGATTGTTGAGAGCTTGGGTATTTAAAAGCTTTAAGATCATCAATTACATTACTCATAATTTCCACATCTGCCTTTGCTGCTGCAATTCAGAGAGAGAGAAAGACTATTATAACAGCCTTCCTGCAACTTGATTACTGGGAGCCTCTGTTACAATGTGCACTTGAAATGCTGTTAAGATGTGAACTTAACTGCAATTTTCAGTTTTATGGAACTACTCCTGCATGGATAGCTTTTGGTAATAATTGAAATAAAATGGCAAGAGACCTGCCAAATGAGCAGGGAGAAACAGAGGGCCAGCTTAAACCCCAGACCCCTGTGGTGCTACAAGGAAAGCTCGCCTTTTGGAGATCCCCTGTTTTACCTTCCTGATAAAAATTAGCTTTGTGGGAGCTCATATGCATTTTGACTTAAACAAAATAATAATTAAAATGGCTATTATGTAATTGAACAGCAGTTTGGTTATGTTTATGCTGGGTAGAATCAGGCTGTGGGGAGTAAGAGCCTGGAGAATCCTTGCTGTCAAACATTGCCAAAGCAGCACGATTTTTTTTTTAAATACTCTGTTATTTCTTAACTCCTATGGGCAAGATATCTTGGGGGTAGTTTTCATGATCTTCTGAACATTTACTGTGCATTCGAGTTTCAGGTGTTCTGATAGGAAGGGTTGAAAATACTGGTTGTCTTTCAAGAAAGCATTTCAATACACAGCACTGTACACATATGAATCTTTACTTTGTCTCATTGAATCTCACCACATACCCAAGGAACCAAACAAGGGAGGGTCATCTTGTTCATGAAGTGGGAAGTCTGGGTCCAATTTATGATCAAAATTCTACATTCGGTTTGATGGTCATTATGGCTTTTTAAGACGCAGGTTTATACACACATGTACATGCAAACACATGCACTACAGAAACATGGAAGGGCTTTCTCAGAAGAAAAAGACAGCATATTTGAAAGTACATTGCAAATTTTGAGACGGGGGAGGGGAGAAGACGAAGGAGATATTTCTCTAGAAATGACTCCTCCTGGGGAAAAATGTAGTCTCTGCAATTTTAACTTTTAAGTAATGCTTTTCAATATACACGTTTTTTTTCCTCTCTCTGAATAATCAGCCCTGAGATCAGAATCTGAGCAAATAAAAGGTCTCATCTTCTAATTCTTAAACACAAAAGAAGGATGTGTTGGTTCTTAACAATTCCTATAGAACCTAGAGCATTTTTTTGTTCTTTGGTTAAAGGTTTTTTTCAGCCTTTAATCTGTAAGCATCTTAAAGCAATCAAATAGAGAAACTGGGTTGAAATATTCTGAGACTTCTCATTAAATTCATGTACTGTCAAGAAAAAATACTGCATTCTGGATGAGCTCTATTTCTTTCTCTCTCTAAGAAAAACATAATAGAAGAAAATAATTGATGTCTCATCACCTAGAAGAACACGAGTTTACAGATCCCATGACAGTATTTACATGACCAGAAATATATGGAGCAGGCATGAGAACTACTCAGGGTAAAAACGTAAAGTGTTCTCCATAACTTCTCCATAATAGATGTTGAAATGTATTGAGGTGCACATGGCTACTGGAGTATTCAGAATTATCACAAGCAAATGTGAGAGTCACCCCGGCAGAGACAGCTTCAGAAAAGATTTTAGTTACAGAAGAGAAATATCCTTCCTAGGAAGAATTTAAGTACAGGTGTGGATGTCTAGCAATTGATTTATTTAAAAAATATATTGCAGCAGTGTCATTGTGATGCTAAACCAGAAGTGAATAGTTTAGGTAGATCCAAGAACTCTATCATTTCTCAGCATTGTGGGAAAAATGTACCCGCAGAACTTTCTCCTTCTTTCATAAAATGGGCTGTCTAGCTCATGACTGTAATTAACCCGATCCATTAAAAAGTAGACCAGTTTCAGTCTGCCCTTTTTTAACTATTTTTACGCTTTCCATTCTCTTATTCTCCTAATCCTTCTTCCCTCAAGGATGCAGAAAGTTTCCTACTCTTAAATGTGGTTTGAACTCTACAGTGTGCTCTGACTTTGCCTCTTTTTTTTACAAGAGCTGGCAGTCACACATGCAGGAAATTAGGCGATGCCCATTGCATCTTAGCATGTACTGTGCTATCTGGCTCAAGGCTGCGTGTCGCAAAACAGAAATGCACAGAAAGCACGTAAAATAAAGAAATACTGAGCAGAAGGCAGAAGGATGTGTCTTGACCAGCGACCGGACCAGGTGTAGGGCTCACATCCTGCTTTGTTTTTGACACCCTGTCTAGATTTTTCTTTTCAGTCTGTCACATTCTTCATCACTGACACAAATAGAGAATTAACTAATCAACACAGGGGCTGTGTTGATTGAGCACTAATTAACCATTTTGGCCTAAAAACCTGTGGCAGGACACATGAATCTGAAAAACGCATAAAAAAAAAAAAAAGGAAAAGGGAAAAGCACAGAGCACTTTGAGGAGGTCATCCAATTTTATTATCAAGAAACTGTCATGCCCACTGATACGGGCCAGTTTATTTTATCCCAAAGTGTTTATGGCACATATCTGGCAAGAGGCATCAGGAGTGCCAATTTCCAGTAAGAACTGAAAGCAAACTTTCAAGGAAATCTATTTCAATCACCATTCTGATTCTTGAGTTCCTTGTATTTAATTCCCTCTAGCTGATGGGCTGGCCTGGCTTTTCCCTTATCCACCTTTAGGAGGTGAGAATTTACTGCTTCTCAAGGCTGCCTGTTCCATTTAAAACTCTCATGCTTAGAAAATTCCTCTTTATAGCTGACCTACACTTTCCCAAGGTCTCCATTCTTACCCCTTTGTATGCACGTGTGCAGGTCAACCTTCTATATATATATATATATATATTTTTTTTTTTTTTTGTCTTTTTGCCTTATCTAGAGCCGCACCCGTGGCATATGGAGGTTCCCAGGCTATGGGTCTAACAGGAGCTGTAGCTGCCGGCCTTCACCGCGGCCACAGCAACACGGGATCCGAGCCGTGTCTGCAACCTACACCACAGCTCACGGCAACGCCAGATCCTTAACCCAGTGAGCAAGGCCGGGGATAGAACCTGCAACCTCACAGTTCCTAGTTGGATTCGTTATCCACTGAGCCATGATGGGAACTCCTCAAGCACTGATAGAAATAACAAATCACCATGTGAATCAACTCTTTTCCAAACTGCATTCTCCTGATGTATTCACTAACTTCTCCTGTTACCTGGTTTTAAGTCCACTCACTGTTTTGATTATCTTTCTCTAAGTTTGTCTCTATTTTTGCATGTATCTCTTACTAAATTTTACTCCTTTTTTTTTTAACTCAAGGTTAATTTTCTTCAGGGGGTCAGCTAGATTTCTACAAATATCTTTACTTACACAGTTGAAGGAGGTATCTAGCTAAGCTTGGCCCCATGGATATTTGGGTCAAAATCACAGCATTTTACCTAAATCGTTATAGAAAGCGAGAAAATACGAAATTCCAGGTTGCATTTAAAATGAGACTATGTGTTAATTTAGTAGAAATTGTGAAGGATTCTGAGTGTGATGAAACTGGTTTGAAATGTGTGTCTTATAATAGTGTTTTTGGTTACATCATGTAATCTTTTTGAATCTTAGTCTCCTCTTGGGTAAAATGAGAATAATACCCATTTTGCAGGATTGTTTTAGGATTAGAAATAACAGAAGTCAGAGTTCCCTTTGTGGCGCAGCAGTCAATGAATCCGACTAGGAACCATGAGGTTGAAGGTTCGATCCCTGGCTTTTCTCAGAGGGTTAATGATCTGGCATTGCCGTGAGCGGTGGTGTAGGTCACAGACGTGGCTCGGATCTGGCATTGTTGTGGCTCTGGCGTGGGCTGGTAGCTGTAGTTCCAGTTTGATCCCTAGCCTGGGAACCTCTATATGCTATGGGTGAGGCCCTAAAAAAAAAAAAAAGAGAGAGAAATAACAGGAGTCAAGCGTCGAAAACAGAGCTTGGCACATTATAGGCATTTGACAACACCTTCTTGTATCGCTCAGAAAGTGAAAGAATTGTTCTTAGAAAATATTGAATAATGATGCAAAAATGAAGAAGACTAATAGAGGTACTGTCACGAGGAACTACCACTAACAACGGGGCTTGGACCACCATAAAACATTTCACAGAAATTGCTCATCTGGCATCGCACAGCATCAGCAGTTTCTAACTTGCAAACCTGCTCTGCATTTAGCGTCAACAACACAAAGGTGAAAAGACCATACTGACGTTCCCTGCCCAGAGCATTCAGACTTTCCACACTGGGAATTCTGCATCAGCTTTTCTCACCAGCATAATAACACGTGGTGAAACCGTCCCTTCAGTCAGAGAACTTATTTTATTGTGTTGCATTGTCTCCACTTCCCTCATTTTCAATATGAAGCATATTGAATACTTGGTTTTCTTTATGTAATATGACTGAGAAATAATTATATGGATATATCAGTGCAGAAATATTTCCTACCCTATCAGTATCCTTATTAAGAGTAATAATAAAGCAGCATGTCATGAGACTGTGCTGTCACAGATTCTTACCCTTGGGGATTTTTTATCTTCTCCAGCCTGGATTCTTTATACATGGCATGTTGAGTGTAACATTATTTCTGCTTTGCTAAAAGACAGTGTCAAATAAAATTAGTCCTCTCAAGTCTATGCCATAACAATGTCTATAGAAGTGTATTACAGCCTTTATTTAATACATTAACTATATTTGTGCATATGTGTCTTTGTAAATCGTAATGAAAGGCCGAATGCATGCTGGAATCCAGCAGCATATTTACTGAAGATAAAAAAGGCTATTCTGAATGAAGTCTCACTTAAGTGGAAGGAAAATGAGGACACAGAGCCTGGCTCAGAAGAGATTTTACCTGAGGAAAATGGAAGGTTTACCACTGGGGAAAGGGACTTGTTTCCTATGCATAATTTAGGGCGTTTGGGGGTGAAGTATTGGATTTATATCCACGTTCTGTTGTGCATGGGAGCCTCTGCGTGTTCCCGTGTGTCAGGAATAAGGCCAGGAGGTGATATTGCAAGACAGGAAATGAGAAATGGACAAGAGAGGAATGCTATCACCTTTATAGGGGAAAAGTTTGTAAGGGCACCTCAGAGAGGAAAGGAATCATCACATCCAAAAAGAAGATTCTACATGAATGGCTAAAACGGACGCTGGCACCAACTCTTTATTCCTAAGGCAGCTGACGATACTTGGAGGGGACCAAGAGAAAAAGCTCTATCCTTTGTTAAGTGTGTGTGTGTGTGTGTATGTGTGTGTGTGTGTGTGGCAAATCACTGAACCAGTGGAGTAAACAGAGCTGAACAAGTGAACAGACATAAAACCCAGCACAATACGCCCCTCCCGGCCTCTGGCAAAAAGCAGCTAATGAAGAAGATGGTAAGTGAGCCCCCCTCGCATTTCCATTCTGTCTTATCAAACCCCTGGGCTCTAGACTAGAGGCTCTTACCTCTGCCTTCATTTCCAGTTTGAGACCATGGGTCCCTGATTTGAGGCTGAAGCTTTGCTTTCTCGGAGCTTCATCTAAGGAAGTCTCTTGTCTTTCAGCCAGATCTCTCTAAGGGTGGTAACATCTTGCTTTCCTGGTTTCCTAAGACTGCCTCACGATTACACAGCAACTCGGGGGATGTGAAAGAGTTAAGCAACAAAAGCAAACTCTACACCTCAGGGCAAAGCACCAAGGTAGGTTTACCCTCCCCCACCGATCAGTCAAGCAAAAGTAATTTCTAAAGAGAGGCAAGCAATACTTTTAAGACAAATATCTTTGAGATGGTATTTAGCACAAAAAGTAGGTTTTAATCTTTTTGAAATAGCGGATGCTTGCTTATACTTCTGTTCAACAGTGGTGAGATAAGTGGACTTTCTGAGGCGTCCCCTTGCATTGTAGAGAAGTTACTTGGGGGACAGTTGCTGAAGAATTGAGAGCACAGGCTTTGAGCTGAAGTCTTAGATCTTCCACTGGCTAACTTTGTGATCTTGGCCAAATTACTTAGCCTTTATGAGCTTTGATTCCCATCTGCCAAATGGCCTTTATATGATAAGATGGAGACTGTAAGGATCTGTTAAGATTTTATGTGGGAGGCACCCAGCATTGTGCTTGACCTAGAGGCATAACTTGATGAATCTCAGTTCTTTTCCGCTGCCCACCTTGCAGCTCCTTTGCTTTATGAATTTGTTCAATAGCAATTGGTAGCAAAATGTGAGGAGCAGAAGCATCAGAAGTATAGTTCCCGGGACTTTTTGTGAAATTTGGTGTCAGGATCTTATGCATTTACATTTCTGAAACCTCTTTAAAATTACTGTAAAGGAATTTAAAAAGTATAACCTCACAAATACAAAGGAGAGGAAGTGAAAGTGGAGGACAGATGCTGGCACATATATGGCAGATGAGAAATATTTAATTTAGGGGACCAAAGAATGTTGAACCCCAAGCACCGTCACAGGAGGAATAAACTAAAAGAAAGCAAGTGTATTCAAGTAAAAGAAAACTGGAAAGACCCAGGATTGAGGCATCGGCTTTCTTCCCTAGAAGATGAGAAGAGGGGGTGAGGTGAAAACAGGAAGGTTATTTGAAAGCCTGAATGTCTATATAAGAAGCAGTAAGATGCTCAGATCCTGGCATCGCCCCCATCCCCCACTGAATCCCCAGCAACGTAAGACTCTTCCTTCATCCTGCTATGAGGATGGAGACTTCGTCTCCGAAGAAACTAAACCACAGAATCATCAGTTTCTGAATACCAAGCACAATGGATAGTGGAATTGAAGTGCTAGATAGAGGGACACAGAAAAAGCAAGAGGAAAAAGACAGTGCATAGTGAAACCTCAAGCCTTCTTGCCTCTGTTTGCTCCAAGCAAGGCCCAAGACTGAACAGAGGATCTAGGAGAATTCATCCCTGGAAAAACCATTAGAAAAATAAGAATTTGAGATTCCAGCTTTTAAAGTCCCCACCCAAAGGGCCAGAATTCCAACTATCCTACAGTGAAGCTCGCCAGGTGACAGATGCCACTCCCACGCACACACTTTCAATCAACTTTTTAGTGACTTGGCGTTATAAATTAGTGAATTGCCAAAGATCACCACACATTCAAAGAATACTTTGGCAAGAAAGATCCAGGCTTAATTACACAGGCAATTTGTATGCAACAGAGGCAGTGAAGGGAATAGAAGGAAGCTTCTAAAATATCCAGAATCATATCCTTAGAGAATTGATCTTTGTGTTCAATTCAGAAGACATCAAAGAATTAACAAAAAAAAAGGCACACTGTTAGCCACAGTGAAAGGCAAGATGAACAAGGGTGGGATACTAAAAACAAGTCAGTAAACAGCAACAAAATTCAGGAGGGACAAATCTGGGACTGAGAAAAAGCTTTCAGCTGAAATAAAAATTTGAATAAGGGAGAAGGAAAGAATCCTGAAAATAGATCAAGACAAAGCAATGAATATCTGGAAAGCAATTATAAAAAGACAGCATTAAACAATAGCAAAGAAAATTTCTGAGAATTGAAGGACAGGGCTTTTCAGATTGAAGTAGCCAATGAAATACTTAGCACAGAATAAGGGAATAAGATTTTTGAATAAAAAAATCTGCATGTAAATATTGTGGGTAAGGAAAAAAGAAAAAATTAGCAGAACGTATTCAAAGGATCACAAATCCAGAGGACACTAGAGTATCATAGCAAAACCGGAAGCTAGAATGCAATGGCTTTCAAATGCTGAGCAAAAGGAATTTCCCTTCCTTCCTTCCTTCCTTCCTTCCTTCCTTCCTTCCTTCCTTCCTTCCTTCCTTCTTTCCTTCCTTCCTTCCTTCCTTCCTTCATTTTTTATGGCTGCACCTGCGGTAAAAATGGAAATTCTCAGGCTAGTGGTCCATTCAGAGCTGCAGTTGACAGCCTATGCCATAGCCACAGCAATTCCAGATCTTAGCCATGTCTGTGACCTACACCACAGTTCACTGCAATGCTGGATCCTTTAACCCCCTGAGCGAGGCCAGGGATGGAACCCATAACCTCATGGATGCTAGTCAGATTCTTAATCCACTGAATGACAAGGGGAACTCTGAGAATTTCAATTTATTGCACAGGCAACCCAACTATGTATCAGTGAGGGTAGGTAAAATAAGGATACTTCTTTTTTTTAAATTCAATGAATTTTATTATAATTGTACAACCATCATCACAATCTAATTTTAGAACATTTCCATCCCAAACCCACAGTCCATACCTCCTCCCCAACCTGTCTCCTTTGGTAACCATAAGTTTTTCAAAGTCTGTGAGTCAGTTTTTGTTCAGCAAAGAAGTTCACTCTGTTTTTTTTGTTTGTTTTGTTTTTTTTTTTTTTTTTTGGATTTCACATATAAGTCATAGCTTATGATGTTTGTGTTTCACTGTCTCACTAACTTCACTTAGCATGGTAATTTCTAGGTCCATCCATGTTGCTGTAAATGCCGTAATTTCATTCCTTTTAATGGCTGAGTAATTGTCCATTGTGTATATGTACCACATCTTCTTTATCAACTCTTCTTTTAATGGACATTTAGGTTGCTTCCATGTCTTGGCTATTGCATATAGTGCTGCAATGAACAATGGGGTACATATATATTTTTGAGTCATGGTTTTCTCAGGATAGATGCCCAGGAGTGGGATTGCTGGATCATATGGTAATTCCATTTTTAGTGTTTTGATGAATCTCCATACTATTTTCCATAGCGGTTGCACCAATTTACATCCCCACAAACAATGTAAGAGGGTTCCGCTTTCTCCAGACTCCAAGTCCCTTCCAGCATTTATTGTTTATAGACTTTGATGATAGCTATGTGACTGATATAAAGTAATACTTCAGAGTACTTTTGATTAGCATTTCTCTAATAATTAGAGATGTTGAACATCTTTTCACATGTTTTTTGGCCATCTGCATGTCTTCTTTGGAGACTCTGTTTAGATTTTTGGCCTATTTTTGATAGTGTTGCTTTTTTTAATTTTTTGGTTTTTTTTTTGGTATTGAGTAGCAGGAGGTATTTATATATTTTGGAGATTAATCCCTTATCAGTCACTTCATTTGCAAATATTTTCTCCCTTTCTGTGGGTTGTCTTTTTGTTTTGTTTAGGGTTTTCTTTGCTGTGCAAAAACTTTTAAGTTTAATTAGTTCCCACTTGTTTATTTTTGTTTTTATTATTATTACTCTAAGAGGTGGATCTGAGAAGAAATTTCTGTGGCTTCTGTCAGAGTTCTTCCTATGTTTTCCTCCATGAGTTTTATAGTATCTGGTCTTATATTTAGGTGTCTATTCCATTTTAGTGAATTTTTGTGTATGGTGTTAGGGAGGGTTCTAATTTCATTCTTTTACATGTAGCTGTCCAGTTTCCAAGCACCACTATTAAAGGGACTGGCTTTTCTCCATTGTGTATTCTTGCCTCCCTTCTCTTAGATTAGTTGACTGTAGGTGCATGGCTTTAATTTTGGCCTTTCTATCCTATTCCACTGCTGTATATTTCTGTTTTTGTGGCAGCACCACACTGTTTTGATGACTGTAGCTTTGTAGTATAGTCCAAAGTCGGGAAGTTGGATTCCTCTAGCTCCACTTTTCTTTCTCAGTATGGCTTAGGCTATTCTGGGTCTTTTGTGCTTCCAAACACACTTTAAAATATTTTGTTCCAGTTCTGTGAAAAATTCTCCTTGTAATTTGATAGGAATTGCATTGACTCTGTAGATGGCCTTGGGTATTATAGTCATTTTGACAATATTGATTCTTCCAATCTGAGAGGATAATATATCTTTCCAACTGTGTCATCTTTGATTTCTTTCATCAATCGTCTTATAGTTTTCAGAGTACAGGTCTTTTGTCTTTTTAGGTAGGTTTATTTATTCCTAGTTATTTTATTTTTTTGATGTGGTGTTAAATGGGGTTGTTATCCTATTCTCTTTCTGATCTTTCATTGTTTGTATATAGAAATGCAGTTGATTTCTGTGTATTGATTTTGTATCCTGCAACTTTACCAGATTAATTGAGCTCTAACAGTTTTCTTCTAGTGTCTTTAGGATTTTCTAGGTATATTATCATGTCATCTGCAAACAGTGATAGTTTTACCTCTTCCTTTCCAATTCAGATTCCTTTTATTTCTTTTTCTTCTGTGGTTGCTGTGGCTAGGCCTTACAAAATATGTTGAATGATAGTGGCCAGAGTGGATATCCTTGTCTTGTCCCTGTTCTTAGCAGGGATACTTTCAGCTTTTCAACACTGATAATCAGGTTAGCTCTGGGTCTGTCATATATGGCCTTTATTATGTTGAGATAAGTCCCCTCTATGTGCACTTTATGAAGGTTTATTTTATTTTTTTATCAGAAGTGTGTATTGGAACTTGTCAAAAGTTTTTCTGCCTCTCTTGAGAGGATCATGTGGTTTTAATTCTTCAGTGTGTTAATGTGATGTATCACATTGATTGATTTGTGGATATTGAAAAAAATTCTTGCATCCCTGGCATAAATCCCACTTGATCATGGTGTGTGATCCTGTTCATGTATTGCTGGATTTGGTTTGCTAGTATTTTGTTGAGGATTTTTGCATCTATGTTTACCAGTGATATTAGCCTGCTATTTTCCTTTTTGTGGTATCTGAGTGGTTTTGGTATCAGGGTGATGGTGACCTCATAGAATGAGCTTGGGGGTGTTCCTTTAAAATTTTTTGGAATAGTTTCAAAAAGGATATGTGTTAACTCTTCTCTAAATTTTTGATAGAATTTGCCTGTGAAGTGATGTGGTCCTGGGCTTTTGTTTATTGGAAGTATTTAAATCACGGTTTCAATTTTAGTACTTTTAATGGGTCCGTTCATCTTTTCTGTTTCTTTTTGGTTTAGTCTTGGAAGATTGTACTTTTCCAAGAACTTGTCGATTTCTTCTAGGTTGTCCATTTTATTGGCATTTAGTTTGTTGTAGTAGTCTCTTATGATCCTTTGTATTTCTGTGATGTCCATTGTAACTTCTCCTTTTTCATTTCTAATTTTACTGATTTGAGTCCTCTTTATGTTTTTTTTTTCCTTGATGAGCCTGCCTAAGGGTTTATCAATTTTGTTGACCTTTTCAAATAACCAGCTTTTAGTATCATTGATATTTTCTATGTTTTTCTTCATTTCTATTTCATTTATTTCTGCCCTGATCTTTATGATTTCATTCCTTCTGCTGTGTTTTGTCTGTTCTCTCTCTAGGTACTTTAGGTGTAAAGTTAGGTTGTCTATTTGAGATTTGTCTTGTTTCCCAAGGAAGGGTTGTGTTGCTATAAACTTCCCTCTTAGAACTGCTTTTGCTACATCCCATAGGTCTTGGGTTGTTGTGTCTTTGTTGTCATTTGCTTCTTGGTATTTTTAATTTCCTTTATGATTTCTTCAGTGATCCATTGGTTGTTTAGTAGCATGCTGTTTAGTCTTCACGTGTTGGTGTTTTTTGCAGATTTTTTTCTTGTTGATTTCCGGTCTTATAGCATTGTGGTCTGAAAAGATGCTTGATGTGATTTCAATTATATTAAATTTACCAAGGCTTGCTTTTGTGTTCCAGAATGTGATCTACCCCAGAAAATATTATGTGAACACTTGAGAAGAATGTGTATTCTGCTGCTTTTTGGATGGAATATTCTGTAAATATATATTAAGTTCATCTGGTCTAATGCACCATTTAAGGCCTGTGTTTCCTTGTTGATTTTCTGTCTGGATTATCTTTCCATTGATATAAGTGGGGTATTAAGTCCCCCAATATTACTGTGTTACTGTCAATTTCTCCTTTTAAGGTTGTTAGCAGTTGCCTTACATATTGAGGTGATCCTGTGTTGGATACATATATATTTGCAATTGTTATATCTTCTTCTTGGATTGATCTTTTGATTTTTCCAAATGTACTTTTTGTCTCTTATAGCATTCTTTATTTTAAGGTCTATTTTGTCTGATACGAGTATTGCTACACCAACTTTCTTTTGATTTCAATTCTCATGGAATATTTTCTTCCATCATCTCATTTTCCATTTGTATGTGTCCCTAGAACTGAAGTGGGTCTGCCATTTAGCCAGTCTGTCTTTTGGTTGGGGCATTTATTCTGTTTACATTTAAGGTAATTATTGATATGCATTTTTTTTGGTCTTTTTGTCTGTTTTTTTATGGCCTCACCTGTGGTATATGGAGGTTCCCAGGCTAGCAGTCCAGTTGGAACTATAGCCACTGGCCTATGCCAAAGCCACAACAATGCAGGATTCGAGCCGTATCTGCAACCTACACCACAGCTCATGGCAATGCTGGCACCTTAACCCACTGAGTGAGACCAGAGATTGAACCCACATCCTCACGGATGCTAGTTGAGTTTGCTAACTGCTGAGCCATGACAGAAACTCTGATATCTATGTACTTATTTCCATTTTGTTAACTGTTTGGATTTTTTTTTTTTTGGTCTTTTTTCTTCCCTTCCTCTCTTTTTCTCTTCTCTTGTAGTTTGATGACTATCTTTAGTGTTGTGTGTATATTGCTTTTTCTCATTTGTGTGTGTATCTATTACTGATTTTTGGTTTGCAGTTTCTATGAAGTTTTAATATAGAAGTATATATATATATATATCAGTAAGATTGTTTTAAGTTGCTGGTCTCTTAATTGCAAATGCATCTGTAGTATCCTGCATTTGTATTCTCCTCATGATTTCTGGTTTTGGTAGCATATGTGTGTGTAGATGATTTCCTACCTTTACTATATTTGTATCTTTACTGGTGAGCCTGGTCATTTGTAATATTTTTGTTTATAGTTGTGACCTTTTCTTTTCCACTTAGAGAAGTTCCTTTAGTGTTTGTTGTAAAGCTAGTTTAGTGGTGCCAAATTCTCTTAGTTTTGCTTGTCTGTAAAGCTCTTGATTTCTCCTTCAAATCTAAATAAGAGTCTTGCTGGGTAGACTAAGCTTGGTTGGAGATTTTTTTTTCCTTTTTTTCCTTTCATCATCTTAACTATTTTGTGCCACTCCCATCTAGCTTGCAGAGTTTCTGCTGAAAAACGGATAACCTTGTAGGGTTTCCCTTGTATGTTATTTTTTTCTTTCCCCTAACTGCTTTCAGTGCTTTCTCTTTGTCTTCAATTTTGTTTGCCTTCAAGTTTGATTAAAATGTGTTGAGGTGTTACTCCTTGGGTTTATTTTATATGGTATTATTGTGTTTCCTGGATTTGAGTGATTCCTCTCACATGATAGAAAAGTTTTTGGCTATTATCTCTTCAAATATTTTCTCTGGCTCTTTATCTGTTCTCCTTCTGGCATCCCTATAATATGAATGTTGGTGCATTTAAAGTTGTCCCAGAGTTATCTTAGACTGTCTTCAATTCTTTTCCATCTTTGTTCTCTTTTCTGTTCTCCAGTGATTTCCACCAGACTGCCTTGCACTTCACTTATTCATTCTTCTGCCTCCTATATTCTGCTATTGGTTCCTTCCAGAGAATTGTTTAGTTCAGTTTTTGAATTTTTCATCTCTGCTTACTTAATCTGTAGATCTTGTATTTCTCTGTTCAGTGTTTCTTGTAATTTATCAATCTTTGCCTCCAGTTTATTTCCACTATCTTGAATCATCTTTGCCATCATTGAATACTTTTTCGTGGAGGTTGGTAAATTCCAAATCACTTAGCTGTTTTTCTGAAGTTATTTCTTGTTCCTTTATCTGAGTCACAATTCTCTGCCTTTTCATTTTTGTATACATTTTTTGTATAGTCTCCCTTTTACATGCAATAGAGTTGTGGCCTCTCTTGTTTCTGATGTTGCCCCCCCCCACACACACACACATGGCTGAAATTGGTACAGGAACTTGCTACAGGCTTCCTGATGGGAGGGACTGGTACCTGCCCACTGGTAGGTAGAGCTGATTTGTATCCCTATGGTGGGTGGACCTTTGTCTCTAAGTGTGTTTAGAGGTGACTGTGTGGCTTGTGGGGGGCTTTACACAGCCTATTTGCTGATGGGTAGGGCAGTATTCCCGCTGGTTTGTTGTCTGGCCTTGGGCTTCTCAGTCTAGATGACTGGGGCCAGATTTTTTCAAAATGGCCACCTCCAGGGGAGTTCCTACTGGTGATTATTCCCAAGACTTTGACTCCAAGGTCCTTCCCCTACAATAAGCCACCATCACTCCCTGTTTTCCTAGGAGGTCCTACAAGAATTGCAGGCAGGTCTGACCAGATTCCTATGGATTCTCTGCTTTGCCCCGGAACCCAGTGCACGTGAAAGACTGTGTGTGGCTTTCAAGAGTGGAGTCTCCATATTTCCCAGTCCCATGAAGCTCCCGTGCACAAACCCTGCTGGCCCTCAACACCAAATGCTCTGGGGGCTCCTCCTCCCAATGCCAGACTCCCAGATAAGGAAACATGATGCAGAGCTCAGAACTCTCACTTCCATGGGTGAGATTCTGTGATATGGCTACTTTCCAGTCTGTGGGCTATGCACCTGGTGGGTATGGGGTTACTTATATCATGAATCACCCCTCCTATGATCTCAATGTGGTCTCCTCTTTCTCTTTTGGTGTGGTATATCTTTTTCTGGTACTTTCCATCTATTTTGTTGATGGTTGTTCACATGTTGGTTGTTATTTTGTTGTTTTCATGAGAGAAGGTCAGTTCCAGTCCTTCTACTCCACCATCTTAATCTTGTCTCTTGGCCCCACCTGCTCAAATAAGGATATTTCTACAGAGCCAAGACTTCAAAAAATAAAAACCCCTGTGTTCTATTTCCCAGAGAGGGCACAAGAGGAAGACATGGGTTTGAGGACACAATAGATCAAGCAAAAAGAACCTAGATGCGAAGGGAAGATATAATCAGGATGATGGCTCAGAAAAATTCAGGATGCCCTGAGGCAGCTCCTCCAGCCTGGAAGAAGGAATGGAGGACTCTAGGAGGAATGCGTCTAGTTAAGAAAAATGAGTCTGAAGGAACATATGGTAGAGCTTTTTAGTTCTAAGCAAATTATAAGGCTAAATCTTTGATGGCAAAAGGCAATTGGAAAAAAATCTTTGTAACTTCAGTAAAACAGAAGTTGGACAGGAAAGGAAATAGAATCATCACATTATGGTGCTCAGCTGTGAGTAATCATATATTTTATTAATGATATTTAAAATATAATAATACATCAAGTTGTAATCTAAAACTATTGGGAAGATGGACAATGGTTTTTCTACACGTGGAGGGCATATGTTAGAAGAGGGCTAAATATTAATTGCAATAGGAAGTCAAAAGAAAATATCAATTGTCAATGATAAATCAATAAACACCAGAATAAAGTATATTGTAAGAAATAAAATCATAAATGGCTAGGCATTTCTTGGTGGCCTAATTGTTAAGGATTCAGCATTGTCACTGCTGTAGCATGGGTTTGATCCCTGGCCTGGGAACTTCCACACATGGAGGGTGTGGCCAAAAAAATTATAAATAGCTGAATGAGTTGTAATTTATTTTCTGGATCGTAGGAGAGGAGGGATCAGGAAATATAAGGCAGGGGACTCTTTTTGCTTTTCAGTAGCATGCAATATTATTTAAATTTTACAAATGTGGTGGATGCTTCAGTGGCTGCAACATATCTGCTCAACTCAACTCTAACTTAGGCCATTTCTTGGGAGGTGGACACAGTTGATGCCAATAGGGTCCTATCCCAAGCAAAGACTTTCTCTCTCAGTAGCTTCTCAGAATGGGCCCACACAAACCACTGCACAAAACCACTCTTGAAGAGCAAGTGATGAGAAATAAAGACCTCCCTCCAGGATTACCCTTAATTGACGGGAGATGGGAATCAGTAGATGGAAGATGGGAATTAACCTTCAGGGTACAATTCTGGAAGATACTGGATACTTCTCCAGAGGTCTTGTTGGAAGTAACCTTCTACTCCCACTCCTGCTACCCATCACAACAACACTTTTTTTCCTTCCTGCCTCACTCTCCCTGCTCTCCTGGAATCATCTCCACAATAAACTACCTACACACAAGCCCTTGTCTCAGCCCTGACTGCAGGAGGATCCAAAGTAAAGAACATATAAAAAATTATGATATAAGTTAAAAAATTTAGAACAGTATTTATGATAAGTAAAATACCTGTAGGACTTCTCTTATGGAGCAGCCAATTAAGGATCTGGCATTGTCAGTGCTGTGGCTTGGGTTGCTGCTGGGGCATGTATTGGATCCCTGTCCTGGGATCTTCTGCATGCTGTAAATATTTGTTCTGGTACTACAGAAAAGAGAGTTTTATGGCTTGGAATTCCTAGTCACAGCTTTATCCCAGTTTCAAAATATATTGTTTTAACTTAAAAACAGAAACGAGCATGCTGTGCTTTGAAAAATATTTTAGATAACTAAAAGATTCCTAATGATGATGAAGACATGTTGAAAATGCTGATGAAATGTTGAAATAAAATTATTTCATGAAATTTTAGAGGGGGAGATTAACCTATTTTTTAATAATTGCTTAATTAGTATATTTTTTAATATAATATGTGGTTTACTTATATAACTACATTAATAAATTATATATACTATTCTATTACATATATTACATATTATTTATTTAATATGTGATTTAATAAACCAAAATATATAATTATTAAAATCTATATATTTGAATCAAGTTGCAGAATATCACTGCATTGAACTGAAAGTAATTATTTCCTCATATAGCATTTGCTACCAGCCTATAAGCAGCCTTTTCAGAGTGGACCATTATGAGATATAGAAATAAATGAACCAGACCAACCATAGAACAATGCAGAAACAGGATGACAAAAGACTCACTCGTACCCTGAATTATCCCGTTGAAGGTTAGTTGGAAAGTCAAAGAGGATTGGAAATTTACATCAATATCATCCTGAAATCACTACAACAATGATTTGAAATTGTTGAATAGTGTCTATAGGTGTGTATTAGATTTCATATATATATATATGTATATATATATATATATATATATATATATTTTTTTTTTTTTGCTAAAATTGTCTCCTCGCCTAACTCCTAGAACAGTTCTTCTGGATAGCTTATTAATTCTCCATCCACTATTGCTGAGTGTCCTGTTTCAGAACCTTATTTGCCTCTTAATATAGTTGTTCTGTAGGGTCTTCACTTTTCATTCTGTCTGCAACCTCATGGCAATCTCATTGCAGTCCTCAGCTTCAGTTGCTTTAGATCAAAGATTCTCAACACTGCTGCATATTAGCAACACCTGTGGCACTTTGAAAACTTACCAGTGCCTGGGCTCTACCCTCTCTAGACCTGAGACTGATTAAATTGTTCTGGGATCAGTCGCGCTATGGGAAATCTCCCCAGGTGATAATCAACAGCTAAACTGTAATCCATTTTTCTACTTGCTGATGACTCACCGAACTTACAATATTTAGTTTCCACTTTCTCCTGAGTTGCCATCTGAGAAGCAGCATAGGGTGGTGATTGAAAGTATGAGTTTTTACATTGTAATGGAATCCTTGTTTCAAGACTTACCTGTGCAAAGCTGCACAAATTACCTGTCCCCTAAAGCCTTTGTTTTCTCACCTGTGAAATGGGGTTAACAATATCTACTCATACAGTTGTGAGGATTGATTAAATAATGTTTGCAAAACACTTAGTGCTGTTTTTAGAACATGGAGTTTTAAAGCCAGAAGTCATTATTTATTATGGTTGTCTTTTAGGTTCTTTAATTTTAGTATTTGCAAAATGATTTTGTAAAAAAAAAAAAAAGTTCATTATTTTCAACAATAAAAATTGAAAAATACTAAGTGTTCAGCAGTGGGGAATTGGTCAAGTAAAATCTGGTGTGTCCATATAATAATATACCATGTTATGGGGCTACTAAAAAATTATGGTGTAGAGAAGCATTTCTTGACGTCATAAACTTTTTTTACTTTGCAAAATGGTGTAAGGTATTGTGATATGAAAAAGCAAGCTATCTTTCCACTTACCTAAAACAAAAACAAACAAAAATCTCTGTCTCTGCATGCACATACTTCCACATAGCAAACTTGAATTAATGATACCAGGTGGGAAGTGGTAGTCCAGTTTTGTTTTTTTTTCATTGCATTTCTCCTACGTATCCCAAGTTTTCTGACTATTTGGAAAAAGACGTTTATAAAAAATAGAAAAAATAAATTATGCCACTTTTTTTTTGCTGAAACTTACTTTTTGTCTTTGAACCACTGTCCACTTGGTTGTATAAATTAAAAACCAGGATTCATCTCACTATCCACTTGGTCATATAAATTAGAAACCAGGATTTGCCTCTGATCTTCCGCCTCAGTTTACTCTCTGTGGGCCCACATTTCCAGCATTTGCCCCATTTCTGATCCATTTTCTTTTTTTCTTTAATTTTCAAAAGCATTGTGTTTGGTGATAATTTAGAATTTATAGAAAGTAGCAAGAATATAAAAAACTTCATATTCTCTATGCCCCGGGTCATCTATGTTAATATTTTGCCCCATTTGTTTGAGCTTCTCTTTCTCTGCCTACACTCTCTTTCTCCCTAGTTCTGTTTTGCTCTGTCTGAACCCTTTTCTTGATTCCTGCCGCCAGTGCCCTGTTTACTTGAGATCCTCATCAACTGTTCCATGATCCACTGAAAACTTCTCCTATTACCTTCCTCTTCTCAGTCTTCGCTCATTCCATTGCATCATCTATTATGCTTTTCTAAAATTCAAATTATACGATTATATGTTCCCCTTCTAACAAATTTCTCTGGTTGCTGTTGTCCATTAAATAAAGCACAATCATCTTAGCATGCTGCATTGAATTCTTCAAGAGCAGGGTACAATTTTGCTCTCATAGACTGCATTCCAACAATCCACTCCATGTTCTATTTGTGTTAAACCCTTGGAATAAGATCTTGCCTTTACTCAGTTTTGTTGCTGTGTGGAATAGTTCCTCACTTCTTGTTCGATCTGGTGACAGTTCTTTTATTCTTTTGCACCCAGTCTTTAATTCTTCTGATTTAAGAAGCTTTCTTTTCTTGCCTCCCTAAGTCACTCCTGTTTCCAAGTCCTTACTATTTGAATCTCCTTGTGTGTTTTTAGAGCCCTGTTTATAACAAACTGTGATCATATTTTGGTTTACATTCTTCTTTCAGTCTTTGAGTGTTTATAATATATTAAATAGGTACTGTGTAAGACAGTGAGAATGAAACAATGTGTGAGATAGACACAAGCTGTGTCTTCAAGGAGCTAAAATATGAGAGTTCAGGGATGAAAGATAAGCAAATGACAGACAATGGCATATCCCACTGTTTGGGTTTTCTAAGACTCCATTTCCAACACATGGAAGGGAAGTTTCCCGCCCCCAAAGTACGCTCTTCTCAGGACTATCTGGGTGTCCTACAACTCAGCTCTGTTCTGACACTGTCTACCTGGAAATAACAATAGAGCCCACAGGTTACCCCTCTCTCCCCACACTTCAGATGCTGGTTGCAAGCCCAGGTGGTTACCAGTGCTTCTGACCAAGTAGCTGTAAATCAGAGGAGGTTCCCCATGACTCCCTCTTCGGATTCAACTAATTTGTTAGAGCAGCTCACAGAACTCAAATATTTTATTCACTTAGACCACTAGTTTGTTATAAAAGGGTAAACTGAGGAGCAGCCAGATGGAAGAGGAGCTTAAGGACAAAGTGTGGGGAGAGGGCTTGGAGTTTCCATGCTCTCTCCACTAGCCCCAAGTCCCCATGTGTTCACCAACCTGGAAGCTCTCTGAATCCTACCCTTTGGGGTCTACTTGGAAGCTTCATTACATAGACACGATTGATTAAATTATTTGTCATTGGCCAGTGAACTCAGTCTCCAGCCCTTCTCTGCTTCACAGAGGTGGTAGTAAGGGCGCTGTAATTTCCAACCCTCTAGTTACAAGGTTGGTTCACCTGGCAGTTAGTCCCCCACTCTTAGGTTACCTAAGGGCTTTCTAATAGTACCTCATTAACATAACAAAAGACACTTTAATTGCTTTTATTACAGGGATTTCCAAGGGTTTTAGGAGCTCTGAGCCAGGAACCATGGGTAAAGACCACACACACACACACACACACACACACACACACACACACGTCAAATATATATTTGATCATCTGAAATATATATTTCATACATGTATGAAATATATATTTGATCATCTGAACAACCATGTATATATATTTTTATTTATCACAATTTTGTAGCCAGCATAAGAGGCTACTTTATATAGGGTGTTCAAGGCAGGCCTCTCTGAAGAGGCAATATCTGAGTTGAAACCTGAGAGTTGAGAAGAACCCAAATCTTTGAAGAGAAAGGAGAAGAATAGTTCAGGCCAATTAATTAGTCTGAAGGCTTAGAGACTAGAAAGAGCCTGCTCGGATCTCAGAAAATAAAACTCAGATAGCAGCTCACGAAAGGGTCGGCTGTGGAAGGAGATAAAGCTAAAAAGAAGGTTGGACTTCCGAGGCCATGGAGGGAGTTGTATTTTATTTTTCAAGGACTAGAGCACCATTAAAGGGATTTTTAAGCAGGGAGTAATATGTTGTTGTTGTTATATTAAGTGCTTTATTCTAGCTCTTTTGTAAAGAAAGAGTCAGAAGGGCCACGTGTACAATAAATGAAATGAGAAGACCGTAAGTAGCCCTGTGGACTAGCCCACCATGCACTAGAGAGGTGGCACTGGGGAGTTGGTAGACAAACAGATTTGGAATACTTCTTGAACTAGAAGTGACAAAGTCAGCTGACAAATCGAATAAGGCATAAGGCTTCTAGCCTTGGACTTCAGATGCTGGTAAATGGGGTTGCTAATTACAAAAGAGAAGATGGTGCTGTACTTCACGTTTAACTCTTCTCAGTGCTTTAAATTTGGCTAGTCAAGAACATAAGTCTCTGCCTTTCCCTTTGGACCACATGATTTCAATCCTAGGCTCTTCAATCCATTGGTCAGCCTTGGATGATCAAGCACAGGGACCCCTGATGCCACTCATCTCCTCCTCCTAGCCCCCGGCTTCCCTTGAGCATCTGTTTCGACTTCAGCTATGGTTACCCTATTTTCCCCATCACTCTATCCTTAGCCTCTAACACGAAGTATGACAGATCACAGGTGGTCTGGATTATTTGCAGAACAAATGCGTGTATGAGTAAGTCAATTGCCGATAAACTCAATATAGTAGTTAATTTCACAGTGAGGATTTGGTTATTCCCAGCAATTGCGTTTGCTGAGCTTATGTATTTCCAAAGAATTTAAAACATTGATTTAGATCTTGCCAAGTGGAGGTAACTCAGCTTGGTGTACCAGTGAAACAGACATCGGTCTCTGGGGGTCTCGATTAAGTGGATTAGAAAATGAGGGTTACAGATTCAGTCGCATAAGGGAAACCATACGTATTTGGGTCACCTAGGCAAACACAGTCCCATTTACACTTTCAAGTGTATTTTTCTCATGTCCATACTTACGTAACCTAGTGCAATGGCCAGCACAGGAATTCTTCCCATTTTGCACGAGGCCACTGGAGAAGTAAAGTCAAAGGTAACACGCCTGGTCTGTGGACCAACCAAGAACCGAAGCCGCACTTTCCAGCTTCCGGTCTGTGCCCTGTCTGCTATGCTGTATGCGCATTTCCTCCCAGTGGTGTACGTGCAATGACCAGGCATGACATTTTGAACCACCTTTGGAATCTGGCCTAGTGTCTTACACAAAATAGGTCAAAACCAATGTTTATATACTCAGGGCATCATTCATTTTGAGTAACAAAATATCTCAAAAGTCAAATCTTAAAATTATTTCATCTTTCGACAGGAAGGAAGCCTGTGCACACTTGTCAGAAGACTGATCTGGAAACTGAGCAATCTATTTTATTCCTTCGGGGCCCTGAATTTTGATACATTCCTAGTCCTTTTGTTCCTTTTTCGCTAAAGGATTCAGCCAGTGATTCTATGAGAGTAAAGAAGTTGAACTCCTCTGATGAGTGACGCTATATTACTATAAAACAAACACCATCTATACATCCATAATTATTACAGTCAAGTTTTTTAAGGGTCACCTGTAAGGAGAGACAATCATATGACAGTGCTGAAGAAGGAGAAAAATTATTTCAGTGCCCAAGTCTGTAGAAGAAACCCTTAGACAAGAGAGTTCACGGGGCTGGATTTATATCTAATTCTTCTGACTGTTAGCACTGCATCTCACTCTCCTTTATTTTCTTCATCTGAACTTCTATGATACTAATTATTAAAGGAGATGCCAGATATCTGCCTCTCTCCTTCATAGAGAAGAACGTTTCAGAAAGGACTCCGTACACAGAAAAATCCAAACAAAGAAAAATTTCTCCTTTCTGGAATAATCAAACAATTCGTAATTGTACTTCCTACCAGTCAGAGTATAAAATACCAGTGTCAGATGAGGTTTTTAAGAGACTATAGGAAAGCATATTAATTTTAGATGAGTAAGTTTGAGGTCACATCTCTTTCCAGTGAGAAATGAGGTAGAGATAATACCAAGTTCTGAGGAGTTTTTGGCATGCAGATCATGACCTGATGCAATGTGAAGTTGATCTTCAAAATTCACTGTGGTCTGATTTTACTTGTCCTCAAGGATAGTCATTAGCCTGAGCTCACACTCTTGGAATTCGGTTTTAAGGATAGGGCAAAGTTTTCCTGCCATAATAGCTTCCATCTGCTCCACTAGCACATGTGTTCCTGCAATAAAATTTTCTAAAACTCTCCAAACTCCACATGCCCCTTTTTGACTGTGCTCTTGCTGTACTGATGTTTCACCTGCATTCCGTCTGGGAGGGAATCTGTGCTGCAGCTGGCTGCCGCTTTGAGGGTGGGGGAGCTAGGGGAAGTATGATGCTTGCTCTAAGACTCCAGTGGCAAATTGAACACAGACATTTGCCTTGAAAACCTCAAATTGTGGTCATGTGCATTACATCACACACCCTGCTCATGTTTCATTCCAGTGACTTCTTTTTTAAACCATTTTATTTGTTTATTTGAAAAGACATAAGGAATATACAAGTAGGTTCTTATTATAAAAATCTTCTATTGGAATAGAAAAAAAAAAAAAAAAGTTCTCCTTGAGCCCACCCTCCTCCCTCTACCACAAACAATAAATGAAGCATTTTTCTAGGGCGTTGGAATTTCTTAAGAAATTAACTTGTCCTCTTCATTTGTGAGCAGATATTCAAAGATCTCCAAAACACCTCCAGATGAAAAAAAACAAAGGGAAATAACTCCAGTAAGTCACATGCTTTATGAGAAGAAAAACTATGTCAATGTGCATTGCTCCAGGCAGGTGGAAAGGAGGGAAATTACTGAATTGTTTCAATGATCCTAACAAGTACAGTTTGAAGATCCTTGTGTATCTGAACCTCAAATTATTCTGAAGTATCAACCTATCAAGTGTGGTAGCACAGCATACATTCCTGTGATCTAAGTGAGAAATAGTTGCCTGATTACAGGTTTTGAAGATCCCTTATGTGGCTGCAGTGAAGTAAACCTGAGCTGCATCCGGGAACCTCCCCCAGGGACGGGAGATGCTGAGTCTTGGCTTCCTTGGTAAAGATACTGCTGAGGGTGTGCCACCAAGAAATCAGCCCTTGGTTCAGCCTTAAAACCATATTGTTATTTGCAGGGTCTTCTTCAGAAATTGCTTTTTCATCCATATCTTTGTGTATGTGTATACTATGCATGTGCATTTAATTCTGTATATATTCATTGACATATATACTTTTTCTTTTTTGTTATCATTCTTGGCAAATACATAGATTCTTAAATGCAATAACACATAGTATGGGAATGTTTGCGTGTACTACCTTTGGTCCCCAGGAACACTAACATTCCTTGAGGAAAGCAAAAAACCAAGGCCCAGCTTAGGTTGTTAGATTTACCTACCGCCTCTGATGAATGTTTTGTCTAGGAGATACCATTCACTTAAAAACAGAATGCCTGCGTCGCCTGGTAGACTATTTAATGTGGATGGGGAGGCACAGGCAGAGGGTGAGGCTGTGCTGTTGTCAAGGCCAGCGAAGAACAAGACAAGAAGACCAAGGACCATGAGCTGAAGAGGATCCAACGGGGCGTCCAATCCATCCCCTGAACATGTCCCTGCCTTGGACAAGACCACTCCTGAACCACAGAGAACACAGGACTGTCACTCCCGCACTAAAGAGTTTCAGGGGCACACCCTCCCTCTGTACCTCATTCCCAATCCAATAAAGCTGCCAGAAAGTTCTTGCCTCTCCCCTGCCATCTATTACTTATCTCGTGGACATTTCAAAGTGTGTGTTAGCATCTACCTCAACAGCATCTCAGGTTTCAAAACCTTGAACCCTTGAAGGGTTCTTTTTTCAGCTTTTTTGTTTTAGATTCTATTATATAACAGTTAATGCATACATAACGTATGTATGTAAATTGTGAGGAAGTGAAATAATAAACAGACATAAACCCATGACCTATTTCTATTGCAGCCATCTGCATATTTGCATATTCTTCATATCCAGGGATAAAAATTATTCTGAATTTTGGATTTATTATTCTTTCCCTTTTCCTTCTTCTTTTTTAGATTTGTATATATACAATCTAAAATTCAAATGATTTATTTTTACTGTTTTAGCTTTATAAAAATTATATCATATTAACCCATGTCTTCCTTTTATCCTTCAAAATAATATTTCTAAGATTCATTGATGTTTTGTAAGGGTTCACTCGTTTTCATTGTTATATGATATTCCTTTGTCTGAAAATATCACAATTTAATTATCTCTTTTTCTGTTGATGGACATTTCAACTTTTTCCATTTTTTTGCTGTTAAAAACAATGTTTTTATGAAAATTTTGAATTATCATCATTTCCGTGATAACGTAAGAATTTCTCTGGAACAATATTTTTCAACCATGAGCTAGAAGTTATTACTGGATCAAAAAAAATTTAATTAGCCTTAGCCAGAAATTTTTATAAATTAATTGAATAAAAAAATGAAATTAATCCATGAGGCTGCAGGTTCAATCCCTGGCCTTGCTCAGTGCATTAAGGATCCAGCACTGCTGTGAGCTGTGGTGTGGGCCAGCAGCTACAGCTCCGATTTGACCCCTAGCCTGGGACCTTCCATATTCTGAGGGTGTGGCCCTAAAAAGACAGAAAAAAAAATCAGATTAAGAGTATTCATAAAAACTTCAGTTTTATATTTGTATGTTATGAATGTACTGAGTAGGAAAGTTGAAGATAAAACCAAACTGCTTTCCAAGTGGTTGTACCGATTTACTTCTCCAATAGTGGTAGATGTTATTTTCTTTGTTCCAGATCTTTGTTAATATTGCCAGATTTCTTAGTTTTTGCCATTTTGGTATGAAATTGAATTGGGTTTTTAATTTCCTTTATTACTGGTAAGATTTGAGCATTTTTCATATGCTTATTTGTCATCTATACATCTTATGTAAAATATGTCTTGTAAGCTTTGCCCCTTTGCTATTCAGTTGTTTTTTTTTCTTTATTGATTCAAGTACTTTATATGGTATAGATACAAGAATTTTGAGTTATTTGTTTAGAAAATATCTTCTCCCATTCTGTGATTTGTTTTCATTTTCTTTATGGTCTCTTTTTGATAAGCAGAAGTGTGTAGTTTTAATGTGGCCACAGATGTTTCTATTTTATGTCTAATGCTTTGGGGTCTACTTTAATAAGCCTTCCTCTAGTCCAAAGACAAAAAGTACTTTCATAAATTTCCTTCTAATGGGTTAAAAGAGTTTACTTATAATGTGATGTGAAGTAGGGATCAAAGGACATTTTATTCCATAAGGATACTGGATTGTCCTCATGCCATTGACTGTACAGACCACCGCTTAGTCAGTGATGTGCAAGGATACTTAACACATCTAGTTTCCACGTATGTATGGGCCTTACACTGTCTTAATTACTAGACTTTGCATTACTGGCTAAGGGCTCAATATATATTAATCAGGAAACCCTTGGCATTTGGGGCAGTGTATGTGAGGCTTAGTCACTTGTGACTGTCTCACACATTGCAAGATGCTCTTTTTTGGTTAAGAGCATTTTCCCAGTCTTTATGAGTAAGAAAATCATGCCCATCTCTACCATTTTAGACACTGCGGTAACAACACGACCAATCGAAAACCACCGCATATGGCTTTACATCAGATGTAGATTAGGGCAGGTCCTGCCCCTTTACGTTTCCTTTTAGTTTACTTTGATGACTGTTAGACCATTTCTCTCCACATTTTAGAAAACTATTTTAGTTTTTCAAAACATCTCACCAGAATTTTGACTGGATTTATATTGAATCTATAGTCCAGTTTGGGCAGAGTGGATATACAAGTCTCTCTTCAAGAGTAATATCCATTTGTCCTGGTCTTCTCTAATGTCATCTATAAAGTTAAAAAAAAAAATCCATGAAGCTCTTGTTTATCTTTTGTTATTTTTAGGTATGATATTTTTTCACCATTATTATAAATGGGAAAATTTATTTATATTGTTTAGTATATCAAGGGGCCATTGACTTTCCTGTATTAATTTAATATCTGATCACCTTGTGAAAGTCCAATTCTAATGACTTATGTACACTATTTTAGTTTCAGCCTATATGGGAAATCATATCATCTGTGATAGTTCTATTTTTCCTTTATAGTTCTTATGTATCTTATTCCTCCCATTTTTTTTCTTACTAGGTAAGGCTTTGTGTTATTTTCCCAGGGTTCCCATCAAAAATTATGCAAACTAGGTGGCTTAAAAGGACAGAAAGTTGTTTCCTCACAGCTCTGGACATCGGAAGTCTGAAATCAGGATGGTACCTTCTTGAGGTTCTCAGGGAGAACATATCCCATGCCTCTTTTCTAGCTTCCAATGACTGTTGGACATCCTTGGCAGGTCTTGACTTCTAGCTGTGTAACTCCAACCTCTCCTTCTGTTTGACATGACTTTTCCCTCTGTTTTTATGTCTGTTGGGCTGCACCTCATAGACCGGCAAGGCCCTGTGCCTGTCCAGCTTCAAGACCAAAGAAAGGGTGCAACAGAGATATGAATGGTTTAATGGACGGGGGTAGTTCGGAGTGGGGTGGGGAGGCAGACATAGTTATAAGAAGAATTACTTCAGGTTGCTCATTAGTTACCAGGGAAACCAGTGAGAAGCATGACCTCACTGCCCCTTTGACAAGTTATCACTCACTAGTTGGGGCCTGGGGCAAGTACACAGGAAGCTCACCCACATGCCTAGGGAGTAGATGAAGCAGGCATTGGTCAGCCAGGGAATGTGCAGAGAGCAAGAGAACAGCTATCTGGAGTGTCCTGACCAGGGCGTGTCTCTCATCTCCCTCTCCTTTCTCTCCTAAGGACAGGGTCCTTGGATATCGAACCCATCTTAAATTCAGGATCTTCTCCTCTTCAGATCCTTAACTTTATCTGCAAAGACCCCTATTTTCAAATAAGGTCAAGTTCCAGAGGTTAGGGCTTGAACAATTCTTTGGGAGGGGAATAATTCAACCCACCACAGACCTCCAAGAAAGAAAATACTGAATAGAAATAGGCTAATACATTAAAATATTTTAATTTTCAGTTTTATTTTAATTTTTATTCAGAGTGCATGTTTAGATTTATTATTAACTAGACAGACTATGTTTAGGTTGCATTTATTTGATCATCTCTATTTTTTGCTTCTCAGACCTTACTTTCGGAGCCTTTTTTTTCTTTTTTATGAGTTATATTTTGTGGCACAACAGGATTGACAGCATCTCTGCAGTGCCAGGACTCAGGTTTGATCCCTGGCCTGGCACTGGGTTAAAGGATCCAGCTTTGCCACAGCTGCTGCAATTGCAGCTTGGATCTGATCCCTGGCCCAGGAACTCCATATCCCACAGGGCGGCCAAGAAAGAAAAGAAAAATTGAAGCATAGTTAGTTTCTTTAGTAAAGTTCTTGTGGGAGTAAATGTTGAGCTTTTTTTCCTGAAGATATTTTTATTTACTAGCATCATTAAAAAATATTTATGCTGCATACAATATTCTGAATTGACAGTTATTTTCTCACTATACCTTAAAAATATAGTTCTGTTTTCTTGTTCTTCCACTGTTGATTTTGAGAAGTTGCCTATTGGTGTTTTCTTTACAAGGAATTTCTTTCTGAATGCTTGAAAGAACTTCCCTTTGTGTTTGATGCTCTGAAGCTTCACTACAATGTGATGATTTTTTTATTTCTCCTGCTTGTCATACATTTTTGTTTCTCTGAATTCATGTCTCCTATTGTTCTAGAAAATTATCACTATTATCTCTTTGACTATTTGCTTCTCCATTTTTTAAAAAAGTTCTCATTTTGACACAGACTTTTATTTATTTCCCTTTCTTTTCTCCATGTCCTTTAAATTTTTTTTCATTTTCCCATCTCCTTATGTTGCTTTATAGCATTCTAAAAATATCCATCTCAACTGTATTTGACTATTTTATTCAACCATTGTACATTTATTCCATTGGCTTTATTTTTCGTTTCTAAAAGGTCTATTTAATCCTTTTTCAAATAAGCTATTTTTAAGAATATCTATTCATTGCTTATTTTAAATTACATTTTTGTTTCTCTAAACTATACACTGTTATTTTATACCTGATATTTTCAATATTGGAAGTTCTTGGGAGTTTAATATCATTTATTTTTTTTCTGTTGACTTTCACTTAATGGTAACTTTCTTTCTTATGCCATTAATTTTTTCTGTGTACTGTTTTTTGCTCTGTTATGGAGCAAGTTGCATATAATCTTGGCTTTGTTTCATCTTCTAGGTAAGTTGAATCTTATAGCATATAACTTGCTCTGTAAAAATTGGGGTCTAACAAGAAAATGTTTTCATCTACAGAGAATTTGTGTTTTCTACACTTGCAATCTAAGAGCCGCTCCCAATCTATGAAACCATCTTAACACATTTCTCCATCTCAGGTTTAGCTTTCCTTCCTTGTGGAGTGCAGAAGCATTTCTGATTCGAACTGTGAATTTAAATTTTTCCCTAGGTGCACATTGTCTTTGAATTACTATTCACTGTTCCCTTCCCCAACCCAAGCCCTGTTTTTAGTTTTCTTTTTTTCCTTTTTTCTTGTCTTTTTATGGCTGTACCCATGGCACATGTAGATTCCCAGGCTAAGAGTCAAATCAGAGCTATAGCTGCCAGCCTGCACCAGTCACAGCAACATGAGATCTGAGCCTCATCTTCAACCTACACCACAGCTCACACTGCATCCTTAACCCACTGAGCAAGATCAAAGATCGAACCTGAGTCCTCATGGATGCTAGTTGGGTTTGTTAATCTCTGAGCTATGACAGAAACTCTCTCATTTTGTTTTTGAAATGTTTGTTGTAAATAACCATGGGAGGTATTTTAAAGGTTGGTTATGCTATATAAAAGAAGCATAAATTTGAGTTTTCTTTCTGTCTTTTCACCATTACTATCTTTCTTCTCGGTACCTTTAGTAGAAGTGGAACGATGGGCTGTATGTCCCTTTACCTTCCATTTTATATAGCATAATGATAACTTAGAGTTGAATCTTATTTATTTCACTAAATGTGAGTTAGTAAAGCTGTTAAAATGTGGATCTCAGATTTGTATTCCAAATTCATAAATCAGTTCTGTTTATCCATCATAAACTATGACTTCCTTTTTAAAATTAAAGATGTGGCTTCTTAGGACAGCTCTAAAGTCTTCTTGGAAATCATACTATTCTTAAAACAGATTTGTCAAGTTAAGTGAATCAGAACATACGGATTACACATTCATTAAAACACACACATGGGTTGCAAAATGACAGAAAAATGTGTTTGGCAAAACCCGTTTGGCAACTTCCCAAAACCAAAACATGTAAAAACTAGTATCTAATCATTTTCTAAACCTTGAACATGGCCAGATTTTTCAATCCCCAAGAATTCTATTCTTTGATAAATTTATTCTTTATGGCAGAGAATAACTTCTACTAATTTAAAATACTGCTTATAAATACTATGAGGAAAATCCTGTACATGAGGTCTTCTGCATTTGATCTACCAACAAACTAAAAAACTCAAAATAAGCAGGGTGACTAAAGGCATAAAACCCGATATGACCTCTTACGTTGTACATAGACGAAGACCTGTGTACAAAGGCAAGCCATCACATATACTGAAAACTTAGCAATGTTCACATTTCAAATTTAACTATTTTTTTAATTAATTAACTGACCAGGAAGACTAGGAAGCATTTTGAAAAGACTTTTGATTATTGCCTTAGCTTTAGAGAACTAATCATTGTCTTCTGTGTTCTTAGGTGGAAGTCATTATTTTCACATTCATGTGAATCAGCAATACCAGTTGCAGATGGCCATGTGAGATTAGTTTGACGGAGCAAATAAGGTTTGTTTTCCAATTACTTAATGTGGCTGTGCTAAAACTTTTTGAGGGAGTTTCCAGAGTATTCACTTTGCTTTGACTCTAATATGGTTAAGATTGTTCCAATTTAGTGTAGTGGTTTCCTAAAAATGATAGGAGTTTTAGTCTTCCATGCATTCATTCTTTGCAACCAGCACCAAGTCATCTGCAAATTATCTTCTCTTCCTAAAATTCATTGAGACTCCTCTTGAGTTTGGGACTCTGGGGATTTCTTTAATAGCTCTATTCTAGAAAAATTAGGCTTTTGAAGGTAACCACTTCCTAAATTCTTTAAACACCATCAGAAAGACAACCTATGGGATGGGAGAAAATATTTGCAAACAATGTAACTGACAAGGAATTAATTTACAAAATACACAAACAATTCTGTGTGTGTGTGTGTGTGTGTGTGTGTACATTCCCAAGCAAAAAATGGACAGAGGTCTTAAACAGACATTTCTCCAAAGACATACAGATGGCCAACAGGCACATGAAAAGATGCTCAACATCAATAATTATTAGAGAAATGCAAATCAAAACTACAGTGAGATATTACCTCGTACCATTCAGAATGACAATTATCAAAAATTATAATAGAGGTGGATCAAGATGGCAGAGGAGTAAGATGTCTCGGTTCACCTTCCCCCACAAACACATCAAAAAAACACATCTACATGTAAAATGACTTGCAGGGAACATCTACTGAACACTGGCAGAAGAACTTAAACCTCCAAAAAGGGCAAGAAACTCTTGTCATAACTGGGTAGAACAAAAGAAAAAGAGAGAGAGAGAGAGAGAGAGAAAAGGAATATGACAGGACTAGCATTCCAGAGAGGGAGCTGTGAAAGAGAAAAGGAATCCACACCCTGGGGAACCAACTAACCAGAGGGAGATCAGCCAAGACAGAGGGACCTCAAAGTCTCCAAGAAAAGGGCAGCAGCTGGACTGAGAAAACAAAGTAGAGTGAGAACCATCAAATCATCTGCACCACCGGCCCAGACACCACAGCCTGAGATGCTCGGACAGTTGCTGAGTGCTGAGACTTAGGCTGCAGAAGTCAGTCCCAGGGAGAAGACTTGGGGACAGCCTGAGGGGCTAAGGAGTGCTGCACCATGGGTAGGGGAGCTGTGTGTTAAGGGCTGAGGAGTGGGACGCCAAAGCAGAGGGATCCTCAGAGAAGGTCTGGGAAAACCACCACAGTTATCACTGACTCCAGAGGTTGGCATGGCCCGCTACCACTAGGGGTCCCTGAACAGGCTCCACTTGCTGCTCTAATCACCTCAGAGGAGGGCATTGTAATCAAACACCACCTGTTGTTGCTCTCACTCCCCTGGGAACTCACTTTGCTGCTGCCACTGCCAAATGCTCTGGGCACCTTGTAAATCTGCCTAAGGCTCATTACTTCCCAGGACCCTGCAACTAGGAGTAGCCTGCGCCACCTTCCTGCAGGTCCTTGCTGCTACCAGCCCTACCCATTGCCTCCTTCTCCCTGGAAACACACTCAGCACCCTGGGGAGAACAGCCTGCTCACACTGAAGAAGGAGACAGCAAATATTCAAACTCCTACATCAAAAATAAATAGTAGTACCCCACAAAATACAAAGGGGTGCTCTTGTATAGAACTGTCCCTCCAAGACTACAGTTTGGATTCCCTAAACTCACAGAAAAAGAAAAACATGAACAAGATGAAGAAGTTCAGAAACCATTCCCAGTTAAAGGAACAGAATTCACATGAAGCAGCAAACAATGAAAAACCTCTCTGACCACAATGGCATGAAACTAGAAATCAAATACAGGAAAAGAAATGAGAAAAAACTAACTACATGGAGACTAAGCAACATGCTACTAAAAAACCAGTGGGTCAATACGGAAATCAAGAAGGAAATTAAAAATACCTCGAGAAAATGATAATGAAGACACAACCACTCAAAATCTATGGGATGCTGCACAAGCAGTGCTCAGAGGAAAATTCATAGCATTGCAGGCCTTCCTCAAAAAAGAAGAAAAATCTCAAATTGACAACTTAACCCACCACCTAAGTGAATTAGAAAAAGAAGAACAAACAAAATGTAAAGTCAGCAAAAGAAAGGAAATCATAAAGATCAGAGAGGAAATCAATAAAATAGAGATTCAAAAAACAATTGCTTTGAAAAGGTAAACAAAATGGACAAATCTATGGCCAGACACACGAAGAAAAGGAAAGAAACAAACCCAAGTAAAAAAAATAAGGGAGTTGCCGTCATTGCTCAGTGGTTAACAAATCCGACTAGGAACCGTGAGGTTGCAGGTTTGATCCCTGGTCTTGCTCAGTGGGTTAAGGTTCCGGCATTGCCATGAGCTGTGGTGTAGGTTGCAGACATGGCTCGGATCCCACGTGGCTGTGGCTCTGGCATAGGCTGGTGGCTCCCTAGCCTGGGAACCTGCATATTCTATGAGTGTGGACCTAGGAAAAAAGGCAAAAAGAAAAAAAAAAGAAATGAAAAAGGAGAAATCACAATGGAATGTTGCAGAAATACAAAAAAAAAAAAGAAAAAATGCTGTGAACAGTTGTATGCCAACAAATCTTACAACTAGAAGAAATGGACAACTTTCTAGACACTTAGAGCCTACTAAAATGGGATCAAGAAGATAGGTCAACTGAACAGATAATCGTTAGAAATGAAATTGAATATGTCATAAAAACACTCCCTACAAACAAAAGTCCAGGACCAGATGGCTTCACAGGCTAATTGTACCAAATATACAAAGAGGAATTTATACTTATTCTACTTAAACTTTTCCAAAAGGTTGAAGAAGGATCACTCTCAAAGACATTCTATGATGCCACCATTGCCCTAATACCAAAACCAAACAAAGATACCACCAGAAAATAAAACTGATGAATATTGACACAAAAATTCTCAACAAAATTTTAGCCAACCGAATCCAACAATGTGTAAAATATATCATACACAACAACCAAGTGGGATTCAACCCAGGTTCACAAGGATGGTTCAACATATGCAACTCAATCAACGTCATACACCACATTAGCAAAAGAAAAGTTAAAAACCACATGATCATCTCACTAGATGCAGGAAAAGCATTTGACAAAGTGTCACATCCATGCATGATAAAAACTCTTACCAAAGTGGGTATAGAGGAAACATACCTTAACATAATGTAAACCATTTATGACAAACCCACAGCCAGTATAATACTCAATGGAGAAAAGCTGAAAGCCTTCCCACTAAAATGTGGAACAAGACAAGGATGCCCACTCTCACCACTGTATTTCAACATAGTATTGGACGTCCTAGCCACAATGAGACAAACGAAAGAAAATGTATCCAAATTAGAAAAGAACAGTTAAAACTGTCAGTGTACGCATATGACATGACACTATATATAGAAAACCCTAAGATTCAAACCCAAAACTACTTGAACTGATCAACAAATTCAGCCAAGTAGGAGGGTATAGATTAACATTCAAAAATCAGTCACATTTCTGTATACTAACAATGAAATATTAGAAAAGGAATACAAAAATGCAATACCTTTTAAAATTGCACCCCCCCAAAAATCAGATACCTTGGAATAAACCTGACCAAGGAGGTGAAAGACTTACATCCTGAGAACTATAAAACATTAATCAAGGAAATTAAAGAGGATTCAAAGAAATGGAAAGATATTCCAAGCTCCTGGGTTGGAAAAATTAATATTGTAAAAATGGTGATACTACCCAAAGCGATATACAGATTCAACACAATCTCTGTCAAATTACCCATAACAGTTTTCACAGAACTAGAACAATCCAAAAATTTATAGGGCACCACAAAAGACCCAGAATTGACAAAGCAATCCTGAGGAACAAAAACCAAGCAGGAGGCATAACTGTCCCAGACTTCAGGCAATAGTACAAAGCCATAGTAATCAAGACAGTGTGGTGCTGGTACCAAAACAGACATTCAGACCAATGGAACAGAATAGAGAACCCAAAAATAAATCCAGACACCTATGGTCAATTAATCTTTGACAAAGGAGGCAAGAATATAAAATGGGGAAAAGATAGTCTTTTCAGTAAGTGGTACTGGAAAAACTGGACAGCTGCATGTAAATCAATGAAACTGGAACACACCCTCACACCATGTACAAAAATAAACTCAAAATGACTTAAAGACTTAAATGTAAGACAAGACACCATTAAACACTTAGAAGAGAACATAGGCAAAACATTCTCTGATATCAACCTTACAAATGTTTTCTCAGGTCAATCTCCAAAAGCAACAGAAATAAAAGCAAAAATAAACCAATGGGACCTAATCAAACTGACAAGCTTTTGCACAGCAAAGGAAACCATTAAAACAAAAACAAACAAACAAACAAAAAAAAAGCAAAAAGACAACTTACAGGATGGGAGGAAATAGTTTCAAACAATGCAACTGACAAGGGCTTAATTTCTAAAATATACAAACAACTTATACAACTCAACAGCAAAAAAGCCAACAACCCAATGGAAAAATGGGCAAAAGAACTGAACAGACATTTTCCAAAGAAGATATACAGATGGCCAACAAGCACATGAAAAAATGCTCAACTTCACTAATTATCAGAGAAATGCAAATCAAAACTACCATGAGGTACCACCTACCACCAGTCAGAATGGCTGTCATTAATAAGTCCACAAATAACAAATCCTGGAGAGGGTGTGGAGAAAAGGGAACCCTTCTGCACTGTTGGTGGGACTGTAAATAGGTACAACCACTATGGAAAACAGTATGGAGGTACCTTAGAAAACTATACATAGAACTACTATAGGACCCAGCAATCCCACTCTTGGGCATATATCTGGACAAAACTTTCCTTGAAAAAGACACTTGCACCCATATGCTCATTGCAGCACTCTTCACAATAGCCAAGACATGGAAACAACCTAAATATTCATCGACAGATTAATGGATTAAGAAGATGTGGTAAATATACACAATGGAATACCACAATGGAATACCATAAAAAAGAACAAAATAATCCAGAACTTGAATGAAACTAGAAACTCTCATACTAATTGATGTAAGACAAAGAAAAAGACAAACACTATATGCTATCACTTCTATCTGGAATCTAATATATGACACAAATGAAACTTTCCACAGAAAAGAAAATCATGAACTTAGAGAACAGACTTGTGTTTGCCAAGGGGGAAGGAGTGGGATGGACTGGGAATCTGGGGTTAATAGATGCAAACTATTGCCTTTGGAATTGATAAGCAATGAGATCCTGCTGCATAGCACTGTCTAGTCACTTATGGTGGAGCATGATGTGAGAAAAAAGAATGTATATATGTATGTGTGACTGGGTCACCTTGCTGTACAGTAGAAAATTGACAGAACAGTGTAAACCAGCTATAATGGAAAAAATAAAAATCATTATAAAATTTAAAAAAACATAATAAATGAGATGTAAAGAAAATGAAATTCTCCTATATATATACATATATAGGGGGGAATGTAAATGGTTAACCACTATGGGAAAAAAAAGGGAGATTCCTTAAAAAATAAAAATAGAATTTCCATATGATCCAGTAATCCTACTCTTCCACATATATTTGGAAAAGACAAAAACTCTACTTTGAAAAGATACGTGAACATCAGTGTTGCCATGTAGCAACACTATTTATAATAGCCAAGACACAGAAGAAACCTAGGTGTCCATCAACAGATGAATGAATAAAGAAGATGTGATACATAAACACACACACACACACACACACACACACACACACACACACACACACACAAACATACACATGGGAATATTACTCAGACATGAAAAAGAGTGAAATAATGCTATTTGCAGCAGCATGGATAGATCTAGAGACTACTATACAATGTGAAGTAAATCAAACTGAGAAAGGCAAATATATGATATCACTTATAGGTGGAATCTAAAAAATAATACAAATGAACTTATTTAAAAAAAAATAGACACATAAACAGAGAAGACGAAGTTACGGTTACCAGAGGAAAAAGGGAGTGGGAGGGATAATTAAGACTTTGGCATTAACAGATACTCAGTACTATATATGAAATAGACAAAAAAGACCTATTACACACTGGAGGGAACTGAATCACTTTGCTGCACACCTGAAACTAATACAATATTGTACTTTTTTTTTTGTCTTATCTAGGGCCACACCCTCGGCATATGGAGGTTCCCAGGCTAGGGGTCTAACAGGAGCTGTAGCTGCCGGCCTTCGCCACAGCCACAGCAACGCGGGATCCGAGCCGCGTCTGCAACCTACACCACAGCTCATGGCAACGCCAAATCCTGAACCCACTGAGCAAGGCCAGGGATCGAACCTGCAACCTCATGGTTCCTAGTCGGATTCGTTAACCACTGAGCCACGACAGGAACTCCAACACAATATTGTAACTCAACTATACTTCTATTAAAAAAAAACACCATCAGAATACACCTTCTCTGAGAGTAATAACTATCCTTGACTGCACATCTCTACTACACCTAGGACTTTCTCTACACAGCCTAACCTCATAGCATTCAATGAACATTCTCCTCATTGTTTAGATCAAATTATATGAGGCTTATAATGGAGATTCAACCCAGCCTTACTCCTTCAGTGAGAAGTCTGTTTGTGTGTCCTCCCTCTGGACAGACCATTTGGGTCTCCCACCTCTCCACCCCTGGGTCTCCAAGACCAAGGTGGCCTGGATGAGATCTAGAATACTCATCAGCATCCTGAAAGCCATTTTCCAGGGCTACCTCTTTGATTCTGATATTCCTTCACTCATAATGAAATAAAATCTAGAAAGAACAACTCTATCCACCTCCACACCCCACTCCATACCCAAAACACCCCTCCTCTGACCCTGAGCATTTAAGTGGTATGTACCTCTGGGGCCATACCCTGCTTTGCTTCCCAGGATGGCCTTCCCTTCTCCCCGCTACCCAGGTTACTGGTACGTGACCAGAAATAGAACCAGGTTCGGATGCTCAGTCTTTCTTGAGGAAGAAAGTGTTGCAATTTCCAGCAATTAATTTTCTTTCTCATGCTACTTTATTTCCCAGTGTGCTGAGGGGCTGAATACAGTGCTTAAGGATCATGTTCTAATTCTCTCCTGGATCAAAGGGACAATTCTGAAAAAAAAAATAAAGTAAAATCTAATTTTAGGCTTTATCTTCTAGAGAATAATATAGTACAGAATACAGTAAATGTGAGATTATTTTTCCAAGATGCGGCAATTACTCTTCAGTTCCATTTCTGTTGCTATCCCTGGGCAATAATGATTCATATATATTAGCAGAAACTACAAAGCTTATTTGTAATCTAGATCCAGACAGATGTACTGTAACTGTCCTTGGTCCTTAAAATCTTTGCAGAAAAAAGACACCGCTAGGCCCGTATGGCCTACCAGAAGACTGTCACTTCCTTGTAGGTGGGGGCTTCCCGTAAATCTAATCTGGGGGCTTTGTACATATTTGATATTTTGAAAAGGGGGAGTTGAACTGAGAATCTTTTTGTTTTATTTCAAGTGATATGATAGATATATAAGCATGAAGTCCCTGGATTAAATACTTTGGAAAACGGGTTAGTGGTTTTAGTCATACCACAAGGATGCCAGACATAGATTCAGAATCTTAAAAGCATTATTAGTATTGCTGTATATTGGTGCTAATTTTTCAAAGTCATGTTGAGAAACTTTGGTCGTGGGGCTTTATACAGAACGAACTGGAAAAAATACTTTTACTGCTGTCTTAAAATCTTATAAGAACTACAACCTTATGGCATTAGAGAATAGGAGGTGGAAAGTTCCATGGAAAGTTTCAAGCCAGGTCTCTACTTCCTACCATAGAGAATTGCTTCAGAAAGTGCCCTATGAAAGCATCACTTCCTTTATACCTACAAGTGCATTTTGCTCCATTTGCTAATCTTCAAATATCAGCTGACATTGGGGGGGCGGGGGTCGTAGGTGGTGTTTTGCCAGTGTTTGAAGCATAATATAAATAGCCGAATTTCTCATAGGGTACAACAAAAGAGAGCAACTGGTTCACCTAATTGTGTTTTATAACATAATGTTTTCTTAAACGTGTAAAATTATTATTTAAATGAACCGGGTTGACAATCACTCATAACATTATTTTACATATTTACATAATATTAAGTTTAAAACAAAGGTAAAATGAGGTACTTCTGCACTGCACAGCAAGGCTTTATTACTGAATGCTCTAACCTGGCTTTCCCAGGGGTGCTTCTGAGTAAAGTGTTGCAAATCCTCGTCTCCTCTCTTCCTCAGCGGTCCTGTCTCTCAACTCTTATTCTGGATCATGAGATGACACAGTTTCTCCCTCCGCTCCCTGGCATCCTCGGACTGTTTGCACAGCAGAGGAATCATTGTTTTGGCTCTATGAGTCTTTCTGCTCCACATCGATTGGTTTCAGTAATAAGATGGAAAGACTTTCGACTCCTCACATGCTCATGTAGGCAGGACTTGAATCTCTGCCCCAGGTGTGGGCAAAACCACACAGCGGTCTAATAATGATTTCTTTCTTGTGAGGAGACAGCAATTTTCTCTCCCTTCACTCTTCTTTTCCCTTAGTCCCCATTTCCCTCAAAGCGGGGGTGGGGAATTAATTTGCATTGAAATGGTTGAGATCACTTTCAAGCCATTCCAGTGGCATTTCATTTCTGTTCTTTTGCAAAAAACCTGTTTCTTTCTTAAAAGATCTGTGTAACTTTTCCAGAGGTCTTAGAAATTGAATTTAAGCCAAATAACACTCACTGTTTAAACAGAGTGATTAGTTCTTTCTTTATAACCCAATGGAGAAGGAAACTGGACTCCAGGTTTTAAACCTAATATTTGAAAATAAGACAATTTTCATTTTACAGATACATCAATTGGGCTAGTTTCTAAATCTTTGTTATTTTTGTTTTAAATGTAAGATTCTGCCTGTTGGTGAAATAAAAGGATGAGACTTAGCACCCCCTCTGCTCTGCCCAGCACAAGAGGGCCTGGCAGGCTTTCAGAGCCAATTTCCGTATCTCTGTGGGTATCTAAATGAAAATATGGCCTTTCAGAGAAATCCTCTCTTCTCACCACGGACATCAATGCTATTCTCTCTTCTCAGCTATAATGTCCTGCCTTACCGAGAGAAAAAGAATCAGTGAGTGGGAAGAGGGGATGGGAGCTCAATTTTTCAACATAGGCCAAATACTCAGCCCATCTTTTAGATACAGTCCTACCCCAACTTTCTCAAATAATTTGATCGCCTTGCTATTATCCACGTCATCTTGGCCCCCTGATCCGCCGTCTTTACTCACCCCTTCCCCTCACATAGTGCTAGTCCTCCGACTGACATTGTTGAAACGTGTTTCAATATCATGAACATCTCCCATGTGGCCTGAATCAACAAGTACTCTACTGTCAACAGCTCCATCTCTGCCTCTTAGCACTGGTCCACGGCTGAACCTCTTCCTGATTGTTAAACATTCTATGCTTGAGTTTCATGATAACACACATTTTTGGTACCCATCTCAAGCCAGAGTTCCTCACTATTATTTTCTTTGCAAATGCTTCTTTCAAATAAATCTGTGAAAAGTTGGTGTTCTTGGGGCTAGGATCTGAGCCCAAGCCTCTTCTCTTGCTCCCTCTATTCCTTTCCAAGGTGACCGTGTTCAGTTCTACTGCTTTAGATGACCCCTCTATGGTGATGACTCACAAGTTTGTATTTCTTTTTTTTTTTAATTACTGAATGAATTTTATTACATTTATAGGTGTATAAAAATCATCACGACCAAATTTTATAGCATTTTTATTTCAAACCCATAACACTCCTCATCTATCTCACTGCCTCTTCCAAACCTCTATGTAGATGTCTCAATTTTCTCTTTAGCCCCTGTTTGCCCAGTTTTTTCTGTTTTAATAAATGGTACCATCATCCACTTACTTTTTCAAGCCAGAAGCCTAAGAGTTATCCTAATTCCTTCCTTTCCTTCATCATGCTCCCTACATCAGCCCAGCCACCAGCACCCAATCCATCAGCAAATCCTATCAAGTCTGCCTTTCAGATAAACATCGCAGCTGTCCATTCTATGGCTCCCTCTGCCCAGATACACTTGTCAGATACACTTCAAACTTTGTCATTGCTGGCTAAAATTTAGTTACTCATTTGTTCAGTATTTATTTTAACTCTTAGTTATTTTATTTATTTATTGTTGCAGTTGCCACTTGGAATATCTTCCTTTTCCTGCTCTTGCTCATCCGAGGTGCTCATGCAGCATTCATCTTTTAAAACTGAAAATCACCTCATTTCAGTTACCCCATCAGTGACTTCCCCTGCCTCTATGATCAGGCCTCAGTGCATTTCTGCAGAATTATTTCATATTCTACCTTCTCTACCTAGAGTTTAGGCTCACAGGTTTTCCTTGGGTGTCTTGAAGGTATTGAAAGGCAAGGCCCAATGTAAATGTCACTTCTTGTAGAGCGTACTTGTCAGAGCATACTTCCTGACTGTGCCCAAAAGATCCCGCCCCATTCCAGTTTAGCTCAGCCCACTATTTATGTCTTTCATAGCCTTGATCACAGTTTCTGATGACCATTTTTAATTTACTCTTAATAACTGCCTCTTTCACTGGGCATTAGGTCCCGGTAACCAAGTCCATCTCATATAATTTTACATCCTCTCTGCCCAGGGCCCAGCAGAAATAGATGCCCAGGAAAAAAACTGTTGAACAATTTAATGTAATACATGATACTCAGAATAACAAGAGCTTTCCCATACCGCACATATGACACTGGGTTGCTAATTGGGCTTCTAAATATAAAGCAAATAAATTGTGGAAAGTAAGTCATGTGAGAAGATGGATATATCTTGGAGAATATGAACTTTGCTTTCATTTAGTTTCTAGGTCCTGATTTAGGATCTGAAGGCTGCATTATTGTAGGGTTTTTTTGTGATTAATTATTTAAAGGGCATTGAAATGATCTGTGCCAAAAAGCAAGATTCTACTTGGAATAGCCTTCATCTATCTGAAGGCACTGCTAGACACAATTCATAAAATCTATACCCAAATTTTTACAGGTTTTGCTGAAATCAAATTAATCACACTAGCTGTCACACAACAAGGGAAGGGAAACATTATTTGAAGATGTTTGTAAATGATAAAGGGGGCAGCTGTTTCAGGATCCTGGTGCTAAGGTGAAAATGAAAATTTACATCCAATTCTTTAATTCAAGCATTCTATTAATTGGGAAATAATGGGCCTGATTTTCTTACCGAATATACAATCTTAGTTATTTTTTTCTATCTTCCACACTATTTTCTTAGACAATATGAGGAATACTTTTTTTGTGTTCTCATGGTGGAAAAGAGAAATTAATAGCAAAATATAGCAACATCTGAATTTCTCTCAGCAAAGACAGATTTATATAAGATGAAAAAGAAGACTATGAATTTCAATAGCCAGAAGAAAAAATATAAATCAGTTGTTTTCAAACATTTTTGGTTTGAAATTATTTTGAACTGTAGAATGCTATTTTCATATGAAGTCTGAAATGCGCACACGTGTTGCATGTATACATATAATATGCAAGTGAGCATGCATATGCCCCCCCAGGAAAAGTGAGGCAGATTTGGTTGAATACAAGTGGAAGACCGGAATCCTGCCCTCTTGGTTTTTCCTTACACCTGTAGCAGAGTTTGGGGTACCTGTGGGACCACCTCTGTCTTTCTCCACCTGGGACAAGTAAGCTCTAATGCCCTAAGTTATCTGTTCTAGGTACAGAATTAACTTCTCTTTTATACATCTAATATACTACAAACCATGTACCATCTTTGAGAGAACTGAGAAATTACTCACTCTTTTCATTTTCCATGTTTGTGATTCATATGGGAAAACCTATAAGGCTATGAGCAACTTGCAAATTACCGATATAAGTAGTAGAAAAAAGATGACCATATTTTAATATAGAATAGGTTTACCAGATACACTTCAATTATTCTGCCCTTTCTCCTTCAGTTACCCATAGCAGACATTACTAATCAATCATAGCACTCTTTGCTCCTGTGTCTGGACATTGTCTGCCAATTCCCCTGAACTCTCTGCTCCAGGCAGCCATTACCAATCAATCAAAATTAAGACTACAAGATGAAACCAAACTGTCATCCAGATGTGGGAGATACTTAAAATGACTTTAAAGACAGATGAAGTAAAGGGGAAAACGTGCCTGACTTCCCTATTTCGAAGATTGTAGCTAGAAACAATTATACATAAAAGTATAAGTTAAATTTATTATGGATGATATTATTAGTTATTATAGAGTATATGAAAATACAGTACTTTTTTTTGTCTTTTTGTCTTTTTCCCTTTTCTAGGGCTGCACTCACAACAAATGTAGGTTCCCAGGCTAAGGGTCAGATTGGAGCTGTAGCCGCCGGCCTATACCACAGCCATGGTGACATGGGATCCGAGCTGCGTCTGCAACCTACACCACAGCTCATGGCAACACCGGCTCCTTAACCCACTGAGCGAGGCCAGTGATCGAACCCGCAACCTCATGGTTCCTAGTCGGATTCGTTAACCACTGAGCCACACGGGAACTCAGAAAATACATTACTATTTTAGGTTATTTCAGATGACATTATTCTGTATTTCTCTAATATGGTGGTGTAATTTGGCATGTCGATGGGCAGAAAAGGAAAAAACAAAAGAAAGCACAGCTGTGTGTCTGTTTATAAGGAGAATGACATCACTATTAGTGTCTACAGAAAGGAGAATATTGAACTTTTAAAAAATACAGAAATAAAGGTAACTTTTGAGGAAAATAAGTCAGAATTAAAACATGCTCCATGAATTTTATGGTTGACTTGTTTGTGTATTTGCAGACCATATGGATCATATGATCCTTTAAACATACTTAGAGATAGCTCAGTAAAGACCGCGAGATAGAAGAAAGAGCAGGGCCCTCTGCCCCGAAACCTCTCTCCCCTGCATACAGAGCCATATCATTCTGATATTTTGTAGATTCACTCCTGTTCAGACTCTGTGTGGTAGCTGGGTGAGCAGCTTTTCCCTTTAATATCAAGCATCTCTGTCCTTTTATTATCTACCCAGTCTTCTTATAATAATAGCTAAACTTCGTATAGTTTTTACTTCAAAGCTAATTCCAATTTTTCTTTCCTTGTGTCTGGATTCCTGCTGGGATTCTATGTCCTGAGCCCTAGATTTCTTTGTTTGCTTGTTTGGAACTTGGCTAACAGCTTGCCCTTTGAGTCTCGTGTGAGTTTAAATTTCAGACTGTACGGTTGAGTCCGTGTCATGTATCATCACATCTGAAACTAGCAGTTCTTTTGCTTGGGCTGATGGTGATGATGGAGATGATTAATAATAGGCCCATGTATTAAAAGAAGTTTTGTATATGAATTTCACATATGTTATTTCTAATCATAGAACACCTCCATAAGTATACTGTAATTATTTTCATATTATGGACAAAAATACGTAGAGGCAGAAGGATTAAATAAATCAACCAAAGCCCATGGCTAGGAGGTAGCAGAGTTAGATTCAAAGCAAGGACTGTTGATGTCTAAGTTTCCTTACTCTTTCTAACACAGCACACAGGAACTCTCTGACTGCTGCCCTTCTGCCTTGTGGGTCTACTTAACATTCATTCATTTGCTCATTCAACAAATATTTTCTGAGCAACCCTTATGAGTCAGGCAGGATGCTAGACACCAGGAGATATAACATCAGTGCGTACAATAATTATGATTCCTGACCTTACAGGCCTCCAAGAATACTCCAGATCTCCAAGAACAAGAGACAGTAGATTTTCTTTTTGTTCCAGATAAGGAGAAGCTGTAAGAATATTTTTACATAAAAGTTTGCGTGCACAATCATAGGTTTTAGACATGCTATTCTGATAACGGTGGGGAACATATATTCAGTTTTATATATAAAGGAGAAAAGGGCAAACAACCATGTATTTAATCACGATAATATGAGGAATAAACAAAGAGGCGCCTCAGCAACACTTAGGTTGAAAGGTCAGGATTCACTGACTGATTCAATGTGGGGTTTGTAGGAAAGAGAAGCCCCAAAACCTGTTCTGAGGTCTCCAGATCAGGAGGTTAGATGGGAAATAATGCAAATTACAGAGAACCAAAATTTAAAAAAGGAATAGGTTGGTGTCAGAATATTGAATTTCGTTTGGAGCTTGTTGCATTTGAAGTGCATGTAGGAAACCAGGTAAATTTCTAGTAAGTAGTTGAGAATTCCAGGCTGGAGCTCCTAAGCATGGTCAGAGTTGAAAGAGAGGTTTGGGAATCACCCACGAAATAGTGATGACTAGAGCCATAGGAATAGATATGATGGTTGAAAGAGGCAAGGTAGAAGAAGAAGGAAAGAGGCCAAGAGGGAACATGAGAGTTGGACTTATATTTAAAAAGTCAAATAAGAGAAATTAAACTTGTGAAAGAGATGGTTGTGTATTGCAAAAAATGTCTACAATCCCTTCACTCCTCCGTGTTGCTGTGCCCTACGCAATGTGATTTTGAAGCTTCTCTCATTAAGAGATGGAGTCTATTTCCCCTCATTTGAATCCTTTTTTTTTCTTTTTTTGGTTTTCAGGGCAGCTCCTTTGGCATATGGCATATGGAGGTTCCCAGACTAGGGGTCTAATCAGAGCTGTTGCTGCCAGTCTACGCCAGAGCCACAGCCACGCCAGATTCGAGTCGCGTCTGCAACCTACACCACAGCTCATGGCAATGCCGGATCGTTAATCCACTGAGCGAGGCCAGGGATCGAACCCGCAACCTCATGGTTCCTAGTCCAATTCGTTTCTGCCGTGCCACAATGGGAACTCCCCCTCATTTGAATCTTGATTGACCTTTGAACTTACTTTTGCCAACAATGCAGCACAAGTGATGGTTTGCTACCAGACGCCTTGTGTGATATGTTCTCTGTTGGAACCTTAAGCAGCCACGAAGCCCAGGCTAGCCTGTTGGAGGATGAGAGCCCTCCTGGAGCAGAGAGACTCTTCCAGTTGAGGCCATCTTCAGCCAAGCCTGCTCCAGCTAGCCACTGGCACAGGAGTGAGCCCAGCTGAGACCAGAAGAATTGTCAAACTAAGCACTGCCCAGATAACTGACTTAAAGAATTGTGAGCTCAGTAAATGGTTGCTGTTTGAAGCTATTAATTTTAGTGGAGTTTGTGATGCAATAAAAGAACCAATGCAGAGATGGAGAGGGAGAAGGAAGCAAGCCAGCAGAAATTAGTGTCAAGGGCTAAGCAGAGCAAGAAGTACAACACGAAGAGGACGGTCAGCAGGAGAACTGAGGAGGATCTCTTGCATTTGGCTGCAAGCAGGACTCCGCTGATGTCTGAAAGAGAAGCTTCAAGTAATGAGGTGGGAGGGGGAGATGGCAGGAGAAATGGAGCTAGAGAGTGAAATCTTCATATTCAAAGTAATTAAAAACAAGTTTCCTGCCTTTGGAGGAGGAGACCAGATGCAAGGAAGTGACACTTTTCAACACAATGATCTTCAACCATAAGGTCAGGAGATTGGAGTTAATGATTATGGAAAATATTTTTCTTATCCGCTATCATACTTGGGAAGCAGAAAAGCTTGGTAATTACACTCACAAGTTGTGAAATCAACAGTCATGGGAGTGATTCCAGATGCCTTTTCACAATATCTGTGTACTTCTTTCTAATGTAGTGTAAACAAAGTCTGATTTTTCTAACATAAAATACTAATAATATTGCTAGTATTAATGATCATCAGTAACCATTAGCATTACAGATGTCATTAAATTAAATGCTGTCAGAGTTAGCATTGTGGCACAGCAGAAACCAGTCCGACTAGGAACCATGAGGTTGTGGGTTCGATCTCTGGCCTTGCTCAGTGGGTTAAGGATCCGGCGTTGCCGTGAGCTGTGGTGTAGGTTGCAGACACAGCTAGGATCTGGCGTTGCTGTGGCTCTGGTGTAGGCCGGCGGCTACAGCTCTGATTAGACTCCTAGCCTGGGAACTTCCATATGCCGCAGGTGCAGCCCTAAAAAGCCAAAAAGCCAAAACAATTAAAATTAAATGCTGTCTAAAATGGGCTAGGATAGGGCCTGTCACAGAATGTGTGGTAAACAGATTTTTGTTCCTAATAGCATCACAATCATCATTACTACCCAAACTTTGAATAATTTCTTCTATAGTTTGAGCTTAAATGTGCCTTCTTCTATTCCCTACCTCTTAGCCTAGTTCTGCTTAACAGCAATGCTTTGTAGTTTTTAGAGTATTTGACAGTTTCACAATGTGCTTCTACATCATCACATTAGGATTTGCTGAACTTGGGGAGTTCCCTTCATGGCTCAGTGGTTAACGAATCCGACTAGGAACCATGAGGTTGCGGGTTCAATCCCTGGCCTCGCTCAGTGGGTTAAGGATCAGGCGTTGCCGTGAGCTGTGGTGTAGGTTGCAGACGCGGCTCAGATCCCGCGTTGCTGTGGCTGTGGTGAAGGCCGGTGGCTACAGCTCTGATTGGACCCCTAGCCTAGGAACCTCTATATGCCACGGGTACGGCTCTAGATAAGGCAAAAAGACAAAAAAAAAACAGGTGGGATTTACTGATCTTGGTTCTGTGGCTTTCCTTGGCCACCTTCATTTCTTATCTGGTTTTATAATACCCGAAAATCAGAGACAGGGGTGGCTTAAAGTCATGACAGCAGGTTTAAGCTGCAGTTGTTGGTAAAGGAAGGAACCATAATAGGAAAAGCAGAGACATCTGAAGCCATTCAGTGTAGGGCTAAAACACAAACTTCCCAATGTTAATTATATGATTATATTTCTGCACAGAAGTGTGTATAATGATGACCCTGCTTAATCAGTAAAGTACGAAATTGTGTGTATGTTTTGTTTTCTCAGGTAGGAAAGTTTTAAGACTAAAGTTGAGTAAAAAATACATTCTATAAGTGAAACTGAAGGCAGAAGCCAGGACAGTGCAGAGGCGGAGAAGCAGAGCTGCTCTTGTGGTGAATAAAGATTAAGACCCCAACTTCAGCCATAAAATCTAACATCCCTGTTGCACAGGATGGCGTCCTCCAGAATTTCGGGAGGGCCCTTCGAAAATGATGCAAAGTAAACCATATGAATCATTTTTTTTTTCCAGAAAATGAACATCAAAAATATTTAAGGAGTTCCCGTCATGGCTCAGGGGTTAATGAACCTGACTAGGAACCATAAGGTTGCGGGTTCGATCCCTGGCCTCGCTCAGTGGGTTAAGGATCCGGCGTTGCCGTGAGCTGTGGTGTAGGTTGCAGACGCGGCTCAGATCCCGCGTGGCTGTGGCTGTGGTGAAGGCCGGTGGCTACAGCTCCTGTTAGACCCCTATCCTGGGAACCTCCATGTGCCGCAGGTGCGGCCCTAGATAAGACAAACAAAAAAAATGTTAAAAATAAACTTTCCTTGAAAAGACACATGCATCATATGTTCATTGCAGCACTATTCACAAGAGTCAAGACCTGGAAATAACTTAAATGTCCATCGACAGATGAATGGATTAAGAAGATGTGGTACATATACACAATGGAATACTACTCAGCCATAAAAAAGAACAAATTAATCCAGAACTTGGATGGAACTAGAGACTCTCGTACTAAGTGAAGTAAGTCAGAAAGAGAAAGACAAATACCGTATCATATCACTTCTATCTGGAATTTAATATATGGCACAGATGAACCTTTCCACAGAAAAGAAAATCATAGACTTAGAGAACAGACTTGTGGCTGCCAAGGGGGAGGGGGAGGGAGTGGGAGGGACTGGGAATTTGGGGTTAACAGATGCAAACTATTGCCTGTGGAATGGATAAGCAATGAGATCCTGCTGTGTAGCATTGGGAACTAAGTCTAATTACTTATGGTGGAGCATGATAATGTGAGAAAGAGGAATGTATATGTGTATCTGTGACAGGGGCACCTTGCCGCACAGCAGAAAATTGACAGAACACTGTAAACCAGCTATAATGGAAAAAATAAAAATCATTAAATTAAAAAAACATTTAAAATACAATTTTGGTGCATTAAGGTGTAAATTATCAGAGTTCCCATTGTGGCTCAGTGGTTAACGAATCTGACTAGGAACCCTGAGGTTGCGGGTTCAATCCCTGGCCTTTCTCAGTGGGTTAAGGATCTGGCGTTGCCATGAGCTGTGGTGTAGGTTGCAGACGTGGCTCGGATCCTGCGTGGCTGTGACTGTGGCGAAGGCCGGCGGCTACAGCACCTGTTAGACCCCTAGCCTGGGAACCTCCATATGCCGCGGGTGCGGCCCTAGATAAGGCAAAAAGACAAAAAAAAGGGGGGGGGGGTAAATTATCTGGGAAGAAAAATCAACCATTCAAAAAATTGCCATTCTTCACAGTTCCAGATAAATAAGGTTTTACTTTTTCTTTTAGAGTAAGAAATCATCTTAAATGACATTTTAAATTGTTTATAGAACAATCTTTTTGACTTTCACAGAAGTATAACTTCCATGGGAAAATTTCAAATAGAATTTTTTTTATTTCTGACTCATAAACCAGTCTTCCTGTGCATACTATATCCCCACTTAAGATGTGTGCATTACCAATCTCTTAAAACACATTGTCAGCTGACATCACATCTCTCCCTAGTTACTAGCTTTTCAGTGTTTCCTTTAATCTGTGAACTCAAAACCAAATCTAATAAATATTCATTTTTCAAGCGAAGGACAAATAATTAAGTAGTGAAGTAAAAGTTACAAATTGAAATTAAGAGTAATAACAGTGTAGACCAAAAGAAAAACTTAATCGATACACAGATAACCTCAAGGCTTTCAAAGAACTCCAGTCAGTCAGCATGACACATATAGAAGTTTTACAAACATAATTTCTTCTTATTTTATTACCTAGGAGCATTAGGATATACTTTCTTGACTGTAATAATTGCTTGCAGTTAATTACAAATGAAACAGAAGTGCTGGTAATATTGGAGACTTGTACTCTGCATAAAACTGGAAATTACTGCTATTACTCTTGGTTGCTAGAGAATATTAGGTCATAGATGCTAATTAGCAGTTCATAGCCCTCCTACAGGGGAAAGAATCTCATTACTGGATGAAACTGTCTTGCTAGCCAAACCCACCACTCATGGCACTCAGACCATTTTTGTTTGAGCACTTATAAGGTATAAAAACTAAAGATTCCCTATATTTTGTGAGAAGGAAACCACAAAGGCTAACCTACGTAGTCTCATATTTGCTCACTGCTTCAAGAAAAACAGTTCTATCACATTTTCAGCTTCGTGGTCAAGGTGTAGGTGTTGTTTAAAAACAAGAAGACAAAAGTTTTCATATCAACACCAAGCAGAAATTATAGTCTCTGGTGAAATACTTATTTCCAAAACAAAACAAAACAAAATTAGAGAATAAAAGTATTTGTGGAATGGGAGAGAAACGAGGAAGGTTCTAAGATCTTTCTGATGTGTAATTTGTTACAAAAGTATACACCCAGACATATTCACACACGCACACAACTATCCTGGATTATACATATGTGTGTGTATATATCATCTATATATAATATTTTTATATTTATTATTTATTTTATTCTTTTGTTTATTGTATATGGAATCTTTTATATATAATAATCTTTTAAAGTCTTTAAATACATGATTATATTTATACACACATGTATATGTGTACATAGTCTTTTTACTGTCTTTTTTTTTTTTTTAATTTTATGGCCACAACAGCGGCATATGGAAGTTCCTAGGCCAAGGATGAAATCCAGGCCACAGCTGCAAACTACAGCCCAGCTGTGGCGATACCAGATCCTTGAACCCACTGCGCCAGGCCAGGGATCGGACCTGTACCTGTGACCTAAACCACTGTAGTCAGATTCTTAACCCCCTGCAATACCGTGGGAACTCCCTTTTATTGCCTTTTTAAATGCAACCAGATCCATCAAAGAAGAGATGTTTCTCGAGCTTCTTTTGGATTTTTTTTTTTAATGGAACGTCTGATGCTATGATTTATTAAAAACATATCCATCTCCCCAAGTACATATATATTTTTACTAAGTGCATATTCATTTGGAGAAATATTCATAGGAAAAGGAACATGTTAAAACTCCAAACTAAATTTAATTACGCCTACTAAAGCAAAGGAATTTAGATAATGCATGAATCCTGGCTGTTTAATCACATTAGGTTTTATGATGAAATATAAACTATATTAGTATCGAGAAAGAGATATTAAATCCTTCATATGTCTATTCTGGGACATACACGCACACACACACACACACACACACACACACACACACACACAAAGCTAGTGGCCTAGAAAATTCCTTAATGAGTGAGACGAGAAACCAAGGAACATATAAGTCACAGGAATAGAGGGGTTCTTTATATTAGCTAGGGCATCTTCATCTCTTCTCAGTGTAATGACATGCCCCAATTTTAATTGGGCTCTTTTCTTTTCCCAGAAACGGTACATCTATTTTCATCTGCGGAAGGAAAATTAATTAAATGAGCACAAACTTGTAAAAATTGGAAGACTAAGTCTTTCTTCAGATAGTATCAGAGGTTTTATGTGATACAAAATGCATCTGCCCTCCTCTTAAGCTCTTGTCAAGCCTTCACGGAGGCTAGAAACAGCTTTAAATGAATTCTGAGTTCTTTAAGCAAAGGAGGGAAGAATTGGCGGTTTAGTGAGAAATACTGGGGAAACAGGCTAACTCTGTCCTGAATCAGAAGAAGATGGGAGCTGGGAAGCAGTGAGGAGCTGAGTGTCCTGTTTTAATTTGCATACTTCAATCCTTTTTTGATTTTTTTTTGCTTTTTAGGGCCCCCACCTGTGGCATATGGAAGTTCCCAGGACAGGGGTCTAATTAGCTGCCAGTCTACCCATAATCCCACACCTACAGCAACACCAACTCAGGGTCTAAGCTGCATCAGCGACCAACACCACGGCTCACAGCAATGCTGGATCCTTAACCCACTGAGCGAGGCCAGGAATCAAACCCGCAACCCCACGGTTCCTAGTCGGACTCATTACCGCTGAGCCACAATGGGAACTTCCTGCATGCATCAGTCTTAGGAGAAGTGGATTACCTTCCCTGCCGGCTTGAACTGAATCAAACCTATGTTATGAGCAGTCTTGGTTCCAAATATTCTGACCTGTTGTCCCTGTGGCAGTACTTAAACTTGTACCATATGCTACAATTTTTATGTTTGAATATAGGCCACCATTGCCATGATGTGTGTGAAAAGCAGTGGTAACTGCCAATAGAATAACGCAACAATGGTATTTCATTTTGTTTGACTTCATGTTATTATGTGTTAATTGAAAAAAATCATTAGAAAATCCAGTAAGGAAGAAAAATACTTTGTATAGAAATAAAAATATAATATTTTGTTAACATTTTGATCTCTGCCTCTATCTATTATCTACCTACCTACAAACAATGATGGCAAAACCTTATATTTATAGAGTAATTTACATTCACAGGCTCTTTAAAATTTTGATGCTCACAATAACTCAAGGAGGAAGAGACCTGTAAGATTGTGCTCCGATGTGTGTGTGTATCTTATTTATTATCTTTCCCTACCAATTGTCCCACCTGTTCTGTCAAAAGCAAAGGTTAATTACATTTCTGTGGAGCTACCTAGAGGAAGGCCACTTTTCTTCCAATAAATTACAACAAGAGCAAATTAGAGGTTTTCAGAACTTCAGGGGTTTTGATTGATGAATTCATTAATTCACCTTTTCAAAGTGAGGACTCCTGTTTTAAATATTTTATGTACAGTTTGCACGTTGGCACTTTTAAAGGTTCTAAAAAAATTTAAATAGTGCTTAAGAGAAAGATCAAACTGGTCACTTTGGAGGCTGGAGGCCTTTGTGATGCAGAAGAAGAGGTTGGGTTGTCTTCCCTTTGTTTCTCTGCCCTGAATGATAGTTTGTCTTGGATTTCTCCACTAGGTCCTTATATTATAACTTTAGAACAAGCACAGATATGTTTAATGAGATGCTATAGCTTCATTTCCCACAGTGAAGCTCTCTTTGTGTTAGAGTGAATACGGAGACTACTCAACAGAGATTTATTTGGCTCTTATTTCACCTTGAATGGCAATGGTAACTAATACAAGGTCATGGCACTGCCATTCTCCATGTGGAACTTTTCCAACCAAGTTTTGTGCGGGGCTCTCCCAGGTTCAAATCATTTCTGTGTCCTGTTTCTTGTTTGCAGGAAATAGGCTTCATTCAGTCCCCTTGACCTTCCCTGAGTTCCAAAGAGCAGGTTCAGATGGTCGCTAACCAGGGAAGGGAGGAGATGCAGAAACCAGGGAGAAGCAGCCAAGAAACAATAGTGCAGCTTTGGGGTTCCTCCTCAGGGAATACACACAACATCTTCTGCAGAACTTAGGCCCACACCCAGGTGGAGGATGGCAACTTTAGGCTGAGTGCAAGATTCCTGGAGCACCGCCCTGTTACCTCATCATGAACCCACCAGAAGAAAGTCACATATCCTGCAGCCCTCATCCCAAAATTCACCTATAAAGCCTTCCCCTCCCAAACCATCAGAGCTACCCATCCTCCTTCTTGGCCCTGCAAGAAACTTTTCTCTGCCCCAGACTCCAGTGTATTGGTCCTCTCTGTGCACTGGGCACATGAACTTTGTTCAATAACATTCAGTCACTGATGCACAGACATCTCCCACACTCCCAAGATGACTGAGCGTGTGCCTGTAAACTTTTTGGTCCATTGAGGCTGATTACTTCAGATTCCAGGAAACGTGTCATTCATGTTAGCTGATGTGACATCAGAAAAACTGGATTCTATAAGCACGGTCATTGTGTTTTCTCCCAACCTAGCCTCCAGGGCAATATTGCATTTCCCCCACCGACACCCTATGACATTCTGCCTTCTTTTGGACTTTCAAGATCTCTAGACCCTTCATCTCTCACCTGATGGGCTTACTACTGAAATGTGAAAACCGAGACCAGTTGTCATGCTTGGCAGAGTTGCTGTGATTGGTGCTTTGCTTATGGTAGTAGCTTTTCTCTAATGGAGACTGTGACATAAAGAGTAGGAGAAAAGTACCTCGATTTTGTTCATAGCATGTGGGGTGACCTGCACTCACAATCGTTCACTGAAATGCTGTTTTTATTTTTTATTTTTTTATTTTTTGTCTTTTTGCCTTGTATGTAGAGCCGCACCCGCAGCATATGGAGGTTCCCAGGCTAGGGGTCTAACAGGAGCTGTAGCCACCGGCCTTCGCCACAGCCACAGCAACGTGGGATCCGAGCCGCGTCTGCGACCTACACCACAGCTCACGGCAATGCCGGATCCTTAACCCACTGAGCAAGGCCAGGGATCGAACCCGCAACCTCATGGTTCCTAGTCGGATTCGTTAACCACTGAGCCACGAAGGGAACTCCTGAAATGCTGTTTTTAAAGCATAAGCAAGTAGGATGAGTACAAATCTATATAATGAGAAAAACTGAGCTGTGTAACATTAATCAGGTAAAATTGTCATGATCCTATGTAATGTATATCAGAGAAAACAAATGTTTATAATTCCCAGATGATATATTCAAGTAAAAATTTTAATTCTTATATATTTGCAGTGGTTACCTTATATCTGAATTATGTTATAATTTAGTGACTTTTGATCTATAGAGATATAAATGAAGTATTATCTGTAAAAATTGTTATAATTGTGACACAGTGTATATTTACATTCAAATATCATAACTTAATAAATATTGTATTTTAGATACACTCTCTAAAAAAATCCAAGAATTCTAAAAAAAAAAGAACTCATGAAGAAATACAGCAATTGCAAAATGTGTGTTCATATTTTCCCCCAGGTTAACCACAGTTAAGCCTGTTTTTTTGTTTGTTTGTTTGTTTGTTTTTTTAAATAAAGAGACATGAAGAGAGATAGACAATAACGCAGTTAGGTAATAGCGTGGAAAAAGACCATTAGTCTTCCATCTAAGATCATATAGGTAGACACAAGCAAGTATGCACATATCTATCTTGGTACAAATTGTAGGCTACATCACACAAAGCAGGCTTTCTTCTAAAATGTCTTAACAAAAAAGAGGAGTCTTATTTTTAATGCCCCATCTGAGTAATGCAACTTCAACCCAAACCGGTTCACTCATGCAGAATATTAAGCAAGGATCTGGGGTAAAGACTGAGGGTTTTCAAGACATGGAAGGAAGGATTACTAATGATACATGGAGTTTCATCCTTAGTAAGATCTGACGAAACGTGCCTCTCCCTCTTGGTGAGTCCACCCTATTGCTGCACGCAAAGGCTCATTCCTGGCCTCATTCTCAGTCCTTAATTCGTACTTGAAAAAATATATACATGTTGAGCCAGATGCTCCAGTGCCTAAGGTAACTCTGTGATAAATTAGGCACTTTGAGAAAAGACGAGTAACTCTTTCAGTAAGAGTTCTGCAGAGGCCCCCTCCGCCTCAGATAAATGCAGTATCTGAGAAACTGGCTAGGGCAAAAAGGCAGTTACATTCAGCACTATCTTTTCTAATGTTTATAGAAATGTTTTTATTAGCAAAACTTTTTTTTTCCCCCAAATTAACTCTTCAGGAATTTGTGTACTGTCTAAGCTACATACTTCTAAAATGAAGAATATCCACTAGTGCCTTAGAGGGGTAGGGGGAAACAGCTGTTTCCCAAATGAGCCCCATACTGTTATTTTTGTTTGTTTTTTCTTTTACTGTACCCAGGGTATGTGGGAGTTCCTGGGCCAGGAACTGAACCTATGCCACAGCAGTAACCAGAGCCACAGCAGTGAAAACACCAGATCATTAACCCACTGTACCATAAGGGAGCTGCAGCGCCATACTGTTTTTAATCCATAATGTTAATATGTATTCACGGATAAGGCATCATGAGGCTGATCATTAGTTGTCAATAGAATATTTGGATCAAAGTCTTACCTGCCTCATGGAGAAGGCTAATTTAGTTTTAATTCAGAAAAACAAAATCATGGTGTTACTGAAAATGTTTCACTTCCACTTTCCTCTCAAAGACTGGAGAGGATCCTTTCTTTTATGTTCTTTCTTTGGTGCAAATGATCCGATGTTCCTTAAGACATCAGTCCCATATAGATCTAGTCTAAGCTGTTTGTAATCTTAAATGTGTTTGAGTCCCAAGTTTAACACTTTAAGTTTTGGCATGATACTTCAAGGGATTTAAAGGCTCAAAACGACAGTGAACAAATCAGCAGTAATTACAACACGATGACTATTACAGCGGAGCAAGATCATGGAGTATCTCTAAAAGCATTCTAATTGCACACTTCATTTGTTTACCCTTTTGGCACCATGCTGATTTCTTTTTTAGCAGGGCCACCTCTAGCCTAGACAGTATGATTGAAAGCATTTCTGACAAATTTCCTTCACGTCCCAGCAGACTCACAGCAAGGTAGACAACCTCTCTATCTCTTTAACCTTCTATGGAAAGGTCTGTAACAGGTCTGTCAACACTGGTGCAGAAAAAACAAGCTTCACCTACTGAGCTGAATTCTCATTGTTCCTTGAAAATGTAAATTTTTCAAGTCTGAATGCTGAGCTTTGATTTTACACGGTTTCAAGACTTCTTTCACAAGGGATGGAATTCTGAAACGTATTTTATGAGATGTTGAAATTTTTAAAGACACCTTTTTTTACTGGGCAAAATTTGGCCACTGGCTCTTCCTTCTCCACCTCCCAGTTACATGCCATCACCCTGTTTTCCCATTCATGTCAAGTTTTTATTTCTTATAGCACTTCTGTAGACCAATAATCATGTGCTGTATTTGTTCCTGTATGCTCCCTTTTTAACTAAGTCTAATTTGTCCCCCTTTTGTTATCATGAACATCTGCCCCTTCACAGACTGCTGAAACCATTTAAAATGAGATAATCTGCTAAGTGAAAGTAAATATGTGCCACCATACAACCCCGTGCAAAAAGAAATGCCTTTCCCCTAATTTTCTCAACATTATGGATACCAAGCAAACAAGAGCTACAATTTTTTTTTTATCAGTTCAAGGGTGAGAGGGTAACAATTTTCCAAAGAGATTATGCCTTTTGGTAGCTACATTTGCCTTATCTTGAAGCTTCTTTCCTGTTCAGCATAATAGTTAATGTTCTTCTGGGTGAGATATAAACCAGAGTTACATGGTTCCCAAACTTAAATATTCACTGTCCAATCCAGGATTTACAATGTAAGTAAGGAATGTAATTTGAGCATGGAGTCATAAAACAGGTTACACATTCAGCTTGTCTCTGAGTAAATACTTCTTATATCATAGACATGATGCAATGCATTTATAAGTCAGAAGAAGATGTAAAATAAAATGTCATTTAAACAGGAACGCTTCGGAAATTGGATTAAGATGGCGGAATAGAAGGACTGGAGCTCAACTTCTCTCCCAAATAACAGCAAAACTACAACCAAATGCCGAGCAACCTTCAACCAAATGGACTGTAAACTTCCAAAAAAGATACTCTGCTCCAGAAGACACAGCGGAGACCACATCAAGAGGTAGGAGGCGTGATTACGTGATAGAAGCAACCCCATACCTCCTGGTTGGGAAACCCCACAGAATGGAAAGTAACTGCATCACAGAGACTCAGCTACAGGACTGAGAGTTCTGAGGCTCATGTCAAATCCCCATGCCTGGGGATCTGGCACAGGGAGAAAGAGCCCCCAGAGCATCTGGCATTGAAGGCCAGCGGGGCTTGTGTGCAGGAGCTCCACAGGACTGGGGGAAACAGAGACCCCATCCTTGAAAGGCACACACAGACTTTCACGTGCACTGGGTCCCAGGGCAAAGCAGTCTCCATAGGAATCCGTGTGGAACCTGACTGCAATTGCTGGAGGATCTCCTGGGAAAACAGGGGTGACTGTGCCTTGTTGTGGGGGAAGGGCATTGGAGGTGAAGCTCTCGGGGACATTCATCAGCGTGCATTTCTCTGGAGGTGGCCATTTCTGGGAAAATCTGGTCCCTCCCATCAGTGCTGAGAATCCCCAGGCCAAACAACAATTCGGGTGGGATCTCAGCCCCACCCATCAGTAAACAGGATGTCTAAAAACCCCTCAGGCACACAGCCAGCCTCTGATCTCATCCAGAGACAGAGCCCCATCCATCAGAGGGATAGGAATCAGCCCCATCTACTAGTGAGCAGGTATCACTCCCTCCCATCAGGAAGCCTACAGCAAGCCCCCTCCATACCAACTTTAGCCACAGGGGAGGCAAACACCTGAACTCTATTGTCGACACAGAGGTCACCACACCAAAAACCTACAAAAATGAAAAGAAAGAAAACTATAACTCAGATAAGGGAGAAAGAGAAAAGCTCAGAAAAACAGCTCAGTGATGAGGAGATTATCAGCCTCCCAGAAAGAGACTTTAGACTGTTGATGCTGAAGATGATGCAAGGCATTGGAAATAGACTGGAGGCAAAGATTGATAATTTACAGGAAACACTGAGCAGAGAAATACAAGCTGTAAAAATTAAACAAGAAGAGATGCAAAATACAATAACTGAAATAAAAAA
>PVHT020000229.1:2528783-2575404 GCA_004024745.2 Catagonus wagneri
ACTGGCCAGAATGGCCATCATCAAAAAGACTACAAACAATAAGTGCTGGAGAGGGTGTGGAGAAAAAGGAACCCTATTACACTGTTGGTGGGAATGCAAATTGGTGCAGCCACTGTGGAAAACAGTATGGAGATTCCTCAGAAAACTCAAAATAGAATTACCATTTGATCCAGCAATCCCACTCCTGGGCATCTATCCAACAGAAACCATGACTTGAAAAGACACATGTACTCCAGTGTTCATTGCAGCACTCTATGCAATAGCCAGGTCATGGAAACAACCTAAATGCCCATTGACAGAAGAGTGGATAGGGAAGATATGGTACATACACACAATGGAATATTACTCAGCCATCAAAAGGAACGAATTACCAACATTTATAGCAACATGGATGGACCTAGAAATTATCATGCAAAGTGAAACCAGTCAGACAATTAGACAGCAACACCCAATGCTACCGCTTACACGTGGAAACTAAAAAGACACAATGAACCTTTTTACAGAACAGACAATGACTCACAGACTTTGGAAAACCTTGGTTTTTTCAAATAAGACAATCTGGGGGGTGGGGGAATGAACTGGGGGTTTGTGATACAAAATCTGTAAAACTGACTTGTGATGATTTATGTACACCTATAATTGAAATAAAATCCATTAAGAAAAAAATAAAGAAAAAAATAAACAAACAAAAATAAAGAGGAATGCTTCAAATATAGGTGAGTGGAATTATAAATGGAAAACACATAACGATTCATCCATTTAGAGCACTTTTCAATGGTCTCTGGATTTGGATTTACAAAGTGTGGTAAGATGTTGTCAAGGCTAAAAGTGAACCTGGGTATGGCAACAACAGGGCAAAATACAGGACACTATCTGAAGTCTTCTGAATTTTAATCCCAACCATAACACATAAGGGACGTGTTACTATGGGCAACAAGTTCACAAGAAACTTCCAGTTCCCATCAGCTAATGTTGGTGAAAACACCTGAAGGTCCGTCCACCTTCTTGTAGATCGAAGTGATCAGAAACACATGAGCATGCTTAAGACCACAGCAAGTGACGCAGATATGAGGCAGTATTATTATTCAGCAATAAAAAGAAAATCAGTGTACATAAAAAGTACTCAGGTGGGGTTTATATTTCACTAACACTAACTCTATTCTAATACAGACTCCTTTCAAAAAATGGGACTTGCACAGGTTTATCGAAGCCTCATTTTATTTGATAGCCTTATCCTTTCCCAACATTGTGAAATATTTGATTCACTTAAATTACTCTCCATGTTTTTGTACATCCCTTAAGAAGGACAAATTACGCCTGAAGCTAGACAATGTATATAGTCACCCAAGTTTACATATATTTGAAATATGCATTTTTTTTTTAAAAAGCTACATTCAAAATTTTGGGTTTGTAGCTACAATTTCTGTGGTTCTAAGCAGTAGTGTAAATTCTTTTTTCTTACCTTTTGTCTGATTGATCATTCTGGATACTGGAAATAAGCACTATAGTAGAATTTCATTATTGGCTATAGTTACAGGTTCTAAAGAGCCACCACAAACACCTTATTTGCAAATACTGAATTGTTGCTGCTAGGGGAAGTACAGGGGGAGATTCCAGGGAGCCTCTGGTCACATTTTTGCCAATTATTTAATATGTTACCTTGTTTTATGTGTTTCTGTCTAAAGGCACTTTACTTAATATACTGTTGACTTATTAACTCAAGCCTGAGCGAGGCTTATCTAAATGCATATATTCCTCATAAAGCATAACACAATATTTTTGGGCTTAGAAATAAAAGCAACGCTTTGGCACTATGCCTGGGGCCCATTTTAAGTAGCAGACCTTCCAAGAAAGACTAGAAAAGCGTGGAAGATGTAGCACCAAATGGACCACGAAAAGGACACTTGTATGCAGTATGGAGCTGAAGTGAGATGCCTGAGTGTTGCTTGGTTCCATCTCAGCTGAGAATGTGCACAAAGTGCACATCAAACTTTTTACCCCTTATGCACTTATTTGTGAATGACCTCGGAAGCACCACGGTATTTGTGATCTTGGTGGTCACAGATAAATGTTAGCTAGTAGGCACATTTGCAGCTATGGAGTGTGCCAATAATGAAGACGGACTTGTAATTTGCACAGAATTTGAGGTTGGTGAGGCATTGGCCCATCCTCCATGTGCAAGTCTCCTTTTTTGGTAAAAGTATCAGAAAGTTTTTGGAGCAGAGCTGTAAAGCCACTATTCATGGTTTAAGATTTAATGTCTGTCTTCTTCCCCTCTAAACTCTCCCATTTAAGGAGCAATATTGTATCTGTGTTTGTTTACAAATTCTTTGTACGGAACAGCTTAAATGATTATTTTTGAAGCAGAATTTAGGACATCTGGTAATAACTTTGTGTAAACAAATTCCTTTTTCTCCCTCTCCCTCACCCCCAATTCTACCCAATGATCATACGTTATCATTCAGAGCTCAAAAAACTGGATCTTTTCAGCCAAATGGTACTAACCTGAGAAGGGTTTGCATTATCAGTTCCATTGTTGGCGTGGCCTTCTGGCATAAAGATGACTCTGACCCACTCTGGCTTTCATCCTGATAAACTAATATCATGGAAAAGTTTATTTTTTTTTCCTGTAGGTTGTATTTCTTTCATTTTTCCACCATTTCCACTGAGAAAAATTCTGGGTTCAGCACTTACCCAAATGCCACACTGCAGTTGTCCCTGGAGTGGCTACTTCATCCACTTCATGGCCAGCACACAAATCAGAGAAGAGGACCAAATGAATGAGAAAAAAACCAGAACCTTCCTGAATGCCATGAGAGTTCCCATTCATTACAAACTCCATGAGAACCATTACTGTTTAAGCTTGTTCTTAAGACTGCTGTTTAGTATTTTACAAATTGATTTCTGAAATTCTGGAAATATTCCACAGCATGATTACTCTCTGGGTTCTAACAGATAACTCTAATATATTAAAAGAAAACAAAACAAAATAAAACCCCAAAACACTAGATGTCAGGACCCTTGGATTTAAATTCTGCCTCTGTATGATACTGTGAGGTTGGGAAAGTCAATCTCCTGGCAGTAAGAGTTACCTGAAAGGGTAAATATGAGATAATAAATACCAAAGGTTCTTGTAAACAGTCAAAGGCCATAGGAACAGGGTCTTGGCTCTGACATCAGTCAATGTAAATGTAATGACTACACAGTCGTATCATGATTTCTAAAAGGAGCTTTTCCAGCACAGTAAAACCAGCAACTTCTTCTGAGCCATAACTGATGATTTTGTTATTTTTGTTCTGTTTCAGAAAAGAGATATTAGATAGTGGTGAGTTCTAGGAAGCCAGAGTAGAACTCTTTAGTCTGAGAGTTGTAGAAAGTTCATTTATTCAAGAGGAATAAATCACCCCATACATCGCCTTCTACTTCCCTGGGCAACCAGACCTCCTAAACTTGCTTCCAGGTCCTCAAAGCCAGAAAGACTTGGGCGTCATACCATGTGGGGTTTGGAGGCTGGGACTTGGTTGAACTGGTAGCCGTACCCTCTGAAGTGAGTGCAAATATCTGCTTAATTCAATTACACAGCATGCAAGTGATCAAAAGAGGAAGAAAATGCTGTCTTGGCTCAATTCCAGATTTGCTCATGTAATTAATACTGATCAAAGTGACCAGATAATTGCCAGTCTTGCCCCATTTTGAAATTAGTTTTCTATTTTAATTGAGGAATCTGCTTCAGATTTAGATTTGAGAGCCTTTGTTTTGGATTTTTTTCCCTTAGCCTGGAATGCTCTATCTTCTATCTGCAAAGCCCTCTGACACCCAGCATTTGACTCGTCATCAAGTTACACCTTCCGCGTGAGATCTTCTCAGAACAGCTGAATCAAATGAAGCTTCACTTCTCACAAATTCCTTTTTAGCAACAGTTTCCTCCTACGGTATTCACTCAAGCCCATCGTTCACAAATTGACTCAAAAATTTGATCAATACTTGCTCGTTTAGGATCTACTTTTTTTATGAGTAATGCTTGAGCTAATTTAACTTGCAAGGTCAGAGTGGACTTGTCTATACTTAGGTTTGATACGTTGTGGCTTATTCGATAAACACTTAACAGCAACCAAAGAATTGGACCAATTGACACATCAGCTTTATGGATTTAACGGATGACTTGTACTTTAAAAAATCTTTTAAAGATAGAGTGAATAAAGCATGAAGCATTTAAATTAACTGTCCTGACTATCCTAAGTCTTCAAATGTTACTCTAGCTAACATGCAATGAAAGAATCAAGCCATCCCTCTACATAAAGACAAAGAGATTTCTGAGGCTCAGTGATTGGTGGCATCTTCTGCACTAGTCCATACTCAGTTATTATCGAGGGAAGTCTCTGGGGGAGATATGGTTGGATTTTAATATTCAGTTTGAATGAAGTTAGTGTTGCTTTTGTGTTATTTTGCCTGGTGCGCTACCTTAGATCTTATCAGATTTACCACCTTCATACTTCATGTCCCATTGGGTGTACACATCTGAGGCCCATAAACACCTCAACATAAGGCACCATGGTTGTTTGATGAGTAGGCTGTTCATGTCGTGGATTGACAAGGAGATTAATTCCTTAGGGGAGAAAATCAGGTCTCCTCCGTAGAAGCAAGGTTTCATGCATACAGGAACCGTAGGAGATTTCACAAAAGTCCTTAATATTCAGGGAAGGATCTTCATTGGTTCCAAAGATCACCTCTGTCCCTCCTTAATTTGGTGGCATACTTCAAGGATAATTTGCAGAGCAGAAAGATATTGTGGAATGTCCCTTGACAATATCAACACGCGTGCAGGAGTGTATCTGTCCCAAGGTTCACTCAAACAGAGCTGTCTCAAAAGGCCCGATGGCCTTTATAAATGTTCTAGCTGTCCCCCCAATGAATATGACAAGTGAATATGACAGAACATGAGTGAGGTCACTGTGGGCTTTGCAGCTACATCTGCGACCTACACCACAGCTCACAATGCCCGATCCTTAACCCACTGAGCGAGGCCAGGGATCGAACCCTTATCCTCGTGGATACTAGTTGGGTTCGTAACCTGAGGAGCCACAACAGGAACACCAGGCTTTTGCTTTTTTTCTTAGGCAAATCATCAAGTTCATTGGAGGGGAAAAAAATCAGTATTAACACATTGAGTATCAAAACATGAATGAACTCCCTGTTTAAATCAAACTTATTTTCCTTTTCTGATTCAGAGGATTCACCAAGAAGGAATTGGGAAGTTGATTGTGTGAGGGCATGACACAGTTTTTCTAGAAATTTAACAATATTTTCAAGATCCGGACATCGTATTCATCAATTCCAAGAAGTGCAGCTTAGCTGAAACTTTGACTTGCTAAAAATACTTGAGGACGCCATTTGATTCGTTAAGATAACATACCAGATAACCATAACCAACTCGACCCGAGCACAGACTATGGACATGGGCCATGTGGGGGGTCTCAGAAGGTCCAAAGTCATGCCCCCCAGGGAGCTGATGATATAATTGGGGAAATAATGTATGTACGGGAAGAAATTAAATAACAACTCAAGAAAAAAAAAATAGCACACTAGGAGCATGGGTGAATTTGTTTTGGAAACTAGGTCACAGACTCAGAATTTAAAACAGGACTGTCTTTGACTAAGACCAGAGCCCCGGGAGGGGAACGAAGGCCAACGGGGGAGATCTTTTCAGCTCTCCCAGCTCTTTAAAATATAGAAATTATGGAGCTTATTTTATCTGCAGATACAACCTAAAATCATTTTTGGAGAATTGCTTTGGGGCCAGTGTTAAGAGTGGGATGTTTAGAGGAGGATGAAAATTATGACTCTCAGGGAGGAGAAGGGAGATTTTTTATATTCACAACACTGTTTATAGAGGGCGAATGGGCCCAATGGTGAAAGGGGCCCAGTATCGAATGGGGCCACGGAATTTATTCTTGCTCTAAGGAATCCATCAGGCTTTCACTAGAAAAATGTAACTGTTAACATAGGCACATTTAGTTCCTAACTCTAAAGGTGTTCTTATTGTCATTTATCATGTAGAAAAGAAAAGGTTATAGATTTATATCAAAGACCTATAGAGATTCAAGTGTGATCTTTGCCCTCAAGGTTATGCCCTCTTGTTTATTCCTTGGATGCTTAAAATTCAGCAAGTGGAAACCAAATTCCAGGTCTTCCACTAGTCCCCACGCATGCCCCATGGCTTGAAGAGCACCCCTAGACATCCAGAGGTTTTCCTCACCACATCTAAGCAGGGGGAAATGTCCACATCTGAAGTCTACTACATATGCCACCATCCTTTCTGGCATATTCACGGTCTCTAGACTGTCTTGTTTTGGTGACTATTCTCCACACAGCCATTAGAGTTTGAGTTATAAAATGCAATATGAACATGTCCCTATTTTACTTAAAAACTATTGAATAACCACGTATTGCTAAAACTGATAAGGTCCAAAGTGTTTAGCAGGATGGTAAAATAGCATGATTTACTATCTGGCCCCTCTTTCCTTTTCAGCCTCTTTCTTCATTATCTCCATCTACTTAGTTTCTAGTGTCTGTGAACTGTTTCCAGTTCTGCAGACCTACACAGGTACCTCCGTCTTTGTCCAAGCTGTTTCTACTCATCCTTCAGGACACAGCTCACTTGTCACTTCCTCTTGACCACTACCCTTTGCCCAGGAGAACGCAGCTATTTCCTCCTTTGTCCTTTATCATAAATCTTAGAACACGTTGCTGGAATTCATCATGTTCTCTTGAGTATTCTTCAAGAGGAGAGGCTGTAAAGACCATTCATGTTGGACTATCCATCATCTAGCAGGGCTCAATAAATTTCAAGTGGATGACTTTATGAATTTCTTAACTATTTTTCTTACATTGAATGTGAATTGCTCAGTCATGGATGCTATCTTTTTATCTCTGTGTTCAAAGGACAGCTTCTAAGACAGAGCAACATTTGCTAAATACTGGTTGTTGAATGAATACATTAAAAACTGCCTACCTGAAGACTGACTGGCTAAATTTATGGGGTAATTGATAGTTGATCACCAGGCAAAAAGATTTTTAGTTGTTTTAATATGTCTTGTCTACTAGTATAATTAATGGTGCAATTTATTTGAAAAGTTGTTAAATTTTATCTTATGCTTCTAGGCTAAAGCTTCTAGAATTTTTACTCAAAATTTCATAGTGATTCAAGTCACTTTCATCACAGACGATAAATGCAGTGAAGAGACATCTACAAGACGGTGGTACAGGAATTCCTAGTGCTTATCCCTTCCCAGAAACAGCAATTGGAACAACTACCTGCACACAAAAATACCTTCACAAGAGTCACACATTCCAGGAGAGGGCTTACAGAACCTAAGTGGAACATAGAGATAAGAAAAGATGCATTGAATATGGCAGTAAAAATAGTTCCACATTTTCCCCATCAGGAGTTCCCACAGTGGCTCAATGGCTAACGAATCCGACTAGGAGATGAGGTTGCGGGTTCGATCCCTGGCCTTGCTCAGTGGGTTAAGGATCAGGCGTTGCCGTGAGCTGTGGTGTAGGTTGCAGACGCGGCTCGGATCCCACGTTGCTGTGGCTGTGGGGAAGGCCGGCAGCTACAGTTCCTGTTAGACCCCTAGCCTGGGAACCTCCACATGCCACGAGTGCAGCCCTAGATAAGGCAAAAAAAAAAAAAAAATTTTCCCAATCACCCTTCCTTCTTCCAGCCCAGGAAGCCCAGCATGGAGAGAAACATCCTCCTCATCAGAGAAGGAGACTGAAGTTAAGGCCCAGCCTTACATGAACCCCAGAACCAGGCCATCACCATCACCAGGAAGCTCTGATGAACCCAAATTCCTGGCCCACCCCACCACCGAGTCAACACCTGCGGAAACAGATACCAGGCCCATGCCATTGATGCCTGGTGCCTATTCTGCCTCTGAAGACCCAGGCACCAAAACTGCCCACTTTCTGACCTGGTACTTAAGACCAAGCGAAGAAATAAAACTTTGCCAGCATCCCAGAAGTTCCTTCACGCACCTTCCCAAGTGCTCAACACCTCAAAAGTTACCACTCTCCGGAGTTCTAATACTATAGCTTAAAGTTTTTCTGTTTATAGAATTTATATAAGTGGAATCTTTGGGTCTTCATGCAATGTTATGTTTGTAACATTTTTATTTTTTTAAATAATTTTTATGTATTTATTTATTTATTTTTAATTTTTTTAATTTATTTTTTCCATTATACCCAGCTGTACAGCGTGGTGACAGGGTTACAATACATATATGGATTCATCACGAAATTTATTTTTTAATTAAAGTATAGTTGATTTATAATGCTGTGCCAATTTCTGCTGTACGGAAAAGTGACCTGGTCCTACATTGTCTTCCATCACGGTCTAGCACAAGAGATTGGATGCAGTTCTCTGTGCTATACCTCATTGCTTATCCACTCTAAATGTAATTTGTTTGCCTCTACCAACCTCAAATATTTGTAACATTAATCCGTTTTGTTATGTGTGATTGTGATTCATTCCTTTACATTATAAACTTAATTCCACTGCATTTGAATATACATGCATATACATATATGTGTGTGTAAATGCATACATATACATATTCATGAATTTCAGTTCTCCTTGCATTATTTGCAGTTTGGGTCTTATACAATTCTTATTTGATTTATTTCTAGATAATGGCTTTTTAAATGATATTTTCAGCAGCTTTTCAAAAATATTTATTCTCAATTATTTTTGTCAGTGTGTAAAAATGCAATTCCACTGCCACGTTGGCAGACTTTTGTTACATGAGCCTGCCCGCAGGTTCACAATATGGCTTCTGATTCCCCTAGAAGTGGGCAACCAAAGGGAAAGCAATGCATAGGCAGAAATCAAGTGCCTCAAAGTGCTTCCAAGGTAAAAAAAGCCGGACTTTTAATTTGAAAAGAGACATTCAAATTTAAAAAACACTGATTTTAAAATTGTTTTTGTATTCAGCAATCTTGATAAATTCATCTGTTATTCCCATTATTTGCCTGGAGATTCTTTGCACTTTTGACATATATGTTATTACATTATCTACTGATAACAATAGCTTTATTTCTTTTTTTCCAAACCTTATGCTATTTATTGTCTAGTCATACCTAACTAGCTAGGCTTTCCCTTTCAATACTATTTATCCTATTTACATTAATGTAATTAGTAATATATCTTGGTTTAAATCAACCATCTAACTATTTGCTTTTTATTTGTTCTGCCCCTTTTCTGTACCTTTTCTTTTTTCCTCTGCTTTCTTTTGGAATTACCTGCTACATTTCTACCTGTTTTATTTTATCTTTTAGTGGTAAGAACACTTAACATGAGACCTATCCTCTTAATAAAATTTTGTGTATGTTATTGTTGATTATAGGTTCAATGTTGTATACTAATTCTCTAGAGTGTATCAATCTCATTTAATTAAAACTTCACGGCTGTTGATTTTTGCCTATTTCCTCCTCCTCCCAGGTCTTGGAAACCACTATTCTACTCTTTGATTCTATGAATTTCACTACTTCAGTTGGTGGGAATACAAGATGGTGTAGGCTCTATGGAAAACAATATGGAAGTTCCTCAAAAAATAAAGATAAAACTACCACATGATCCAGTGATCTTACTTCTGGGTATACATCCAAAGGAAGTGAAATCACTATCTTGAAGAGATTTTTGCACTCCTATGATCACTGCAGCATTACCCACAATAGCTAAGATAAGGAAATGAGCTAAATAGCTATCAACAGATAAGCTGACAAAGCATATATTTAATATATTACATATAAATAATATATTACTTGTATGTGTATACACATACAATTGGAATATTATTCAGCCTTAAAAAAAGTTGGCAAGATGCAATGACATAAATGAAACTTGGGGATATTATGCTAAGTGAGATAAGCCAGACACAGAAGCAAAAATACTGTATGATTCAGCTTATAAGAGGTCTTTACCTCTATTCGCTTCACCTATTATTTTTTACTGTTTATCCTGGATTTTGCCATGTGCACCCTAGATTTATCCAAGCTGTTGTATAAATTATTAGTTTTACCTCTGATCATGTGAGGACCTTAGAATACTGAAACACCACTGACTATTAGTTTTGTGTATCTAAATTCTCTATACAGTTTAAACTCCACAAGGCATTATTGTTTATTAAAGTTAGCATCAACTTAGATTTGCTCACATATTTGCTTTATGCTATTGTGTGTGGTGTTTTTGTTATTTAATTCATCCTAAATCTACAACTTTCTATCTTGGAAACAGATAGAACAGCTATCTCTCTGCCTGAAAAAACATCCTTTAGTATTTCAGTCAAATCAGCTAGTGATGAATTTTCACAATTGAAAAAAATAAAAAAATTAAGACTACTTTACCTTCATTTTTGAAAGATATTTTCACTAAGTATATAATGCTATGTTGATACTTATCTGCTTTCTTTTCTTTAAAGTTGTATTTTTACCTCATTTCCATAGTTTCTTTTCAGAATACAATCATCAGGCTAATTATGCCTTCTTTTTATGTTTTGTTTCTAGCCTTTTAGTTTTTAAGATGTTCTCCTTAAAATTTTTCCCAGTATTTTTTTTTCCAGTTTTACTATGATGCCTCTAGATGTGATTTTTAAGAAATCCTTCTTGGGGTTTATAATGCTTCTTGAATATGTGGCTTAATGTTTACTTCATTCGGGGAAAATCTTCAGCTATTATCATTTCCTTACGGATCACTAATGCTCCATTTTTTTTCTTAGCTTTTCTTCTAGGACTCTGATTCCTTGTCCATTACACCTCATACTGTCTTCTATGTTTCTCACCCTCTCTATTAACTTCAAACTGTTTTTACTTGCCATTGTCCACTTTGGATATCTTCTCATCCATCTTTTGGCTTACTTATTGATGCTTCAATTATTTCTAATATGCTGTTACTCCTAGTGAGTTCTTAATTTCTATATAGTTTTAAACTATGTAGAAACATAGTTTCAGATATCTGGTAGACTTCTCAACAATATTTGCGATCTCCTAAAATATGGCAAGCCTAGCTATTTTAAAGTCTTTATCTGTAGTTTAGAATGTTTGTTCCTATAATCTGTTTTTTCTTTATGTTTGGTTGTATCTTTTGTGCCTAATTATTTTTGACTGCTTACTGTATATTGTATATGAAAATTTATAAAGTTAAGATTAGCACTATACAGATGTTACCTTCTGCTAGAGATGATTTATAAATAACTTTTGACATAGCAGGCAGCTATGTACAGTGGCAACATAGGTACACCTTAATCTCTTTTTCAAGGACTTAGGAAATTTAAATATGGATTTTAGTCCTTTCAAGATGTTGTCTACTTCTGGTTCACCCTTACTTTTAGAATCCTTACTCCTAGAAGTCTTTGGGATTTTAACCCAAATTATTAGTGTTTTAACCCAAACTATTGATGTTTTAACCCAAAATATTAGTGTTTTACCAACACTACCAGCAACAGTTTTTTTTTTTTTGTCTTTTTGCCTTATCTAGGGCTGCACCCACGGCATATGGAGGTTCCCAGGCTAGGGGTCTAACAGGAGCTGTAGCCGCCGGCCTTCGCCACAGCCACAGCAACGCAGGTTCCGAGCCGCGTCTGCAACCTACACCACAGCTCACGGCAACGCCGGCTCCTTAACCCACTGAGCGAGGCTGGGGATTGAACCTGCAACCTCATGGTTTCTGGTCAGATTCGCTAACCACTGAGCCATAATGGGAACTCCACCAGCAACAGTTTTATACCAGTTTTTGTCCTTCTAACTCCACAAGACTCTGTAAGCACTGTGGCTTCTTGGCTGCTCAGCTGACTATTCTGGAACAGACAAGCTGCCAGGGGAAAAGTGGCCCCCAGGTGGCATTCTTCTCTTTGATCGCCTATATGCTTCAGTGATCTTGACCCTACAATCCTTCCATGTTTTACTGGCTTTCCAATGCCTTTGTGCCCTTAAACATACATGTATTTTTGCGTTTTCCTATTGTCTTCAGCAGGAGGCTGTCCAGATTACCTAATCCTTCATTATTGAAAGTGGATGTCAAAGAGGCCCCTTTGGAGTTCCCATTGTGGGTCAGCAGGTTAAGAACGCTACTAGTGTCCATGCAGATGTGGGTTCGATCCCCAGCCTTGCTCAGTGGGTTAGAGGATCTGGCATTGCCGCAAGCTGCAATATAGATCGCAGACGCAGCTCAGATCTGGCGTTGCTGTGACTATGGTATAGGCCAGAAACTGCAGCTCCGATTTGACGGCTAGCCTGGGAACTTCCATATGCCTCACGTGTGGCCCTAAAAAGAAAAAAAAAAAGCCCCTTTTAAACTCTACTATGCTGAATTTTTAAACAGAATGCCAGGATGTAAACACCAAAATAAATACTTGCCTATCAAATCACCTTTGGGAGCTAGCCACGTATTTTACTGTTGTGCAAAGCATTTCAAGAACTCCTTTTAGGAGTTCCCTTTGTGGCTCAGTGGTTAACGGATCCGACTAGGAACCACGAGGTTGCGGGTTCGATCCCTGGCCTTGCTCAGTGGGTTAAGGATCCAGCGTTGCTGTGAGCTGTGGTGTAGGTTGCAGACGCGGCTCGGATCCCGCGTTGCTGTGGCTGTGGCGAAGGCCGGCGGCTACAGCTCCTGTTAGACCCCTAGCCTGGGAACCTCCATATGTGGCAGGTGAGGCCCTAAATAAGGCAAAAAAGACAAAAAAGAATTCCTTTTAGGTCACCGTGTTCAGAGTCACTTTATAAAATATCTAAAACTTTTTAAATTTGATTACATTTGCTTACAAAGTTTAATTTTGTTACTTTTAAAGTTAAACAGGCTCCTTTTCCTCAAAACATAACACTTTGATCACCCACTTTAAGCATTGCACATAGCTTTATAAATGTTAACTACTTAGAAAAAAATAAGATCCATAGTATAGACAAGAGAATGGCCACTCCTAAGTACTTACTAAAACACACCACAGTTTCTAAAGGCACCGCTGAGGAAAATTTCAACTGTTCTTTGAGAAATGACCATTTTACGGGGATGTGTGCAGAACTGAGCCTCCCTGACTGTCCATTTTGCAAAAATGCTAAATATGTGGATGTGTCCATATCCTTGTGTGTTAAAGGAAAAGGAAACCCTGAATCATAGAGCTGTTACTTTCAGAAAATCGCAAACATCCTCGCTTCCTTCGTCTTTGATTAAACAGCGTAGAGAACAGTCAACACCAGTGGCACATTCTTTTTTGCCAACACCTTTGTTACTAAAATATGTCAACGGCCTTTGAAACACAGCAAATCCCTTTCACCCTTTGGCATCGTCTCATTTGCTCCACGTTCAACATAGTGCCTTGGGGTCCAGAGAGTTCTTCATGCATAAGGCCGCAGATTGTAGCAGACATATGGCCACGTGCAATGGAGCGTCCTCCTCCTTTGGAGAAAGAGGCTTTCCTGCCTGTTACCAGTAAGGCGCTTGGTGCCTGCTGGCATTAGCATTCAGCCCACTTGGATATCCTCTCTGATCTGCTTCAGATGGGTTGATTAACTTTGATTAAAGCCAAGTCTGGTCAAGTTCTCAGGAACACGGAAAAACATTTGCAGGACGCCATCGTTTCTTAATCCCTGATTTCAGCTTCCTGGAAGGGAGTCCATTCTGTTTCTGCATCACCAATAGTTCTGCTTGGAACCAGCCCGCAGTTGCAGGAGAGAACGCACACAAAGATAATCCCCAACAACGTGTGCGTCCCTGAGCCCTGGGTCTGCGCCCTGGGTGTGTGGCGAGGCCCCAGACAGATGTTCCTGGGACAAAGCGTTATTAACAGGGCAGCTGTGCGCACAGAAGGCAGTTTAAATTTCCACTGTTTCCTCCATGGGCCCTTTTGGATTCTAATCTCTGATTTTCCCCCATCCCGTAGCCTTTTGAAAATTTTAAAATCAATTTTTAAAAATTAAATTTAGAGGCCTTGGGAGATTCACCAATGCAGGTGCTTAAAGACAACCAATTCTACTGTGGCTGAGATATTTTTAGGGCTGTAGCATAGCTGGGAAAAAATTCATAAGGATTTCCCCCTTCCTGAGAGAAAGCTTAACTACTAGAAGTTAAAGCCATCCATTTTCAGAGGGGAAATGCCTGCTTCCTTTCTGGGACCCAATTGCTCAAGGCTATCCAGGGAGAGAAAAGGTTATTTCAAGTACTTGAATATTTCTTCTACACTTGTACTACCCAAGAAAATAAAACACTTCTTCAAAAACTTGACAGCCTACAAGCTGGCAGATGTTCATGTGTGGCCCTGACTGAAAATGCTTTATCTAAGTGAATTTTCTTTTTCGGCTTGAATTACCTGGGCTTCTTTGCCTATGATGATCAGGTTAACTGAATCACTGCCAAATCTACACTGGACTCCCTTTTTTTTTGCTTCTCAGACACATTTTTAAGCTTAAGCGAAGACTTACAAACACATCCAATGAACACAACCTGGGAGATACAATTTTTGCCAACACATTTTTGTGACTCCAGAAGCCTTCGAAGATGCTGAGGTCCTAAGGCTAAATATATCTACACTCAGCATTAAAGGGAATATGCTTGTATGGAAGGGAGCAAAAAAAAAAAGGTCAAGGATAAAATCGCCTCCATGGTACCAGTCAAAATTATCAATGTGCATGTGGTTTCTGAAGAGTAAAAACAGCTAGGAGAGCTACCTGGCTTTACCTCTGGGTGGTTATAGAGCCAAGAGATACAATGAAGCCAAAATTCCGGAGAAGAAAGGGTTTATTACTTGCAGCAACTAAGGAGAAACCCTGGGGATTTTTCCCAAAGCGGGGTCTCCCTGAACAGCAAAACGGGGGGAGTTTTAAGCTAAGCATACATACATATTCATGAGAATTCAGTGTAAAACTGGGGCAGAGGTCAACAGAGTCCAAGCTTTAGTTGGTTGAAGACAGCAGGGTCAGTGTCATCCTTCCATCCGCTAGCTGGGTGGGGCCCTTAGTCCCTGCAGAACTCAAAGCTGTATTATTATGTAGAATGTTTAAGGAGAACTAGGACCCCGCTTTATCATAATACAGAGGTCTGATGGCCTTTTTTTTTTTTTTTCCCTGTTCCTGCATTTCTTTGTTCCCTTAAGATCATTAATTACTGAGACCCGTTCAAGGCAAAGCATTGTGGCTAGGTTAAGATTACAAAATGTCTTAGGCATCAGTGGGTTCTCTCATGTCAAGAAAGCCATTCTAGGTTTTTCTCCTAACCTGCCTGCTTACAGAAGGAGTTTTTTTTTTTTTTTTTTTTTCCAAGAGATCCAGGCTGTACTGATAAAATCAAGCAGGAGGAAGTCAACACAGACTTCCTGTCGTTCCACGGCCATTTCAAAGGGACAGGGTCGGCTGAAGGAAGGGTGGTCAGCCATGGCTAAGCTCCGCCCTCCCCATTCAGGCTGCATGTTAGCTTCACTGTCGACCGCTGTTTTTCTTTCACAGTGGCCATTTTCACCCGTTTTCATGAGTCTGTGAAGGTCACAGGGGTTAAAGAGCACTGCAATTGTCAGGTTGGGTTAACTGCCCCAACAACCTCCCCAGACCTCAATGGCTTTACACAATACCAGTTGATTTCTTGCTCACGTCACGGTCCAGTGGTGCCCAGCAGGTCCCTCTATTCCAGCTCCTTCAGTTCAAAACCGCGGAGATCCCTGACACCATTCCTGCAGGCAGGGGGCAGAGCATGCGAAGGGAGGCAGGAGATTTTATTGGCCAGGCCTGGAGACGTGCGCATTGCTTCTGCCCACGTTGCATTAGCCAAGTTCAACAGCAGTGCCACTGCTGACACTGAAAGTGGCTGGGGCCTGTGGCCCAGTTCTGAAACAGGAGTGGCTGGTGAGCACACCTTTTAAAAGAATAGCAGAGCCATTGTGGATAGGACCCAAAAGTGGGTGGAATCAACTAGGTCCAAGATGGCAGAAGATTCGACTTCTGGTAGACCCTGAACCTCATTATACACTCACTGTAATACATTAGCTCAATGACACACCCACAGGACAGTTCCCATGCTGAGCATAAAAGGGAAAAAAAGTGGGAGGTGGGCCATTTCCTGGAAATCCTTGCCCGTTTCCAGAAATAGCTGGAATAATCCTCCCACTCCTTACCCAGCCCGTGAAACTCATCACCCCATAGTTTGGGGCCACTCCCTCTTTTTGAGACAGGCCACATTCTGTCTAAGGACTTTATCTTCCAGGCTCTCCCTTTCTGAGATGGCCCGCACTCCATCTCTCTTAAAAACTATGCCTCTCGCTAAATTCCTTCTGCGCTGAGACATAAAGAACCTCAACTAAAGTAAGACCAGGTGTGTAATTTTAATTAAAAGACAGTGGGTTCAAGTCCCAATCTGAGGCTTGGCTACGTTTGAATCCTAGGCTGTGAGCTCAGGTCTGGGTTGTACAGTGTCAGCTGTGTGCCCAGAAGAAAAAGGCAAACAGGTGCAAACCACCATGACAGGTACCACTTATAAGCAAGAACAAGGAGTTTTCCTTAACCCCACAAAGGTAGGTACGAGAACTTTTGCATAGACAGTCTTCAACTCCTTTTTTTTTTTTTTTGTCTTTTTGCCTTTTCTAGGGCCACTCCCGCGGCATATGGAGGTTCCCAGGCTAGGGGTCTAACAGGAGCTGTAGCCGCCGGCCTTCGCCACAGCCACAGCAACGCGGGATCCGAGCCGCATCTGCAACCTACACCACAGCTCACGGCAACGCCGGATCCTTAACCCACTGAGTAAGGCCAGGGATCGAACTCACAACCTCACGGTTCTTAGTCGGATTCATTAACCACTGAGCCACGAAGGGAACTCCTTCAACTCTTTTTAAAAGGGCTCTTTCCTTAAAAAGAAGCCTCGGAGAATACTGAGTCCACAAGAATGTGGCTCAAGTTGAGCACACAGGCCAGGCCTGGTGGGCCCCGAGGGGAAGCAGTCACACTATCTGCATTTAGTCCTCGGCGTTTGAATAGCAGGTGATTTTATGAGTATAAAAATAAAGCAAGCTGTGCTTTTTGTAAGTGTATATTTGAGGTGAGTCAGAGAAAGAAGTGAAGAGTGTCTATTTTTGGGTTCTGAACACAGCTGAGGAGCCAGGGAGACACAGCTGCAGGGGCACGCAGTCTGTCCACCCACCTGCACACGCAGCCGTGTGTGGCAGAGTTTCTTGCTGCGTTTCTGGTTTTCTTATCTGGAAGTTATAAGAGGCAGAACCAAATATGACAGCATTTCCTAGAGTGTTCAATAGACCTTATATGATCCTGATAAATAGAATATTCCAGGCAAAAAAGAAGCACTTATTTATATAACAGAAACTTCAGACTTAAATGCATGTGATGAGTACCAACATATCTTAGTCTTGCCTCTAATCCTATTTACTGAGTGGTGGTGGTCCCTTGGTCATTAGAAATCACATCCTATCTAAATACTTTTGAAGTGTACGACAAGGACAGTTGCCAGGTACAGTAAACACTGGATTAAAGTGATATTACCAAGCACTATTTTATGAGCCCTTTTAAAATGGTAACCTGGCAACCAGCTTACTTTTGTCCAAATGGATTACACAGCCATAATTTGCACTCCGAATTTCCAAATAAGTTTCTTAAAAACAAAAGACACTTGCAAGTAAATATTTAAATGGGTATACCCTTGGAACATGTTCAGAGAGAACTTGCCATCTTACAAGAACTATGTTGGTCTGGAAAAGAGCTTGCCAGAATTTCTTTAATTAAGAAATTCAGAGTGAAACAAAGAATGTGATTAATCTAATTTTATGTACTGGGAAGTTTCAAAACTTTCAAAAAAATGAAATAAAATTAAGTAAACTGAACTGTGTAGATAAATTAGGGGATGAAAAAATGAACAGGAACTGGTTATTTGGATGAGGGCAGAGGCGAAGCTTCCTAAACACTCCCACAGATCACTCACTACAAGGGCTGAACCCTTCGTGTGTGCTGGGGGTCCTGGCGCTGGGGTGAGCCCTGAGGGTATTAATGGTGGACAAAATAGACAGGGACCTTGATTTCTCAAGCTTAGAGAATCCAAGCCTTGGCAATCGGTGCCATCTTACCACTCACTGCTTCAGTATGGCATGTTCTGGAAGTTTCTACTGCTTTAAGCTGCAGCATGAGGAAGGCTACCTGGAACAAAAAAAAGAAAAAATGGCTGTGTAACTGAATCCTGGAAGACCAGTCAGACACTGATAGGAGAAAGGAAATGGGGAGAGCTGGAGTTGGGAGATAATTCTTATAGATTCTATAGCTTGTGCAAAATGACATGAACATCAGAGAGGACACGGCAAGTTGTAGGACTATGAAAAAATCAGAATGGCTGGAAAAAAGTGGGCAAGGGCCAACATGCTGGGAGAAAGGACTGCAGAGATGGGTTGTAGGTAGATTGGGGAAGGGGCAATGGGAGGGAAACCTGAAACACATGTGACAGTGACAACTGCCACCACAAGAACAAAGCAGAACGCCATCCCCTCACCCATTACCAAAGGGCCAAAAATGTGAGCTCTGTTTTAACAAAAAAATAGATTTAAAAATTTTTTGGACAGAGATACAAAGCAAGTGCAACTTAAAGCTAGAATCCCTTTGCTGGTAAATTCAAGAAGAAGTTTTTTTTTTCAACCAGAGATTAGACCCATGTTGGACGTAGTAGGCGGTCTAAACAAATAACCAGTCCTTAGTGAGTAACGACTGTATTTCTATCATGAACAGGTCAGGCAGCTAGGGATAGATAACAGAACACTGTATTTGCTGAACTGATCAGTGAAAGAAATTTCAGACAGGAGCCTTTCTCCTGAAGGCAATTAGTCGTAGAGCTAAAGCCCGAAACCATGAAGCAGTTGGGGATAATTGAGTGTTACGCTGGGTAGCACAGTCAGAATCCAGGAAAAGGAATGATTCAGTGGACAGAAGCCTCAGGTCCCAGGTGACGAAGGAACTGATGCTAGAACTGGGCCTTCAGTACTGCCAGACAATAGACACAGAAGAGAAAGGGGAGTCCAGGTGATGAAGTGAGTGTGAGCAGAAGCCATAAACAGGCCAGAGGAACCTAGGAGAATGACGAGATAAGTGGAGAGGGTGTGTGCCAAAGAGAACCGAGGCTGATGAGGATTCAGAGGGCTGAGTGACTCCTGGGGTGCCCTCTCTGTGTCAAGGGCTAAGGAGGAGTGAAACCGTGGACCACCAGGCTGCTTGCTGCCTTCAAGGAGAAATGGACAAAAATAAAAGTGTATAAATGGACAAAAATAAACAGAGAAACTTAAAAATCAGATCTATACAAGAAGACTCTAAGGACAGTGCTTGGCAGAAAGGATTCAACACGAGAAATAAAATTTTTTCTTTTGCCTTTATTTCAAACATTTTAGGGCCGTACCCGCTGCATATGGAGGTTCCCAGGCTAGGGGTCTAATCGGAGCTGTAGGCACTGGCCTACGCCACAGCCACAGCAATGCAGGATCCGAGCCGCGTCTGCAACCTACACCACAGCTCACTGTAACGCTGGATCCTTAACCCACTGAGCAAGGCCAGGTATCGAACCCGCAACCTCATGGTTCCTAGTCGGATTCGTTAACCACTGCGCCACAATGGGAACTCCTAGAAATGAAATTTTAACACTGCAAAATCTGAGCTTGCAAAGACTCTTTGCAGTTGCTTTGGGCACAGGAGGAGAAAAGGACTTTGCAATAATCTGCAGGTTTTGAGCATGGAATCCTTGTGCACACGTGATCAAATACGCATCTTACACATATGAGTGTACCCATGGTTATGCTGTTCTTTTAACTGACAGGTTTCACCTGTTATACAAAATTTTTTATAACACCTAATAATTTGGGCTTGATCCCTTTTTTTTTATTTAAGTCAGGAACATTTTGTTCCAGAAGAATAGTATCTGTTCCCTGCCACAACTTGAACTAAACACCTAAGTTCTTAAGGTCAGATATAGGTATACTTATGCAAGTTTTTCTCTATGGTCCTAAGATGGAAGAAAGCTTTTCTGATGTCCCAGGCAATGAGGATAATCAAGTCAATTACAGGAGACGGTTTTAGTTCTTAAGAGCGCAGTGCTCTAGGCAAGTCTGTCTTACAGGGCACAGGGTTAATTAGTGTTTATTAAGTGGTTCAAAGATTTAAAAAGAGGACCAAATGGCAGCAGAATGGGGAGGTCTTTCCTTTTCTGGTTCCCACTTTCCTTCTGACATCTAGACTCTCAGACAACCTACTGCCACCCTGTGGCTTTGGTTACATCTGGAATCCCTTAACTTCTTTGACCCCTTTTTGTTTCTAGACTTGAGTTCAGCAAAAGAGACACAGTGGTTAGACTCTTCCTTTGCCTTCTTTTAATAACCTTAGTTACCACTTAGAGTGCCTTCACACTGCCAAGCACTGTCCTACATTCAGCCACAGACATCATCTCAGCAGATGAGCACACTGACCCTCTGAGCCAAAGACAAGAACGGTTAAGTAATCTGTCCAAGGTCACACAGCAAGGAAGTAAGTAATAGTTCAGATTTAGTTCTGTTGGGGTCCAGTCTACGCTCTTTCCCCTCTTCCCATGTCACTACCTATAGGGATTAGACTAATTGTGGGGAACTCATGAAGTTTATAAAGTCTTTCATATGCTTTAATATCAGTATGGAAGATCTCCAGTGGGCAGATCTTTGGAAATCACTATTAGTCAAGCAGCATGAGGTTTAATTAAATATTCATTGAAAATATTTTTATTTATTGGACAATTTTGAGGAGTTCTGAGCTCATATTGACCCTATTTCCTCCTCCGTGTGGGCCCTATCAAGGCTATGTAAGACCTACATGTCGATGGCTCAGATGTCTTCTAATGGTCTAATAGGCTGGTAGGCAGAGGGACCATGCTCCCAGAGCCTTCACTGAGGTCTAGACTCTTCTTTTGGGCTGGTAATTTTTTCCCAGAGTGGAGACAATATTGAATCCTTCGTAGCTTCAGATTATTCACATTCTAACATCTACTTTGCTTTCATTCCAGAACTGTGGTAGAAATCAAGGGAAAAAAATCAGCATGAAAGTACTTTGAATGATGTAGAATGCAGTTTGAAGTCACTAAAACAGAAAAATAAATGTCAGTACCACTCAAGGTACTGATATCTTGCATTTTTCTCTTATTGTTGAAACTAGCTTCAATTGATTTATTACACATGCAAAAAAAAAAAAGAAAAAAGCTTGAACTGAGACATCTTTCTCAAAGGGTTGAGGTTTGGGTAACTGAGTCTTTGACTTGGTAGGATGTCAGTACACATATAAAGCTTGGACAGAGAATAAAGCTTAACCTATAAGAGTCTACTGCCTGCTGGCATCAATTTTTTTCTGTGGTTATATAAAATGAACTGATAGAGTTTCCTCTACATATGCAATGATGCATGGATGTGCAAATACACTGTTTTACATGTATTAATACGGAAGGAAAAATAAGATTTTCCAGCCAACGGCCAATACACCACTCAAGATAAAATTACTTACTTAGCAAGACTCTTTCTCTAGAGCTGGACATCAATTTTAGGTAACTGTTGTAGGAAGCCTGATAAATTTTCTCTGCCCTGATTTTCTACTCACAGACATTTAACGAACCTTAACTGCTAATATCTCAATTTAGCAATTCCTTCCTTTGTGTTTCACTATGAAAACATATCATGCGATAAAATAAATATGCATTTAAGGACTCAGGGCAAAGGTATATGCTGTATATGATCTTAATAAAAACATATTTTACATTGTGAAGGGAAAAGACACCTATGATAGCCGAAAAGTATAAAAGAAAAAATTGAAGAAAGATCATCTGATGGAAATATCAGAATTATGATGCTATCTCAAATTGTCACCATTTTCTTTCATCAGTTAAACTCAAGAAAAGTTTATATCTAAAGCTAAAAGAGAATATGTATCACAGAATGATGCTGAGATGTTCAAAAGGTACTAGAAGAACTTTAAAGGAGTTGTTTGGAACCAGAACAATGTGATAAAACTTATGAAAACAAAAGTTCTGCTGCTTTCTAGTCCATGGTAGTCATTGCTTCAATTGAGTGGGGAGATACCAGTCCATTCTGGCACATTTTGGAGTTCTGTTTCAGTCAGAATGTCCCAAAGGGTAAGAATTAAGCCCAAGAAGAATTCTGGAAATGGTCTACAGTTTCCAGTCCCCTCCCCACTCAAAGATTCTGATCTGCTTGAGAATGGTTTTGAGGGATCCCAACAAGATGGGACATCTGATCCAACGTCACTCTCATCTCCTCATCAGAACAACGCAGATCAGAATCTGGTGGACCCTCTGAATAGAGAAAACTTTGGAGGATGAGTTTCTCATTCCTGTAAAAGTGAAGCCACTCTCCTAGCTGAGTAGGGCGTTGAAGACTAACTAATCATGTGTGTGTGTGTGTGTGTGTGTGTGTGCGCGCCAAAGTAATTGATACATAAAAAGTACTCCACAATTAAAATCTATATTGCTAGTAAAATGCTATTAATGGAAAGCAATTCAGGTGACTCTACCTTATTTATGATTCTGTTTCAATGGAAATATATATGTGATTGGTCTCATTAAGACACAGTAGCACAACTGACTACTTTTCTTGTGTCAATATCACTGTGTTTGTTTTAATGCAAAATGACCTCTATACATGCTCTTCCCTCTGTCTGGCTCCCCTGACCACAATCACTGCCACCACCCCCACACCTGCGCCTTCTACATTCCCCTTGCACCTGGTACCTTTATGGCACTTAAGTCCATTGGAACTCTATGAATATTCATACAGGTAATTAATTCTTGCTTACTCCATGACACCTTAAGTCCACCAAGGCTAGAGTAAAATTTATCTTACTCGCTGCTGTGACTATAACATGACTATCATAAGTCTGGTACACTGTAGGTGCTCTGTAAATATTTATTGAATAAACAAATGAGTATTGAAATATAAATCAAGATTTTTTTGCAAACCAGTCTGACATATGCGCAGATAGATGGACATTAGAAGGAGAGCGAAGACAAGTACAAAAAGAACTACATTGGAAAACAGAATGTCATCAGTATTAATTGGAGAAACAAGTAACTAAGGAAGTATTATTTGTGGGGAGGGTGATTAATTCAGGCCACTAATGAAGACAGAATGATTCCATTAAATAAATACCCATTAGCTTCTGTAGAGATCTGTAGACAGTGCATAATCCACAAACTTACTGAGAGCTGATGCAGAATACCTGTTTCTTTCATTTAGTGTGTACATCAGAGAATGGAATGCCAATCTGAACTTCTACTTTATATTCTAGAAGAAGAAGGTGTTATATAAACAACCATACATAATGGAATAGAAATAATAATTAGGAAAGTATGATTTCTCCATCATTATAATTCTGCTCTCCATATCCCATTCAAATGCAAGCATTAAGTAATGAATCATATCAAACTCCTTTAAAGGTATTTGCTGAAGATCCTTATTCACCTATGGACTCTTAAAGAAATAGAACATTTCTTTTTAAAAATGAAACTGAAAGATTAACAGAGAAATAATACTTAATGAAGATAAAGCTGTAGTAAACATGCATCAAACACCACTGGTAAGAAGGAAATCAGTATTTCATTTCCAGATAAATTAATGCATTCATACCCTTTAACCAAGAACTTTCATTTCAGTGTAGTGTTTATATTCCTAAATATTTATAGATCAAATGTTCATCAAAGTTTTTACTTACAAATGGAAAACTGAAGGCCACCACAATTTGAAAAACATAACAGTGATTAAATTATGGAAACTCGATGCTGCCTACACGCGCTGCCTAAATAGAGTTCACAGGTCACACACTTCTGCTGAAGAAAACACTTAACTGATGCGGGATTTTAAAAAACAAATAAACTATTATAAAGTCCTACAGGAAACATGGGAAGACAATCTCATCCTAAAACCCATAACAAATATTACGAGTATTTATGTCTAAATAATGTGATTATAGAGCATTTAACTCAGGTCTTTTATAGTTTTCAAGTTTTTAAGAATAAAAATGCATTAACTTTGTAATCACTGGGAAAAGGTTAATTTTAAATAATAAATGTAATGATATTTTTACTTTCCAAATCCAGGACCGCTTAACATATGATATCCCCACACCTTCCCTGATGGTCATTCTTGCTAAGTGCTCTTAAGAACAAAAAGGAAAACATCCACCTTTTCAGCTGAATTATTGTAGTCCAGGGAAATACATTGCCAATACCATGTTCCGGGAGACATGATGATAGTCACACAAAATTTTATTTTTGAAATTTTTCAAAACGTACATTATGAAAAAAAAAATCACCCTCTAAGTAAATTAGCTGGTACAAATATTTGGTTAAGCAGGTATTGTCTGAGTTTGCAAGTGTCAAATGCATGATGTCCTTTTTCCAGCGTGAATTTATAGAGCTTTGATGTGTTTTCTCCCAGAATAAATACATTTTTTTTAACAGGATCTCATCAGCAAGCAATCAGTTATGTCTTTTGGGTATGTGTGAGAAAGGCTGGCTTAAGGGGAGTCCACCAGTCTATCCACAGCATCTTTTTTTTTTTTTGTCTTTTTGCCTTATCTAGAGCCGCACCCACTGCATATGGAGGTTCCCAGGCTAGGGGTCTAACAGGAGCTGTAGCCGCCGGCCTTCGCCAAAGCCACAGAAACATGGGATCCGAGCCACGTCTGCAACCTACACCACAGCTCACGGCAACGCGGGATCCTTAACCCACTGAGCAAGGCCAGGGATCAAACCCGCAACCTCATGGCTCCTAGTTGGATTCGTTAACCACTGAGCCACAAAGGGAACTCCATATCCACAGCATCTTCTTACACTCAGTCCACAAGGAGGCAAAAACAGAGGAGTGCCTCTTCACACTCATTCCAAAGCTCGCCTTTTGGTAGAACCTGCCAGTATCAGCCAGCTGTTGGGGCTGGATGTATAACTACTGTCTTAATTCTGCCTAAAAATGTTCCGTTTCTGGGCTGCCTCTGTGATTCACTCTTATTTACATTAACAATTTCTGTTAAACAGATTTGTGTTTTTTTGCCAAAATGCTTTTAAAGTTAATTTAATATCATACCATGTCTGGAAAACCTATCATTTGCTACATGTAGGTGAAATTATAATAAGGGTATCTTACCAAAGTTTGTTTAGGTGATGTTATCCACTATGCCCTGCCCAGAAGGGCTTCGGCGCATGAGTCCTTGTGTCTTCGTAGAAAAAGAAAATTGAATAGCGTTATAGGAATGTTAGGGGAAGCAGATCTCTAAGACTTGCTCCTAAACTTATCCAGAAATATTGAAAGAGGATTAAAAGGAAATGATTTTTTGATGATACGATTCAATCCTATTCAATACCGTGCCTGTGGACCACCCAACAATACTACTCCTTGTGCTTCCAGTGGTGTTTGCTTCTTACCTTAGGAATTACTATTCTTTCTTTCTTTCTTTTGTTTTTTTTTTGGTTTTTTAGGGCCACAGCTGAAGCATATGGAAGTTCCCAGGCTAGGGGTCGAATCAGAGCTATGGCTGCTGGCCAGCATCCCAGCCACAGCAATGCCAGACCCGAGCCACGTCTGCGATCTACACCAGAGCTCACGGCAGTGCCGGATCCCTGACCCACAGATCGAGGCCGGGGATCAAGCCCGCATCCTCATGGATACTATTCGGATTCGTTTCTGTTGTATCACGATGGGAACTCCAGAATTACTCTTCTAAAATGATGCTGCTCTGACCACTCGTAGTCACTATCACCTTCTTGCCTATACCTCTCCCTTCCCGTTGTAAAGAGACTCTAGGATCTCTCAAGGTCTTTGCTTTAGCTCATTCTCTCTTCATCTCTCGGTTTAGTTCTCATGCTCAAGGGAAGAAATGAGATTCAGTGTCTTTATGGCTTTCTCATACATTTCCTTGTGGGTCTCTGTAAGCCCTTTCATTTTTGGATTTTTCCTGAGACAAACTCTATATTCAAATTCAGCCAGGTGTTTTACTTGCCACTAAGCCTGGTATATTTTTGAGGCACTAAATAAATAATAAATAATGCCAAGTCTTCCTTACTACACTTCTGTGCTGGCAATTTAGTATCTGCGTGAGTACCAGATGATGTCATTTGCTGTGAGCTTTAAGAGTTTCTTTATTACAGCCATGCTAGCATTATTTTTAGCACAGCAGGTGTCAAAAAGGTTTATTTTGAAAGAAAGAAAACATAAAAATGAATTATTTATGTGAGTTAAATCAAAATGTACTTGATATAAATGTTTAATCAGTTTTTCACCAACTTCTTTCCATATGCTCTGCCCTGCTCGATGGTGCTGTTCTAATGGAAATACTAAATATATCTTAATAGCTCGGCATACAGCATTATGCAATGGTACTTACACAAGAGGAATTTTTCAACTTATATTAAACAGGTCAAATGATAAAAATTCTGGAGAATGCACACTGCTTTTACAGAAAATTATGATTCAATGGGCATAGAAAAATTCAGTAAGTTTGACACTTAAAATGTGCTACGTTGACCATATTTAAAGTTTCTCATTCCTTAAAAAGGATGAGAAGATTAGAAAATAACTTTAATTTTGACTCTAATTGCAAATGTTTTTTTCCCCCCTGCTTTCATAAGTAATCAGCAGATTTGCTGTTACTCCTGGAATATAAATGTTACAGAATTAAAATAAGGTTTCCAAGAAAGACTACACCGTGACTAAAGGACAATTTTTATATTATGGAAGAAACTGAAAACCGGAAGGCAAGCCCAATGTTTTGTAATCTTTGTCAACTTCTCGACTGAACTTCAACTGGTTGTCCCCACATTTATTTTCTTTGAATTACTTTCTCCTTTGAGATCAGAAAAATCCAACTCTTTATTTTTATTATTGGCCACTTTTTCAGCCAAATCAATGTCTGCTAAAAACTGCGTGTTACTTTTATGTGCAGATGCTTCACACATCAAAATCATCAATTTTTGGAAGGCTGTGATCTAAAAGAGACTCATTCAAGTAAAGGGCCAGGGTCCAAGTCAGACGCTGATTTCATTAGGGGGTTCTCAAATTGCAACTGAGCTATTACGATAGTAATAGTCTAAATTATAACGTTAGTGAATGTTTATTGAGGGCTTTCTATGTGCCAGGGAACCATTCAGCATTCTCTACACGCTGTGCAAGAGTTTCTTCACACAACCCTGTAGGGTAGGCACATACAAAAGAAATGTTGGGAACACTGTAAACAAAAAGAGAAAGCAAGATGATATACTAGAAATAGCTGTTGAGCTTAGGATGTTGAAGGCTATTTTGGTTTGGGGGTGAACAGGTAAGCCTACAGCGTGACTTTGGGTAAATAAGTCCAGTGATAAAAGCAGTACAAGTACATGCATGTAGTCTGCGCACCACACGTAATAAAGATGAACCAGCAGCAGAGGATTCAGCGAAGGACAGCTAAAATGATTAAAGGGCTAAAGGCTTTCTTATGGAAATAGACTAAAGAGATTATAGACTTTCAGTGTGGAAAGCTAAAGGCAAAGCAGGGATTTTTTTTTTTTTTAATGCTATGACAGAGAATGTGCATTCAATGGGCAAAGAATTCTTTAACCAAATTTTGGAGTATTGGCTGTAGAAGAAACTCCTCGAAGTCTGAAAAAAACACACTCAGACAAAAAAGGGGAAGCGGTTTTGGTGCTAAGGCAGCCAAAAAATAAACATAAGGTACGTAAGATTAGCATAAAGGAAAAAGGAAACGAGTCCAAAAAGATTTGGAGGAATGATCTAGGATTCAGGTGAGCACATTTTGAAGAAGATGTAAGGGTAGTTCCCTCACTTCCTTCAGTCAACCTCACGAAGCATCACAATTTCCTGCCACATAGTAGGAAGTGCATTGCCAAACCCAAGAAGAGATGGAACCCGATTCAACAAAGAGGGATTTATAACAGAGACAAACTGCAGAGACCAAGACCGCGCTATGGTTATGTGTTGATAACGTGCCACAGGCTAAGATTGATTTCTCCCCGACTCCCTGACACCTCGGAGAGGTGCCCGTGGCTTTGTGGTGATAGGTGAGGTCTTATGCGATCATGATGGATGCTGCGAATGGAGAGAATCTAGTTTCCTGAGACTTTTTGAACACAGTTTCTAACAGGAACACTTGCTATAGAATTCTCTATTTACTGTTTTGTTTTATTTTATTTTATTTTATTATTATTATTATTTTTTTTTGGTATTTTTGCCTTATCTAGGGCCGCACCCGCGGCATATGGAGGTTCCCAGGCTAGGGGTCTAACAGGAGCTGTGGCCGCCGGCCTTCGCCACAGCCACAGCAACGCGGCATCCGAGCCGCGTCTATAACATACACCACAGCTCACGGCAACGCCGAATCCTGAACCCACTGAGCGATGCCAGGGATCAAACATGCAACCTCATGGTTCTTAGTTGGATTCGTTAACCACTGACCCACAACGGGAACTCCTCTATTTCCTGTTTTAATGCTTTTTTTTTTTTTATTGTCTCTACACTAACAATGATAAGGAGTGGCTTACCGTGGAGGGTTTCTTATATACTGAACACTGAGCTGAGGCCTTTCATACGTTGCTTCTCTTTAACTTCTGTCCACCTGTAAAGAGCATCTGTGGCTTTTGTCTGTTCAGCCTCCAGCCCTCTTTACTTCTGGTGACAGCACCCCTATCAGACCCAAGTTTTTTTCAGACTCTATTTACAGGGCTGCAAGTTCCCCTGGCTGCAGGGTGGTGAGAATGAGTCCCAGACCAGCTGGCGGGGGGGGAATCCCATTCTTCTGATTATGGTGACAGGTTCAGGGACATGCAAATATTCCAAGTCAATCTCACGAGAATTTGTCAGGGGAGCTTTGATAGAATAATTGGGTAGGAGAAGCCCATCATACTATTGAGGTCAGTTTGTGTAAAGGTGATATGAGTCTGGAAAAACTGAGCTGGGAGAGAAAGTACAGTGAGAAGTGCTTTCAGTGAGAAGGAAAGCAAATGTGAGAGGTTCGTGTGTGTGTGTGTGTGTGTTTGTGTGAAAGAGACAGAGCATAGAGACAGTAAAATGTAGTGAAGAAAGGCTCTGATTTTGGCCCCTGCATTCAGATAGGCTTGAAGTTTACTGGAATGTCAGCCACTGAATTTTGACTGCAGTTTTCTTAAGCATTTTTGAGTTGAGTGTCTATTACTTGCATAGCCCTGACCATTAATAAAAACTGTATAAAGACTATATTATTACCATTTTACAGATGCAAAAACCGAGCTCTAGGAAGAGTCATTCAAGGACTCACTATTCTACCTGGCATTGTTTTATTCCAACTTCTCAGATCTTGATTTTCAGTTTTTATATTTGAATCTGTTCATTCATTCTTAGGTGCGTCTGTAACATTTTCTAATTATTCTTCGTGGAGAATTTTTTAGATTATACAAGCAGGAGACTATAATCACGGTTGTGAAATGGTCTCTTAAAGGTGTTTGTTGTTCATTGTCCTGACACACCTAGGCGGAAATCCACCTGAAAAGTGGTTTGCATTCACCATTTCTTCATCTCATGGTTTATAGAACACTTGTAAATGAGATGTGAATATTTATAGACGTTTGTGACATTACCACTGCATTTAGAAGCTTTTATACCAAATTATAGATTCATGTAAAGGTTATAAATCAGAAGCTTTACAGAAAATGTCTAAATATTTATGAATTTAACTACATTTAGGAATAAATTTGCAAATTTTACATTTGCTATTTTTTCACATTTATGAGCAAATATGAGTTTTCTAATAATCTATCAAAATGAGTCGGCACTCAGAAAAGCACAAACCCCAGATGGAAATGTTGTCTTCATTTTCTCTGAGCATCTCCCTCCCCCTCTGCCTCTGTCTCCCTCCTCGCCTTCTCTCTTCCCACTCCTTTCTCCACCAGAAATAAAATATGCAGAATCCACCAAGGAGATTTCAGTGCTTCTAACAATCCCCAGTATTTATGAGTTGTCAATCATGTTACCTCTTTATTTTTAACTCTCTAATCAGTCATTCACCAGCCATCAGCATCAGGGAAAAAAAAAAAACAAACACTCTGGAACTTTTAAAGCATCATGACCTAACCATTTAAGTCATGCCACGTTCCGACTGACATTCTTGGCGTGAACTCAGGCAGAGCCACCAGCTCTTGTCGGCCACGCCCCTGGGGAAGCGGACATAAATAGAAAATCTCAGGTTTTTCTGCTTCTGCATACACCTCACTGCTAGGAAGCAAGGGAGCGAGGAGACCACTCCAGTTTCTTGGGCTTCATCTGAGACTGCCCCTCGCCTTCACTGCTGCAGTCCTGAGAGCTGCACGGAGCTAAGGAGCCGAACCTGAGCGCCCATCACATGGCCCGCTCGCACCCAGGGATCTTTCCCGCACCCCTCCACGGCCATTGGACCTGGTCCTCAGGAACAGCCACAGCAAGGCTGACATCTCAACAGCATCTATCCTGCTCTTTGTTGAATCCCCGTTCAAGTCCACTCAGTTTCGATATTCCTTTAGTTTCACCAAGACGTTTTTTAAAATTCGAGTATAGCTGATGTCCAATGTGGTGTTACTTTCTGTTGCACAGCAAAGAGATGCAATTATATGCTACATGCATTTTTTTATTATTCTTTTCTATGATGGTTTATCATAGGACCTTGAATACAGGTCTCTGAATATAGGACTTCATTGTCTACCCTCTCCGTGTATAATAGCTTACATCTACTAACTGCAGCCTCCCACTCCATCTCTTTCCTGCAGGCAACCGCAAGTCTGTTCTCCTTGTCTGTGAGTCTGTTTTCATTTCACAGATAGATAGGTCTTTTATGTCATATTTTAGATTCCACATACAGTATTTGTCTTTCTCTCTCTCTCTCTTTTTTTTTTTTTTTTTTTTTTTGCCTTATCTACGGCCACACCCGCAGCATATGGAGGTTCCCAGGCTAGAGGTCTAATTGGAGCTGTAGCCACCGGCCTACACCACAGCCACAGCCACGCGGGATCCGAGCCACATCTGTAACCTACACCACAGCTCACGGCAACGCCGGATCCTTAACCCACTGAGCAAGGCCAGGGATCGAACCCGCAACCTCATGGTTCCTAGTCGGATTCGTGAACCACTGAGCCGCGACGAGAACTCCTTGTCTTTCTCTTTCTAACTTCACTTCACTTAGTATGATGATCTCTAGCTGCATCCGAGACTTTCATTTCATAGAATGACTGTTTCAAAACCATCCTCAGGCTGTCGTATGATGACGTTCCTCCTTCCTCAGCTAAGAGTCCGTGGTCTATGTTTCTACTCATCTTTTTGCAAACACTGCTAACTCCATTTACTCATTCTCCCTTCTCCATCAGAAAGTTCCTAAGCCCAAGTACCTAACGAGGTCGCTCGGCAGTACTGGAGGCTAATATACCACCAGGCTGACCTTAACTTCAGAAATAAAAGTATCAAGCTAGTATTCAACAGTACGGACTCTCAGTGGCTGCAGAAACTCCATTTTCCTCTTGCCGCAATGGATCAGTTTAGGTAACTTAGGCCAAAGTCTTACAATCACAACAATGTAGAAATAGCCTAATGAGGCTGATTCAGGGATGGACCTGAAATCCAATGAAAATGGATGAGACAGAAGGAGGGATTTCATGTGGCTTTCTATTCATTCATTTCAGAGAGCAACTAGGACCTCTCATTTTTTTTTTTTTTTTTTTTTCCACTTCTATGGCCTGCCGAAGTTCCAAAGACAGGGCTCCAACCCTGGCCACAGCAGTTACCCTTGACACAACAATGACAACGCTGGATCCTTAACCTGTTGAGCCACCAGAGAGCTCCCTCTTCCCTCTCTACTTTGATGATATGAATTGCAGGTATAAAGTCTAGATCGCTTGGGCCACTTTCCTGCCATCAAAAGAACAAGGCCACCTCTGCATAATGTTGAAAGCATGGAAGACTGAGCAATAGAATGAAAGAACTCAGATCCTTTCTGATATTTTTGAGTTGCTGATCATTCAGCGCTGAGGTCCACTTTACCTCCATATCTTTCAGCTACACTAGGCAATAAGCACCCTTTCTTGTTTAGGCTGGCAGGAATTGTGTTTTCTCTAATACACTATAAATCACAAACTGATAGACTTCTTTATTATGATTATTTTCTTAAGTAAGTAAGGAAGGAGGGGGGAGGAGGAGGGGAGAGGGAGGGGAAGGGAGAGGGGAGGGGGAGGGGGAGGGGAGGGAGAGGAATGGGGGAGGGGAGGAGGGGAGGGAGAAGGGGAGGAGGAAAAGGAGGAGCCATGATTTAACAGTCTCCAAAGAGTCATGATTTAACAGTCTCTTCTTTCACCAGATAGGCACAGAAAAGGTGGTTGAATAAACACATGCCACGTGTTGTTAAATGAGTCCTTGATGGTGCGAAAGTAGCACACAGGAAGTGGTCTTAGATAGTCATACCCCTGGTATTAGGGTATGACATTTCGAAGTAGCTCTTAGCCTCAAAATTGTTCTTTTCCTTTTTGCAGCCAAAGTGGTCTATAAAACTGCCTCCTTCATCTGGGAAGGCAAGAAACCCTCCTTAGCTGAAGCTGCCAACAGTGTAGAGCAGACACTTAGTTATCTCATTAATAGAAGTATGAATCTGTGTAGTAGACACTAAAGTAAAAAGAACAAAAATTCTACATAATAATAATAATTCTACATTTAGGACCTATTACATGGTAGGCATCTAGAATATTTGATACATAAGATATTCTAATTCTCATGACACTTCTACAATAGGCAGTTTAATCTCTGCTCTACAGATAGTGCAAACTGAGGCTGATTAATGTTAAGTGACCACTCAAGCCCACAGGGGCGGTAGTGGGTTGAATGGTGGCCTCACAAAGATATGTCCGTATCCTAAGCCTTCAAACCTGCGATCAGGACCTTATTTGGGAAAAGGGTCTTGGCAGATGTAATTAAGTTAAACATATAAAGATGAGATCATCTTGGATTAGGAACTCTCTTTTTTTTTTTTTTTTTGTCTTTTTGCTTTTATCTAGAGCCACACCCGCAGCATGTGGAGGTTCCCAGGCTAGGGGTCTAACAGGAGCTGTAGCTGCCAGCCTTCACCACAGTCACAGCAACGCGGGATCCGAGCCGCGTCTGCGACCTACACCACAGCTCACGGCAACGCCGGGTCCTTAAACCACTGAGCAAGGCCAGGGATCGAACCCGCAACCTCATAGTTCCTAGTCGGATTTGTTAACCACTGAGCCGTGAAGGGAACTCCTGGATTAGGATGTCTAAATCCAGTGGCAGGTGGATCCTTATAAGAGAAAGACAGAGGAAGATCTGAGTCACAGACACAGACGAGAAGGTGATGGGAACAGGGAGGCAGGAACTCCGGTGATACGTGGAGGAATAAGGAACGCCAAGGATTGCTGGCAGCTGCCAGAAGCTAGGAGGTGTGGAACAGACTTTTCCTCAGAGGCTCCAGAAGGAACCACCCTTGCCAACACTCTGGCCTGCCCAGCTGTGAGAGAACAAGTTTCTGTAATTTGAAACCACCTGGTTTGTGGCAATTTGTTAGGGCAGCTCTGGGAAACTAATAGAAGTCTGAAACCCAGACCTGGCTTTTAGGAGCTCAGACTTTGACCAAAATACTGCATGGAATTAAAAACTCCTTAAAACTTGGACTTGAGTAAAGGTGAAGAGAACTGAGTATTCAGTGACACTATCACAGAAAGCTCGACAAAGGAAATAATCATTCTGAGGCCTGCTGTTGCCGAGACTCTGGTGCAGAACAGAACAATTCAAAACAACCATGGGGGTTTCACAAGTTTGTTAGTCAAAAGAAATTACAGTTTAGTGCTAGAAAGCACTTCAGTTGCATTACTACTTACGTATGCGTTGGTCATGAGTACATAGGCATAAACAGGTATGTGTGCTTAACTCATTCATATTAGAACATAGTATGAGGTTCAGGATCAGCTAACATTTCAGTTGTCTTTTCAAAGTTCTGAGTATAAACACTTATGTTTAGGAATCGGATTTAACAGATGTTGAATGACACCTGTACCAGATATTTCATGGGTTGTCTCAGTCTTCATAGCCGGCAAGCACCACTCCTGTTTTCAAAAATGAGAAGGCTGGGAGATCCCGTTGTGGCTCAGCGGTTAACGAATCCGACTAAGAACCAAGAGGTTGCGGGTTCGATCCCTGGCCTCGATCAGTGGGTTAAGGATCCGGCGTTGCCGTGAGCTGTGGTGTAGGTTGCAGACGCGGCTCGGATCCCACGTTGCTGTGGCTATGGTGAAGGCCAGCGGCTACAGCTCCTGTTAGACCCCTAGCCTGGGAACCTCCACATGCCGCGGGTGCAGCCCTAGATAAGGCAAAAAGACAAAAAAAAATGAGAAGGCTGGGCCCGCCATCACTAGCTTCTGCCGTACCTTTGTGCAAATTACAGACGTGTGTGCCAGGACAGATGGCCTGTCAACAGCAGCCGCACTTGGTCCCTTGGCATCCACACTTGGATTTTGGGCAGGTCAGGAGCTTCACAGCTGCCCACACCAGCCCCCAAAGCTGAAACCCAAAGAAGCCAGGTAACCATGCTCAGATCCGGATTTTAATGAATGCGGATGCTCTGAGTTGAACCCACTTTTCTCTGATTCCAAATTCTGTCTTTTCATTACTACATGATGACATCTCCAAGGAGCTTCAGATTTTACTACAAAAAGGTTTCTAAATAATCAGTAGGAGTGACAACTGCAGGTAATACGCCGGGAAAGGGCAACCCAGGAACCCTTCTGAAGAACGGAACCAAAAGACAGACTCACCTGTGCCCAGTGGGCAGGACCAACTATTTAATCGGCAGGACCCTGTGCAAAATGAAAATGGGGGCCCTTGTTTTTAAATTATTAAGAATTTCAGTAGGGTAACAGCACAGCATTAAACTAAGCGCAGGATTTTTCTGATTGTGAGGCGCTAAGGGCCTGATCAGGTGCAACATCCGGGAAGCTGGCCCTGCAGGTGGGCCACGGGAAGCCAAACACCTGGCTTGTAGAGTAGCAATCAAAAGGATCTTAGAAGATCTCTTGCCCAAGTCTGTACCTCCCCCGCCCCCCCGCAGCTGCATAAGAACTTGGGCCCAGTAACAACTTCTTTTTTTATTTTGTCTTTATGTCTTTTTTATGGCCGCACCCGCAGCATATGGAGGTTCCCAGGCTAGGGGTCTAACAGGAGCTGTAGCCACCGGCCTTCGCCACAGCCACAGCAACGCGGGATCGGAGCCGCGTCTGCAACCTACACCACAGCTCACGGCAACGCCGGATCCTTTACCCACTGAGCGAGGCCAGGGATCAAACCTGCAACCTCATGGTTCCTAGTCAGATTTGTTAACTGCTACGCCACGACAGGAACTCCAGTAACCTTCTTAAGCAGGAGGAATCTTTAATGTCGCACTCTCAGTTCTTATGGGAGGAGGCTCTTGAGTTTTCCTGGGTGGATCTTGGCGTTACCTTAAGGTTAAGGGCTTAGATATTCAAGCTCTTCCATAAAGAGGTTTTTATGACTGTGGTCTCAGGGAAATAGTTAAGAACCTTAACTGATTTATGTACATATAGGATCCAAGCTAATATGAACACAGCAAAGCTTCAGACTTGAAGGCTAGTGGAAGAAGAAGGGGGGATATCCAAGTCCATTGCCCCATGGGAGGCCAGAACCTCTGTTTAAATAAGTCTCAGAAAAGCCACACATGGTTTCTGTAAGACACCGGCTGCCTATATTTGCTCGTTTTCTTTTTTTTTTTTTTTGTCTTTTTGTCTTTTTTTATGCAGAGCCGCACCCATAGCATATGGAGGTTCCCAGGCTAGGGGTCTAACAGGAGCTGTAGCTGCCAGCCTTCGCCACAGCCACAGCCACGTGGGATCCGAGCTGTGTCTGCAACCTACACCACAGCTCACGACAACGCCGGATCCTTAACCCACTGAGCAAGGCCAGGGATCGAACCCGCAACCTCATGGTTCCTAGTCAGATTCATTAACCACTGAGCCACGAAGGGAACTCCCCAACTGGCTATATTTGAATCGTCTTTTAGATAGGTGTTCTGCAAAGTGTGGGCAACTGAAAACTGTTTCCAAAGATGGGAAGAGATAATGGCATAAAAACCGTTTTACGGTGAAATAAGTTAGAGCTGTGTGCTAAACGAAGTGTTTTACTACAGGACATTTCTGAGCCTTTCTCAGGCTCCAGTGCAGGAGTGGGATAAGGGATGCGATTTCTGCATGGAGCATCTCTCAGGGCTGTGTTCCATGAAACATACTTTATGAGGCGCCTCTTATTGTGAAGCTGAATGGCAGGAGGCCTTCCAAAGGGTGTGTTTTCAAGCTCCGTAAATCCAGGCACACTTGTTTAAGAGCTTGCTTTACCTAAGAACTTATATATATATATATATATTTTTGGTATTTTGTCATTTTAGGGCCACACTCGTGGCATGTGGAGGTTCCCAGGCTAGGGGTCTAACAGGAGCTGTAGCCGCCAGCCTTCGCCACAGCCACAGCCACGCGGGATCCGAGCCGCATCTGCAACCTACACCACAGCTCACGGCAAGGCCGGATCCTTAACCCACTGATCGAGGCCAGGGATCGAACCCACAACCTCATGGTTCTTAGTCGGATTCGTTAACCACAGAGCCACGACGGGAACTCCTACCTAGGAACTTCTGATTTGGCCATTCTTAGCTCATTGCTTGCCTTCCCCAAGTCCCAGGTGCAGGTTGGTACACCTGTTCGCACAGTAGCCTGGCATTTGGTGCTCAGCTTTCACCCGAGGAGCCGATTATGACTGTGAAGATGGAAACCCAGTCTCGGCTAATCTTAGCTGAGGGGTTAATGCTGCCGTGGGCATCTTTCCTTGGTTTCTGCATTCACGCGCTGCTCCGAGATCCATCGAACACTCAGAATGAGGCTCCTGAGTCCGTGCCCCTGAGCCGCAGTGGCACGGAGCTGGCAGCGCGCCCGGCTGCTCAGTGTGGCCCAAGGCGAGCGGGCTGCGTTCACTGGGGCTGGCGGCTGCTGCACTCTTCCTAATTTTAAATCCGCCCGCAGAGCGGTGCAGAGAGGGACTCACAGTTTGATAGATAACTATTTAGCATGCGTCAGGAATACCTGAGTTTTCCATTCCGCTACACTTGCAAAACCCACCAGGTTGTAGGAGGAGCCGCGGAGGTAAGCCAGGGTCAAACCCGCATTCCAGAGCTGGGAGGTGGGTGAGGTCCTGTGCGAGGGGGCTGTGTGCCCAGTGCGGATATCTCAGCTCCCTGGAGTTTGGGAATCAGGAGAGGAAATACCAAATAGCACTGCAATCTCTGACGGGACCAGTCACTTTTGGCTTTGTGTGCATGTTTATTCACAGAAAGGGAAATTGAAATCACAAGTGTTAACTAGGAGTTCCCATCGTGGCTCAGTAGTTAACGAATCCGACTAAGAACCATGAGGTCGCGGGTTCGATCCCTGGCCTCGCTCACTGGGTTAAGGATTCGGTGTTGCCGTGAGCTGTGGTGTAGGTTGCAGACGCAGCTCGGATCCCGCGTTGCTGTGGCTGTGGCGAAGGCCGGTGGCTACAGCTCCTGTTAGACCCCTAGCCTGGGAGCCTCCATATGCCGCGGGTGCGGCCCTAGATAAGGCAAAAAGACAAAAAAAAAAGCAAGTGTTAACTAGAGGTTATCACCATGTGTGTTGGGAGGTGGGACTAGGGATCGGGGCAGGAGAGATGCAAACTCCTGGCTGTAGGACAGGCTCAGGGATGTCTCGGGAACTACAGCCAGTATATTGTATTAACTAGAAGTAGAAAGTAACCTTTAAAAGTTATATTAAGGGAGTTGTGGCTCAGTGGGTTAAGGACCCACCCTTGTCTCTGTGAGCACATGGGTTCCATCCATGGCTTCGCTCAGTGGGTTAAGGACCTGCCATTGCTGCCACCTAGGCAGGTGGCACATGGGGCTCTGATGTGGTATTGCTGTGGCTGTGGTGCAGACCTGCAGCTGCAGCTCCAGCTGGGCCCCTAGCCTGGGAACTTCCATATGCCACAGGTGCCACTGTAAAAAGAAAGCAAACAAACATCGTTTTAAGGAGTTCCCTTGGTGTTCTAGCAGTCAAGGATTAGGCATTGTCTCTGCTATGGCTGGGTTCTGCCCCTGCCTGGGGAACTTCATGCAGTGAGTGCTGCCGAAATAAGTAATTAAAAAATAATAAAATAAAAAAATGTAATTCAATAATTTTAAAAAAGAGAAATCACCAGTGTGTTTTGCTAACATCTGGGCTATGCTAAAGGGATAATCAAGAAATTCAGGAGTTCCCATCGTGGTGCAGTGGTTAACGAATCCGACTAGGAACCATGAGGTTGCGGGTTCGATCCCTGGCCTTGCTCAGTGGGTTAAGGATCCGGCATTGCCGTGAGCTGTGGTGTAGGTTGCAGTCGCGGCTCGGATCCTGCGTTGCTGTGGCTGTGGCGCATACCAGTGGCCACAGCTCCGATTAGACCCCTAGCCTGGGAACCTCCACATGCTGCAGGTGCGGCCATAAAATGACAAAAGGCAAAAAAAAAAAAAAATTCAACACGTAAGGTTCATGAGCTTTTCTTTTTTAGCCTTGGTCAACCACCATTTTATTAATCATTTGAATGAATATCTCCAGCTTCTGAATATTTTCAAATGAAAATAGTTACAAAAAAAAAAAACAGATTTCTTCAGGACATATTTTCTTACTGAAAGAACCCCTGACTTTCACTAGCACTGGTGAAACCACTACTAAGAGCCACACTTTCGGTGATTCCTAAACAGCAGCTATTGACTGCTCTAAATTTGAATCAGCTTGCTGTTACAGTCACTGTTGAAAACACGATAGGACTTAAATGTTTGGATTTGAAAGATCAGCATTTTTTGCTGCGTTTTACCATTCATTTATCCATTGACCACATACATTGAGCCTCCATTTTTTTTTTTTTTTTTGTCTTTTTGCCTTTTCTAGGGCCACACTCGCAGTATGGAGGTTCCCAGGCTAGGGATCTAACAGGAGCTGTAGCTGCCGGCCTTCCCCACAGCCACAGCAATGCAGGATCCGAGCCGCCTCTGCAACCTACACCACAGCTCAGGGCAGTGCCGGATCCTTAACCCACTGAGCAAGGCCAGGGATCGAACCTGCAACCTCATGGTTCCTAGTCGGATTCGTTAACCACTGAGCCACGACGGGAACTCCTGAGCCTCCATTTTTGAACCAAGAACTCTGACAGTACTATGGGAATAACTGGGGACCTGACAGACAAGGATCCCAACTTGAGGCTTCTAATTATCATCTTTAAGTTATTTGCTCCAGGGTCTGACTATGAAGTGGCTTTGAACACTGCTGCTCCAGGCCTCAGCTTTCTCTGGCTTCCTGCTCCCCAAACCCTCAGGGCATCACAGTTTACATCCCAGCTCCCTGACTCCCCGATTTGTCAGCAATTATGATCATGTCAGGGGTATGTGCTTATGACCGAGGCATGAGTACATCACTCTTCTCAATATTCTTCCATCTGTGGGTATTATTTTAAGAGCCTGTGGTACTTTTGTGGTGATAGGCTTTGACCGTGATCTTTTCTGGCTTATTGTTGTCAGACCCAGTGTATTGACATTTTAATAAATAACTCCTAAGTTCTTGGGCTAACCCCTTTCAGTTATACTTTCTCTTCTCATGTCAACCCAAATTGTGGTATCATTTGAGCTTTTTCTTTCATTCAGATCTGCTGGGTTACCCAGGTTAGTAACTCTAGGCCTCTTTAAGCACAGATCCTCACCAACTTACCACCAACTCTATTCTCTGCTGATTAGGATCCTCCTGTTTTAAACCCCAGTACTGATTTTTTTTTTTTTTTTTTGCCTTTTCTAGGGCCGCACCCGCGGCATATGGAGGTTCCCAGGCTAGGGGTCTAACAGGAGCTGTAGCTGCCATCTTTCGCCACAGCCACAGCAACGCGGGATCCGAGCCACGTCTGCAACCTACACCACAGCTCATGGCAACGCCGGATCCTTAACCCACTGAGCGAGGCCAGGGATCGAACCCACGACCTCATGTTCTTAGTCAGATTCGTTAACCATTGAGCCACAACGGGAACTCCCCAGTACTGATTTTAAAGTGAATTACAACTTCATTTGTTCTAGGCTTCAGGCCCTTTACCACTAAAAGTCAGACTCAAAAACTGGAACCGACTTCCCAACCCAGTTTTGGTCCAAGCTTTGGTCTGATTGTCAGGTCTCAGCTACCTTCTTTTCTTTCCTGATCGATGCTGCTTTACGCGAGCCATAGTAATCTATCCCTGCCATACAGACCCAGTGGGAGATGGGATAGGGAAAGCTGACCTGGAACTGAAAAGGCTCACAGCAGAAAGTTAGTTCTAAGTACAGGGGACCCATATCCTCCACATTCTTCAATCAGGCTTTAAGTTGTCGCAGTATATCATTCCTTCTAAGGAAAAGGATGATGACACAAGCAGAAAAAATTTACTAGCGTTGCATTTCTTTGCTGAAAAGTATAAGAAAAAAAGAGTGTGTATAGTGCAAGAAGGCAATTCTCTCCGGCTGGTTTTTTGAAGACCAAGACACAGAAACAACTATAAGATATCCAGTAAATAATACCTCAGCTGAGAGAGGTAAGAGGAATAAGGAATAAAAGCACATAAAAGTTGTGGTGGCTGTATGAGTCTGCTTAGGCTGCTGTAACAAAATACCAGACTGGGTGGGTTAAATGACAGAGATTTATTTCCTCACAGTTCTGGAGGCAAGAAGTCCAGGATCAAAGTCCTGTCAGCATTGGTTTCTGGTGAGTCTTCTTTTCCTGGTTTGCAGATGGCTGCCTTCTTGCTCTGTCCTTAATATGGCCTTTTCTTTAAGCAAGCATGAAAAGAGACCTCTGGTGTCTTCCTCTTCTTACAAGGACAGCAGTGCTACTGGATTAGGGTCTTATCCTTATGACCTCGTTTAACCTTACTTTCTTCTTTAAAGATCCTGTCTCTAAATACAGTCAGATTGGGGAGTTCCCATCATGGCTCGGCAGAAACAAATCTGACTAGCATCCGTGAGGATGCAGGTTTGAACCCTGGCCTCGCTCAGTGGGTTAAGGATCCAGTGTTGCCATGAGCTGTGGTGGAGGTCTCAGAGGTGATTGGGGTCTGGCGTTGCTGTGACTGTGTGTGTAGATCAGCAGCTGTAGCTCCGATGTGACCCCTAGCCTGGAAACTTCCATATGCCACAGGTATGGCCCTAAAAAGACTAAATAAACAAACAAATTGGGGGTAAAGGCTTCAACATTGAATCTGGAGGAGATACAGTTCAGTCTATAATAACACATATAACAAATAAGCAGCACATAGCCTGAGCAATGTGAGGTCAAGTGCACAATGGTTAAAAGACAGATTCTGGATTCAGACAGGCATGGACTTGAATTCCAGTTCTTCAACATTGTTCATTTATTCTTTCATTCAGTAGTTGGATAGATATTTATTAAACATGTGCATGAAGACCCTGTTAAATAGTTTATGTACCTTAGGATGAGTACAGGCATCTCAAAAGACATGATCTCTGACCTTATACAACTTATAGTCAAATGGAATTATTGATCAATAATCAAAATCTTACAAATACGTAAATATCAGCAGTGAGACTGAGTACTAGTTCAGCATACAAAGTGTCAGGTTTCTCATCTGTAAAATGGGTCAATGCTAGTATCTACGTATGAGTGTTTTGTAGGGAGATGAAATGAAAAGATGCACAGAAGACACAGCACAGTGCTTGACATGTAGGAAATAAAAGCATGCAAACCACAACACAATATCCTTAGGAGATCGAATATTAGAATATCCCCCATTGAGAGAAAAATAATACATCATAGATTGGTGGAAACGAATGTTGCCTGCGTGTGAACACTAACTGAGATTGAAGATATGGGGTACACATTTTCCTTTTCTTTCTTCTTTTTTTTTTGTCTTTTTTGCTTTATCTAGGGCTGCACCTGCGGCATATGGAGGTTCCCAGGCTAGGGGTCTAACAGGAGCTGTAGCCGCTGGCCTACACCACAGCCACAGCAACGCGGGATCCGAGCCATGTCTGCAACCTACACCACAGCTCACGGCAACGCCGGATCCTTAACCCACTGAGCAAGGCCAGGGATCGAACCTGCAACCTCATGGTTCCTAGTCGGATTCGTTAACCACTGAGCCACAAGGGGAACTCCCCACATTTTCCTTTTCTAACCTTAGAAGGCTGTGTGTCACGTGTCCAAAGAAAGAATGGGAACCCTCGGGACGCCATATTGAAAGAGGGTGTGTCTCCGTTCATCGGCTCTTCTGTTAAGCCAAACAATCTGCTCCTTGCTTCTTCCATTACAGCATGCAGGGTGGAATCCAGGATGGTGAAACAGGGCCCTACTGTGTTTCCTCTTCACTCAGTAGGCACGGTGTCGCACTGTGAACTAAGGCTGGAGGTGGCAGCCAGCCTGTTACGACGACGTCCCCAAATCCTTTAGAGAGGTGAGCATGAAATACATGGAAATGAGAACAGGTGGTGTGGAAAAATCATTTTGAATCAAGGGTAGGAAGTCAAGAAATTGTAGTGCCAGTTCCTTGTTTGGTAGTAAAGACTGGTATAAACCCAGGAGATAGTTTTGTGAGTAATTTCCCTCCTCTGTTAAAAAAAAGGAGTAGGAGAGAATTCTCAGTCTCAAAATCCTAGGCTTTAAATATGGTTAATGGTGAAGATTCGTAAAACAGCAGGGGGGCTGGGGGGCCTCCTTTTATGTGACATAAGGACCTTGATTTCAGACCAAAAACAAAACAAAAACTAATCCTTTCAAGATGGATTTAACATGTGAAGTGGTGACTTATATTTACTTCAAGCACATTTTTCCTTTCCTACGCTTTTAAGTTGTAGATAGAGCTCTAAAGCCAGCTGATCCTTTTTTTTTGTCTTTTTGCCTTATCTGGGGCCCCACTCGCAGCATATGGAGGCTCCCAGGCTAGGGGTCTAACAGGAGCTGTAGCCGCCGGCCTTCCCCACAGCCACAGCCACGTGGGATCCGAGCCGTGTCTGCAACCTACACCACAGCTCAAGGCAACGCCGGATCCTTAACCCACTGAGCGAGGCCAGGCATCGAACCTGCAACCTCATGGTTCCTAGTCGGATTCGTTAACCGCTGAGCCACAAAGGGAACTCCCAATGGCTGATCCTTGACTGCCCCACACAGCTGCTAAACTCAGGGCCTTGGGGGTCAGGCCAGCTTGGTTTGAAGTTGGCTCCTAGGCCTGTGCCTGGCACCTAGTAGAATCAATAAATTATGTTTAAATTATGTTGAGTCCTCGGGAGTTCCTGTTGTGGCATAGCAGAAGTGAATCCGACTAGTAAACACGAGGAGGCAGGTTTGATCTCTGGCCTCACTCAGTGGGTTGGTGATCTGCCATTGCCGTGAGCTGTGGTGTAGGTTGCATTTGCAGCTCGGATCTGGTGTGGCAGTGGCGGAGGCCAGCAGCTGTAGCTCTGATTCAACCCCTAGCCTGCGAACATCCATATGCCACAGGTGCAGCCCTAAAAAAAAAATAATAATAATATGTTGAGTCCTTAAATCCTGACTCTGGGAGTTCCCTTCGTGGCTCAGTGGTTAACAAATCCGACTAAGAACCACGAGGTTGCGGGTTCGATCCCTGGCCTTGCTCAGTGGGTTAGGGATCCGGCGTTGCCGTGAGCTGTGGTGTAGGCTGCAGACGCAGCTCGGATCCCGCATTGCTGTGGCTGTGGCGAAGGCCGGCGGCTACAGCTCCTGTTAGACCCCTAGCCTGGGAACCTCCATGTGCCGCGGGTGCGGCTCTAGATAAAAAGGCAAAAAGAAAAAAAAAAAAATCCTGACTCTGCTCTTCTCCAGTTGTAACTCCCTTGGCCTCTCTGTGCCTTGGTTTCTCCAGTGCAAACTGGGAACAGAAACAGGGCCCACACTGCAGAGTTGTTATGAGGATGCCGTGAGATAATGCTGGCCCAGCACTGTACACAGCAAGTGAACCGAAAGGTAGTCGTTACCCTTGAAAAGAGAACTGTGTCTGTGATTCTTTGGGTTGTTTCCATTCAACAATTTTTAGTCATCCAACAGCAGTTTTCTACGGTGGCCATAAACACAGGCCGCTGTCCTTGCTGTAAGTGAAATCTCCAGTCCTGCTGAGAGAAGCTGTCAAATCTTGCAAAGAGGATTTCATTAGCAAAACTGCTGGCCACTTCCTCGCTTCACCTCAGGGTCCACACCTTTTGTTTCTCTTTTTCACTGCATACCATCCAGATCAAAGCATCCCTACACTGCTTATCCTCCAAAGCACATCCTATCGGTAAGTTAATAGTTGAAGGTCACGGGCCTCCACCTCTCTGCATCTTGTCCAGGCCAGACTTGGTAGCAGCCAAGGCCCCAGCTGGCGTGATGGACGTTGCAGCGAGCACACTGTCTGCGGGCCTGGCAGATGTAAAAAGCTTGGTGCAGCGATCTGGGTGCACCTGTTGGTTTGTCACCATCTGTTAGCCAAAATGTTAAAGAGCCACACCCTCGGAGGGCCAGCTGAGGAGAACTTAATCTCTCCCCCCTACAGGCCTCCCCATACCGTCTGCTGATCACGTCTCACAAAAGAAGAGAGGCAAACACACACAAAAAAAGAAACTGTCTGAACCCGCCTGGGGGAAACCTAATCTTCTGTCATTGCTGGGTTTTATTTCTTAAGCCAACAAGAAAGGGCTTTTAAAATAAACCTAGATAGTTATTACCTGATAAGAAATCCTGTTATAGACTGCCATTTTTCTTTTTTTTGAAAAAGGAAGATATTGGTTGAACATGCATCCTAACATTAAGCGAATTAAGTGGTAATAGTGTTTGGACGGCTGCTTGGTGGGGCGGAGCTCCTACAAGGGGGCAACATCTGCCTCCTCCGAGGGAGAGAGAACCGGAGTGTCAGGAGCCAAATGCTTAGGAAACTAGCCTGGGAGCAGCGATTATCCAGGAGTATAGGCCTTGGAGTCTTGAAAATCAGGGAAACATTCCTCTAAGTAAAAACAGAAATTTGTGGAGTTCCCTTCATGGCTCAGTGGTTAACGAATCCGACTAGGAACTATGAGATTGCGGGTTCGATCCCTGGCCTCGCTCAGTGGGTTAAGGATCCGGCGTTTCTGTGAGCTGTGGTGTAGGTTGCAGATGCGGCTCGGATCCCACGTGGCTGTGGCTGTGGCGAAGGCCGGCGGCTACAGCTCCTGTTAGACCCCTAGCCTGGGAATCTCCATATGCCGCGGGTGCAGCTCTAGATAAGGCAAAAAGACAAAAAAAACCCCAGAAATTTGTATGACCTGTATCCAGTCACGGAGCAGGCTTCCCCCTTCTCGCCTCTCTCCCTCTGCCCAGAGCTTCCCTACAAAGAACGTGGCCTCACACTCACTCCCAAAGGGTCAAGGACCACGCATGCAAGTTGAATAGCCTTCAGCCAGCGGATGTCGTTTTTCAGAGCTGGTGCCATTCCTGTTCAGCTGAACATCGGATGAGCATTTTTTTTTCTTAATGGATTTTATTTCAATTATAGGTGTACATAAATCATCACAAGTCAATTTTACAGATTGTATCCCAAACCCGCAGTGAATCCCCCCACCCCCCAGACTGCCTTATTTGAAAAAACCAAGGTTTTCCAAAGTCTGTGAGTCATTGTCTGTTCTGTAAAGAGGTTCATTCTGTCTTTTTAGTTTCCACGTGTAAGTGGTAGCACTGGGTGTTGCTGTCTAATTGTCTGACTGGTTTCACTTCGCATGATAATTTCTAAGTCCATCCATGTTGCTATAAATGTTGGTAATTCGTTCCTTTTAATGGCTGAGTAACATTCCATTGTGTGTATGTACCACATCTTCCCTATCCACTCCTCTGTCGATGGGCATTTAGGTTGTTTCCATGACCTGGCTATTGCATAGAGTGCTGCAATGAACACTGGAGTACATGCGTCTTTTCGAGTCAGGGTTTCCTCTGGATAGATGCCCAGGAGTGGGATTGCAGATGAGCAGTTTTAAAAGCATTCTGAGAGGGCAAGGCTCTTTTAGGGCTAAAGCAAATCTACTCGAAGGTACATGTTCAGCGACCTTCTAGAGTTTTTTCCCCTGGATAACTCAGGGTAAATGTTACATGCATCCTGTCTTTGCTGAAAATAAATAAGGAGCAAGAAACATGTTTCAGTCCAAAGCTGTAAAATAAGTAATTTCTTTTTTTTTGTGATTTATGATTCTAAAAGGAATTTTGATTTAGAAATGACTTCATCTAACTATCAAGATTGGCTTTCTTTCTTTTTTTTTCTCCATTTTTTTTCTTCTTTTTTTTTTCTATTTTTGGTGGGAGGGAGACAACTTAAAAATACATTGACCAAATATTCAAATATTCTGTAAGACCTCATACTTTTCATGTTGATTCTCTACCACTTCTTTCTCTCTTACCTCAACCTACTCCTTAAGGAATATTAAATAGAAATAACACCTTTCTACCAATTCCATTAGTGTGCTGTTAAATTAATGGGTTCATTTCTGCCCTCAA
>PVHT020000229.1:2576404-2629645 GCA_004024745.2 Catagonus wagneri
CTTGTGTCTTTTTAGTTTCCACATGTAAGCGGTAGCATTGGGTGTTGCTGTCTAATTGTCTGACTGGTTTCACGTCTCATAATAATTTCTAGGTCCGTCCATGTTGCTATAAACGTTATTTCATTCCTTTTAATGGCTGAGTAATATTCCATTGTGTGTATGTACCATATCTTCCCTATCCACTCCTCTGTCGATGGGCATTTAGGTTGTTTTCATGACCTGGCTATAGCATAGAGTGCTGCATTGAACACTGGAGTACATGTGTCTTTTCGAGTCAGGGTTTCCTCTGGATAGATGCCCAGGAGTGGGATTGCTGGATCAAATGGTAATTCTGTTTTGAGTTTTCTGAGGAATCTCCATACTGTTTTCCACAGTGGTTGCACTAGTTTACATTCCCACCAACAGTGTAATAGGGCTCTTTTTTCTCCACGCCCTCTCCAGCACTTATTGTTTGTAGACTTTTTGATGATGGCCATTCTGGCCAGTGTAAGGTGGTACCTCATAGTGGTAAGAATACAGCTTTTTAGAACTTCTGTGGACTTATGTCAATCAGGAGTTTGGGATCAACAGACACACACTATTATACATAAAGTGGATAAACAACAAGACCTATTGCATAGCACAAAGATCTATACTTAATATCTTGCAATAAGCTATAATGGAAAAGAATCTGAAATGTTCTATTATTACATAATCTATAATATTGTGAAATATTTATATGTGTAACTGAATCATTTTTCCGTGCACCTGAAACTAACCACGTTGTAAATTAACTATACTTCAATTTAAAAAGTGATTTTAAAAAACTGATCTGAATGAGTTGGAAAACATCTAGACCTGTAATAGTGAAGGGAGGTGGCTGTTTTAAAATCTCTGGTGACTCTTCGATAGTTTTAAAGAGAAAGATCTGGGGAATAGACATCCCAAGAGGCAAGGAAGGCACTTAGGTTAAATTTTCATTTTTTATTCTGAAAGATCTGGAATCTTTATCTTCCTCAAATTATTTTCAGGAGGTATATATTGGCATTTGATTTTTTAAAGTAGAGAAGCAGAGATGCAAAGTGGTTTTTCATAGAGGATATCAAGAGACAAGTTAAAAGAAATGAAATTGGAACTGGATTCTGGCTTGGTAGCAGCCTCCCAAGTAAAACACCTGGGGGAAAAGTGAGAAAATAATTTGCCCAACCGAATATGGTTAAAGAACTTACAGCAATGCCAAAAATTAGTTTCTCATTGCTCCATGAAATAGTTTGCATTTCCTATCACTAACTACCGGAGTTTGAAAAGACTTGACGATTATATAATTATTTTATTTTTACAACAATAATGTTGTCAAGAAAGAAAGCAATTTCAAAATCTTAGGTGTTCTGCGTGATTCTGAGAAACTTGAGGGCTTTGGCTCCCTGTGTTAAAATGAAACATCCATTTTGGAAAGTAAAAAGAAATTGGTCAATTGTGTTTTTAGTTTTTAAGTTGCCTTGCAATGTCATATAAATTGCCTTAGACTGCAGTAATAAATTACCATCAACTTGATAGCTCACAGGAACATAAACACGTTCCCTCACAGTCTGGGGGTAGGAGTACAAGGGTCTAGAGAAGAATCTTCTCCATTTCTTCCTGGCTTCTGGTGGCTGCTGCCAGTCCCAGGTGGCCCTTGACTTTGGACACACCACCCAGTCTCTGACTCCGTTGTCACATTGTGTTCTCTCTGTGTCTCTTCTCATCTTATAAAGACATTGGGTCTATTGGATTAGGGAACACCCTACGCCAGCACGACCTCATTTTAACTAGAGTACATCTGCAAAGACCCTATTCCCAAATAAAATCACGCTCATAGGCATGGGGATCACAACTTCAACATGTCTTTTTAGGGACACAGTTCAACCCATTATAAGTATTACGGCATAAACTCTTTGCACGTTACAATGTAAATTCCTAGGGCTTTTTTTTTTAACTTTTCCATTTTTATGTTGCCTTTAATAAAAAATAAAGCAAGGGTGACAGTCCTGTTTGATACTGAAGTGCCATGAAGAAGAAGAAAATTGAAGACATTTCACTTTTTAAATGGAAACAGTATTGAGTAATTAGATAAGGAATAGATAGTAGAAAACCTTCCCCTCTTTTAGAGCTGGTGTGTGATTCAAAATATTTATTCTTAGGATTTGTAGATGTTTTTACGTGGCAGTTGTTCCTTAACTATTTACTGATAGCTACAACTGGAAATGTATTAGGGTGCTTTATACATTGTATAGTTATTAGAGTGTAAGTTTCCTGAGGACAGATATTGTCCCATTATTTTTAATTTGCTCTCTGTTCCTAAAAATGCACTCTGAGTACGTATTTATTTCATACATACGGGTTGGATATTTCTCATATCAACTCATACTGAATTATTCTGAAAGCAAAGTAACACTTTTATTTACTTATTTATTTATTTATTTATGGCCACACCTGTGACCCAGGGCTGTTCCTGGGCCAGGGACTGAATCCCAGTTGCAGCTATGACCCCTGCCACAGCTGTGGAAGTGCCAGATCCTTTTACCCCCTCCTCCCACCCAGGGACTGAACCAGCACCTCCACGGCAACCTGTGCTGCAGTGGGAACTCCAAACCAACACATTTAATCACCATTAACATCTGAGTGTTGCTTTTATCTATTGGACTTGGGCAAAAATGCTTAGCAGAAGAGTTGAATGAGATTTGTCATAAATATTTTTTAGGTATATTCTGTTATCAGCACTCAAATATACAGTATACATGGCAAACGATAAATAATTTTTATTTTATCTTCCAGTCTTCAGGACTATAAGCTTAGCATCTCACCCACAATGTGTGCAAGAAACTTAAAAGTCATGGTGTTAGCGAACCTCCTGGCCAGCTTGCTCAGTTATGAGACAGTAACTCAAACAAGTCACTTGCAAAGTAACTCTAGTCCACGATTTATAGGCGAGAGGGTGAAGAAATTAAAAATGAAACCTTTTCTGTTTTAATAATATTCTCCTGGAATCTTTCTCCTAACCTCTTTCCCTGGCCCAGCCACACACAAGCAAAAATATTCAAAGAACTCTTGTGGTTAAGATTCAAAAACTCATCTTGAACTTAAAGCTAGCACATGTCAGCAGTTTCATGTTAGTTTGTCCCAGTGTTCTCAGAAATCTAAACTATGGTATCTTGCTGCATTTAAAATTCTTCCCTGCTCGCTGCAGTCCCTAATAATATCCCGGCCATGTACCTTCATCTATATTCATGAGAGTGCAGATGCAGCCAAATTGGTGGCAGCAAAGCACATTTTACAGTGTAGAAAATACAATCTGGCTTCCTTTAAACATTTTTTGGAACAAAAAAAAAAAGTTTTATTAAAAAAAAAAAAAGAAAGCCAGACAGATTTAAATTCACCACCACCCGTCAGAGGAGTCTGTTAACAAATGCACAGCTGGCTTGATGATGAGTGACAAATCAAAAGTCAGAGAGAAACTTCCCGATCATCTGAGCCCTTGCCACCCGATTAGCAGAAGAAAAACAGGGCAGATGGAGGGAGACGCAGCAGTTCGGAGGGAACAGATGGCCACTACGAACTTGATATATGAAATTAATAACACTTTCTCAAATACAATTAGTAACAGGCATACATTACCTGAATTTTCATAACTGTGAGCAAGCTGACATTAAATGAGGTTTTTCAGATTAACAGTTGAGGTGGCACTGATATTTGGAGGAAAATAAAAATATATAGCAATAAGAGAAACCTCTTGCTTTTCGGTGCCATTGATCAGAATGTGGTAACATATGAAAGGAGAAATGCAATTCAAAGAAATTCCATATTTAAATTTCACTAATTGGGATTTTTTTTTCTAATGTAGCCATTTGGGCCACATAATGCATGAGATACTTAAAAGCCTCGCAGATGTATGAAGCATCTACTGCCCTAAATGAATTATTCTTTAGGAAGAAATTAACCATTATACATCTCCCTACAGATAAACTTGGGGTGAAAGCAAACAAAAAGGGACATGGTAGCAAACGAGTCAAGGTAAAATGAAATCAAGAGGCTAGCTTTTATGTTTTTCAAATCTACTCACGGTAAAATCATTCTAGGAAAGTCATTAAGCTTTCTCTATTTTGATGCCCAGTCTCTAAAATGAGCAGAATGCTTTTGCTATATGTCTTGTTCAAAGCACGGCCAACAACAACAACAACAACAACAAAACTCTTTATATTCAAAACTCATAGGAGTGGTACTTCTGGACCGTGTTAACCAGCCCTCTGGGAAGCCGGAACTCTGTGACCTCACTCGGTCCCCTCATCGTGCGCTGGTACCGAGGGACCCCTGCTAAGACAGATTTGGTGACGAGTGGGCCTTGTTGGATGAAGCCAAAGCCTCACCCTGGGCCCAAGAGGAGGCTGAGGCAGCCTGGGGTGTTACCGGATGGAGCACCATGGGCTTTCTGATGGCAGCAAAAGGCACATCCACGCCCACAGCTGTGCGTGAGAGCTGTCCCACGGTCAAGGCTCATGGGACAGGTGGACTTGAGTGTCTCTGGAGAGGTGTAAGAACTGGGTCTGATACAGGGAGAGACCAAAAATAGACAAGCACACCAGCCACGTGCACTTATTTAGGGTGGCAAGAGGAATCTCCCAAGGGGTTCCAGGATGCAGGTGACTAGATCTGCTACAGCATGAGAATGGCTATTTCCACATCTTTGGCATTTCCTTTTCCTTGAAGGGAATAACCCAAGGTATTTAGGGAAACCTAGAAACCCCCGAAAAGAAGGCTGTTCAAGGAGACGGAGACCCCAGAAATCAAGACAGATTTGCCTCCTCCCCCAAACTGTGCAGAAGGACACACTTTGAAAGACAGTCGACACAGGTGCAGCTAGGAACTCCTAGAAGAGAAGATGAGCACAGAGCACTCACCTAGGTATCAAGTGATCTTAGTTTTGAAGAAATACCTGGATTTAACCTGGTGCTTTCAGCCATGAAGCCAAAGAGCGGAGACCTTAGATTAGTAACTTCCGAAACTTTATAGTACCTAAGGTGATTCCGTGTAAGCAACAAAGGGCTTGGGTTTTATAATGGACTCTCAGACCTGAGAAGATTTTATTAAATACAAATCTAAACATGCACATACTTTTGGATGTTTTGTTATTTCTCTCAAGTTACTGTAAAATGTCTACTTGTAACCAAGAGCAAGGAAATTACTAAAAGGTTAATACTAAATTTTCCCAAATGTTTATCAACCAAAGGAGAGGATATGGCTTTTCACGGTGAACATGTTTTCCCCAATATCTGCAACAAATAAACAAAATATCATCACACACCAGGAATAAAGGTAAGTTTTGAATTGAGTAGGCATGGGTCCGAGTTTGTGTTTCCCCAGAGGCAGATACAATAGCTTGAGAGCAAGAAGTTTATCTGGGAGGTGAGTGGGTGGTTTGCATGAGACTTGAGACAAGAAAGTGAAGACACCTAATAAATGTCACCAGCTCAGGTGACTGTTGCTTGATTTCACTGGAAAAACACTGGAGGTCCGTGTCAAACGCACAAGCCAGGGTTAATCCACAGGAGGATGAGGGAGCTGGGGAATTGGCACCCCAGCTCCTGTCAGTCCTTGGTTAAGGGCTGCTCCTGGGGATTCTTAATTCTGCTGCACTCCTGGTCTGTGCCAGGGGCCAGGTAGACTCCCATAGCAAGAAAAACCCCTCAGGCAAAGATCAGGTGCCGTCAGGCAGAAGTTGGGTTGCTGTACCTCTGAGCACTAAGGACAAGTGGATATGGCAGGCTATTGAAAGCATCTGCTGTAGTCTGCAATAATAAAAACACGGTCAATAATTTCCCCACCCAGTGACTATTTATTCCACTAGACTGTATGATCCAATATCTTATATAACCTCCCCCTCCTCCTCTTACCTTTGGAAAATGGGAAGAATTCACTGGGCATACAGACGCCAAGCAGCTGCTTCTGGAAATTCCTCCATCGCAGCCTCTGCTAATGAATGACCACCCTCTTTTCATTCCAGCTCATCTGGGGACATATGGATATTATGTGAGCTTCTTCCAGCCTCCTGAAGGTAATAATCTTCATTTTCTGAATGGTCCTCACTCCACAGCTGGCTTTGCTCACTCCGAGAATGAAGAATGAGGCTGCAGAGGATGCAAAAAAAGTTACTCTCAGGAGCCTTGTAACATGCTAGCAAGGGCAGGCAAGTGTTTTGACATCCCCCATTTTCTGTTATTATTCCCCTATTATTCCTTGGGTGAAATTCAATTGGAATTTTCTTTTACTGGAGTTCCCTTAGTGGCTCAGTGGTTAATGAATCTGACCAGCATCTATGAGGACACAAGTTCGATCCCTGGCCTTAGTGAATGAAGGATCCAGCCTTGCCTTGAGCTGTGGTGTAGGTCACAGACGCGGCTGGGATCCTGTATTGCTGTGGCTGTGGTGTAGGCCTGCGGCTATAGCTCCAATTCGACCCCCTAGGCTGGGAACCTCCATATGCCATGTGTGCGGCCCTAAAAAGCTAAAAAAAAGAAGGAAAAAAGGAATTTTCTTTTACCTTGGATTACAAAAGGCAGTTTCTTCCTCTTTATTGAAATGTGTCAATGGAAGAAAGGTAGTAAGTAGGACATCTAAATAGAGGGGCTTTTTTAAAATTTTATTTTATTTTTATTTTTTGTCTTTTTATCCTTTTATAGTTGCATCTGCGGCATATGGAGGTTCCCAGGCTAGGGGTCTAATTGGAGCTGTAGCCGCCAGCCTTCGCCACAGCCACAGCCACGCGGGATCCGAGCCGCGTCTGCAACCTACACCACAGCTCACAGCCATGCCGGATCCTTAACCCACTGCACAGGAATCGAATCCATGCCTCTGCAGCTACCTGAGGTACTACAGTGGGATTCTTAATCCACTGCCATAGCAGGAACTCTTAGAGGGCTTTAAATGGGCTATTTGCTTCTGTTTTCCGTTCTCCCTTGATGCTGAAGGGCAGCATGCCTTTCAGAAAAAGTCCTAACTTAGGACTTAGATGTGCCATGTTTGTTAGGGCACAGTGACATGTGAGAGCTGGAGGACTTAACTGAGTTTTATTTAGAGATTTTTCTCAAGGACCCCCCCCCCCCGCCAAGTGCTCAATAATATTACATCCTACCATTTATGCTATTCTCTAAAATTTTAAAATTTCAACTTGATTCCTAAGAAACTATCTTTATTTGCTTTGTTTATTCATTCAACAGATATTTATTGAGCTGTTATATGCCTCTGTACCAAGTAAGCATTTCAGATAAAGCTTTCTGCCCCTGGGAAGTTTATGTTTTTCCTAAGGGGAGTCAGACATTAGCAGTAACATTATTAAGAAAGTCAGGCAATATATAAGAAGGTGGTAAGTTCTCTAAAATAAAGAATATAGGCATTCCCGTCATGGCTCAGTGGTTAACGAATCTGACTGGGAGCCATGAGGTTGCAGGTTCGATCCCTGGCCTCGCTCAGTTGGTTAAGGATCTGGCATTGCCGTGAGCTGTGGTGTAGGTTTGCAGACGTGGCTTGGATCCTGCATTGCTGTGGCTGTGGTGTAGGCCGGCGGCTACAGCTCCTCTTAGACCCCTAGCCTGGGAACCTCCATGTGCCGCTGGTGCGGCCCTAGATAATGCAAAATAAAAAAAGAAAAAATAAATAAAGAAAGAATATATAGGGCAGGGGAAGAGGGCCTAGGAGGGATGTGATTGTCAGGCAAGGCCTTGCTGGGAAGTGAAGTGCCATTCATGCAAAGACTTAAAGGAGGTGAGGTTACGAGTCTGAGTACTTGGCACATTTCTAGGACTAGCGATACAGCAGGAAATATGACAAAATTCTTCCCTCCAGAAGGTTATATGCCGTGAAGGAACTCAGTCATAAACAGGTAAACAAATAAATATTAGTTAATGTCATAGGATAATCATCAAGAAGAAAAATAAAGCAAGCGTCATGAGATGGAGCAGGGGTTTGGCAAAACTCTTCTGGAAAGACAAGAAATGTTTTAATCTTTCTGCAGTAGTTTTTGACACAGCTAACTACTCACCTATGCCATTACAATGTGAAAGCCATCATTGATAATAAGTGAATGAATGAATGGGAGTGGCTGTGTTCCCATAAAACTCTAAACGTTGACTGTGGGCAACAGTCCTAATTGGCCTGTGGGTCACAGTTTGCTAACTCAGGCCTGCTAGTGGGAGACTTTGAGAATATGGCATTTTAGCAGAGCCTTGAATTAAATGAACAAAAGTCACGTGATAATCTAGAGAAGAGTATCCCAAGCAGAAGGAAGCACAAGTTCAAAGGCCTTGAGATGGTAGCTTGGTTGGCACATGTGAGCCTTGAAGTCAAGTGAGCAAAAGAAAGAAATCCAAGAAATGGGATCAGAGCATGTGGTACCCCGAATTACTGGTTACAGTCATTTACTTCTCCTCATTATGCACATGGTTTGGCCGAGTGATACTGTATTTTCTTCTTCTAAAGGAGAATACTTTGACTTTGCATTTAGGCCTATGACTGCTTGGGTCAGTAGAACAAAGGAAAAGTGACCCATATGCCAATTTTTTTTTTTTTTGTCTTTTTGCCTTTTATGTAGAGCTGTACCCGCGGCATATGGAGGTTCCCAGGCTAGGGGTCTAACAGGAGCTGTAGCTGCCAGCCTTCGCCACAGCCACAGCAACGTGGGATCCAATCCTGCTGATTTCAGCCACTGAGTTTTCAGGTTGTTTGTTATGCAAAAATACTCACATGGTATATAGAGAAATAGCCAAAAATTAGATTATGGCAGATTTGTGGCTGTGATGGGAATGTGGAGTTTTATTATGTGAAAAGAAAAACTATTTAAATGTTAAGAGCAGAGGTAAGACAAGACTTGGTTCATATTTTAGATGATATCCTTGGGTTACTATAGGAGAACAGACTGCAGAGATGCTTAAGTAGAATATAGGAGACTTCGTTAAAATGGTTTGACAGCTGACAGATGAGGGGAGCTAAAACTAAGGAAGCAGAGTGAAGGAGAAGAGGTTAGATTTGGAATACTTTGGGAAGTTAAAGCCAGTGTGACTTTTCTGAATGGATTGGATATGCTGTATCAGAGAGAGCAACCAAGGATGGCTCTGAAAAGGTTGACCAGAATAAACAGCTAAATACTGGCACATCTGAGGAAATAGAAGATGATCTAGGGGTGAGTTGGTTGAGACTGGTCAACAGAAAGGCGCGACATAGTATGACACTCTGAAACCCTTAAAAAGTCATTTTGAACAAAGCTTTGTAAGTATGCTGTGTCAGCTACTATACTAGTCAGTTTGGGCTGCCATTAACAAGAGAGTACAGACTGGGTGGCATAAACAATATACTTTTTAATTTTCTCACCGTTCTGGAAGCTAGAATTCCAAGATCAAGGTGCCATCAGGGTGAAGTTCTGGTGAGCCCTCTCCTCCTGGTTTGCAGATCTTTCACCTTCCCACTGTATCCTCAACCCCGACTCCGGCCCCCGTGTGTCCTCTTCCTCCGAGGACACGATTCCTGTAAGATTAGAGACTCAATCCTGTGACCTTCTTTAACCTCAGTTACCTCCCTAAAAGACCCTCTTCCCAAATACACTCATTTAATACAGCAGCATATGAATTGGGGGGGAACCCAATTCAGCCCATAAAAGCTACCTTTATTTGTAGTATGTACAATGCAGGCCCAGATTTGATATTCTTTTCTAGAGCAATCTGGCCCCAGGTGATCTCATCAGCTCTCAGGACTTTACATAAAACTTAGAGGCTATTAGCTCCCATATTTATACAGTCAGCTGTGATTTCCACTGTGATTCAGACTTCTGCACCTAATTGCTTCCTTGACTTCTCCATTTGGATGTTAATGGACGTCTCAAGTTCATCAAATTCGAAACGAAGCCCTGCTCCAAAACATCTCTTACCAGTTTTCTCTGCCTGAGTGCATGGCACTGTCATCAACTCAGCCACTCAGGCCTAACATCTTTGAGTCTCCCTTACGCCTGTTTGTTTTTTCTTATCCCTCACGTTTAATCTACCAGAAAATCAATCAGCTTGATCTTCGTCTTCTGGTCCAGCAGCCTGCTAACATTTCCGTTGCAACCACTGATTGGTTATCGAAAATGAAATTTTCAGTTTAATAATAAAGTTGCCAGCATTTTCAGTCTAAGCATATGACTCCTTTGTAACTCCCCTCCCCCCCATTAAAGCCTATGGCTAATACCGTGAAGAAATGAAGACAAAAAAAACAAAAAAAATGTGTGGTTTAATAAGCACCGTTTGTGAAGATCTTTTAAGGACCTAAAAATGGAGAAATGGTATTTAATATCCCATGATAGTTGCTGACTTGTGGAAATCTAATAGGAGCAAAAAAGAAATACATATGGAAAAAAATTCCTTTTGGAGAAATTTACGCTACTACTCAGCTGGGTCACAGGTTTTGATATGAAAATCCTGTAGAAAGTCAACTCATGTGACACTCTCTGTCCTTTCAAGTCTAAAGGGAGGAGGCCATTCATGCTAACCTGGGACCATTCTAATCAGGTCCATAATAGAGAAATAGTAGAGCATTTGGGAGAAGACGATGGCATTGGTTACTTTATGAAATTCTTCAAATTTAAGTGCTTCACTTACATATGAAATGGGCAATATCATTATTACTGCTGCAACAAGATAAACAAAAGCTATTAAAAAGGAAAAAAGAGAGAAGCACTCATAAGTAAGCAATACTCTTAAAAAAATCCATAAAATCGCATTGTAATTGTAAACAATCACAGGTCTTCTTTCAGTTTAAAAAGTGCCAAGAGCCAAACACAGAAATGAATCAGAATAGAATTTAATTGAAGACTGTCTGTCAGTCAGCGGCCATTGAAAGGACTCTTTTGAGAAAGCTGGTGAAGACTAGTATTGAAGCCATATTGCATTTATCTCAGGAATTGTCACCATTCAGATCAATGCAACCACTTCCTTTAAGGTGGCGAGACGGAGTCCCCTTCTCTGCCATCTATGCTTTCACCACTGCTCAGAAAATTCTACCATCTACTGGAAGCAGACTGGCAAAATAATTTATAGAGATCAGAGTAAAATAGAAATTTGGGGCTTCTTGTTCAAATTTCAGGAAAAAAAAGTGATGCTAAAAATGCTAAAGTATAAGACTTTTTTTCTTTTCCACCAAAGTTTCTCTTCCGAACTCTCATGGTGTTTTCATTAACGTTTTTTTTATACTGTATTTCTTTTTTTTATTTTTTCTTTATAGTTGGTTTACAGTGTTCTGTCAGTTTTCTACTGTACAGCATGGTGACCCAGTTACACATACAAGTATACAGTCTTTTTGTTCACATTTTCACGCTCCATCATAAGTGACTAGACATAGTTCCCAGAGTTATACAGCAGGTTCTCATTGCTTATCCATTCCAAATGCAATAGTCTGCATCTATTAATCCCAAATTCCCAAAGCATCCCACTCCCTCCACTTGTTAGATCAAACTCCCCCAGGCAGGTGCATAGACACAGGGTCAGGGCACACACTCACGGCTGCTAAAGCCTCAGCTCACCAGACCAACTTGTCAGTCTCCCTTTTCCATGCCAGTCCCCCTGCTCCAAGGGATGGGTGACCTTGTGGGATTCCAGCCTTCATGGCAGGACACGCTTGGTGCATCGATCAGGAGTGGAGAAGAGTCCCTGTCCCCTGTAACAGGTCACCTGTCAAATGCTGACAAGCCTGGGTGAGGACAGCTGCCATACCTGCCTTGAGGTTCTGTGAGGGACAGACCCACCCAACCCCAAGTGTCTCATGTTCTCTCCCAGGGCCCCATCAGGGTAGAGGGCAATGATGGAATGTGGGTCTTCTGCTGCTCACCTGACAGGGTCCCTGGTTGAGGGGGTCAAAGGTAGCAGGGCAGAAGGGCAAACTGTGGTAGACTCAAGCCCATCCCAGGGGGTGGGGACTGGCTGCCAAGAACCCGTATTAGGAAGGGGAGGGAGCTGGAGGCTGCAACCCACATTAGCTAAGGGTCCAAGCCCACCATGCTAGCCATACTCCATTGTTCCATCAGACTTCACCTAACAAGACACAAATTCAAAGGTAGAATTATCAGTAATTCCAAGACAGTTGAACGTGGATCCCCAAGCCTAGATCCTTCAGCGCTCAGGACCACGGGATCTGCTCTGGTCACAGGCTCGCGAAGCCAACTTGTTGGGAAGCGGGTTTGCTGATGACATCACAGGGCCCTGATCCTGGAGGGTCTTAGAGCAACTGTGTGCCTCTGCCCACTCTGGCTGTCATCCAATGTGTTTTCGTATCTCTCATCAATCTTGTTTTTGAAAAAGAAATTTCTACCTTAGGCGACAAAGATAAGGCATCTTGGACCTTTTAAAAACAGTTTATCTTTTATTTCATGTGCTTATATACATCATATAAAGCAGCATTAGGAGGTCCTGTTGAAGAGCAAAAATGTCTTAATTTGGAGTCTGTTTCTAGGCAGTGTCATTCTAATCAGAATGTAATTACGGCATTGCTCCAAGCAATCCTGGCTGGGTTCAGTGAGTTTAGACAGATATGGTTCTCTGAGTCCTTTCCAGCCTGGACTGGATTAACAATCATCAAAACCTCACAGTGACCATTTTTTTCTCTTTGCTTTGTGGTTCCATTTCTTTATAAGTATTGCTACTCAAACCATATCCAGCAGAGCCCAATATCATTATTGGGAATCAGGGTACACATTTAACTGCTACATTCCCAACACTATTTTAGCTCATAATTTCTGTTGTGGTACATACTTGAAAAACCTAATTAAAAACTTAAATTTAATAACGTGACGTTCATTGCTCTACACGTTTGTTCTTATTCGGTCTGATTCTTCATTGTTTTTTGTAATGTGGTATTTCTTTTTCAGGGGAGTAATTAGTTATAATCTATCATATTTAATTATTATAATTACATATACAGTTTATGTATGTAATTCTAAGGATAAATGTATATAATTACCATGATAAATGTGTAATATTCTTGAATTCTCACTTACCTATTGGACATACTTAAACTTATTTAACTTCCCATCCTGAGAAGTAAGTGCTGTTTTACATATGAAGAAACCAGGTTTCTAAGTGACCGAGTAACTTGTCTAAATTCATAGAGCTTGTTGGTAGAAACAGTTTTCGAGATCTTCCTATGAGCCAGGCATCATGCTAAGTATTTTCCATAGGTTATCTCATTTCATCCTTAAAACTGTCCTCTGGGATTGTACAACAGTCATCCTCATTTTACAGATGAAAGAACTTGACATCGCTAAGGCTGCTTTTCTCAAGGACGTGCTGCTGTCACTCCTGAGTAGAGAAGCCCGGGTTTTACCACAGGCATTTGGACACCAGAGCCAGTGTTTTCAACTAGGACCCGAGTCGTGGGTGGTTGTATTTTACAAAAATGTTCAGAGCAATATTTCTGTTCTCCAATCTGATTCCAGACTCTTAACACTCCTTCAGCAAGATATGGAGTCTATTTTCCCTCCTCTTGAAGCTATGTGTGCATTTTGACTACCCTTCCCTAAACAGGAGCATTGTGGGGAAAGTGATGCTGCATATTCTCTGGGGCTATGTTTTAAAAGGCACTATGGCAGCTATGTCGCTTTCTCAAGTTGCTCCTCTTTTGGAACCTAGTCAAACATCGCAGAGATGGCGTGACCATTACTTCAATATTTATTTATTATTATCAACCATGCATTTTTTTCTCACATTCTTGCTTCCTAAAGAAAATTGTATCGTGTTGCATCTTTCTCGCTTCATATATGTTGTCATCTCTACAATTCATAATCTGAGACTCAATTTTTGTTCACTAGCGTGTTTTTAAGATTTATTCATTGATACCTATAGGTCTAGCTTATTAATTTTTTTTTTTTTCTTTTTGGCTTCCTCCAAGGCTGGCAAGAGGAAGTTCTGGGCCAGGGATGAAACTCAAGCCACAGAAGTGACCCAAAGCACTGCACTGACAATGCCAGATCCTTAACCTATTGTGCCAAAAGGGAACTCCCTGGCTTATTCATTTTTAATAGCATACCCTTTCTGTTGTTAATGGACACTTACGTTTTGCTTTTTGTTTGTCTTAGCTTTTTACTTTAACTAAAAATGCTGCAATGTTCATTCTTTACACATCTCTTTGGTCATATCCACTAGAGCTCTCTGTATTACATATGGAGGGGTGAAGTTGAAGAGATAAAGGAGACATGTATCTTGTGTTCTGCTAGATATTGCCAGGTTGTTCCCCAGATAATTTTTAATTCCATCAAAATGTATAAGAGCTTCACTGCTCTGTATTCTTGCTCACATCTGCTATCAAACGTTTTATGTTTTGCCAGACTGTCTGAAATTATATCTAATTGTGGTTTTCCCAGATTATGAGGGAGGCTAGGCAAACTTTCAAATGTTTATAGAACAATTTTCCCCCTTTTCTGTGAATTACCTATTTATACCTTCTACAAATTTTATATCAAAGAGTGTGTGTGTGTGTGTGTATGTGTGTGTGTGTGTGTGTTTTCTCTTTTGTAAGCCACTTTAAAATTTTTGGATAATAATTTGCTTTGTTATATTTGCAAAAGCCCTCTCCCACTGCAATGTATCTGTGGAGACACTGTTTTTGCTGTCTTTTGTGTAACACTGGTTTAAATTTGAATACGGTCAGCTTTATACTTTCTTCAGTAGTGTGTGCATTTATTTATTTACTCTACCTCAAGTTATAAATACATTTTAAAAACTTTCTTCTAAACTTTTCATGCTTTTTATTAATCAGAAATTTACCTTTTTGTGTATAGGGATTGAACTACCGCCCCCCCAGGAATATTTCATTTCTAAGCAGCATTTACCAAATAATCACATTATCACCACCCTTTTTTAGTGGCATCACTTAAGTCTTTGTGTGTATACAAGTTGGAAATACACTGCTGGACCTATATGAGTTTGTATGAGTGATCATGTGTTTGGAATTGTCCTTTCTTTGCACTTGCAAATATTCTACTCTTCAAGTCTTACTTAAAACGGCTTTAAATGTCACCTCTCTATAGAATGGCTCTCACCTTACTTCATCTTCTCTGTGTTGATTACAACCTGGTCGCAACACATATTGCACCACAGGTATTTATGTGGAGAGAGTTTTGGCTGCCAGATTTTTAGCTTTCTTGAGGCTAAACACCTTGTCCTGCTATTTTGTACTGTCAAACACCTTGTAGATATTTAATAAGATGAACTAAATGAATAAATTAATGAGTGAATCTTCAAAACAGAACAGCTTGAGTGACACTTGGTAAATCTGAATAATTCATCTTCATATCTCTAGCCTATCTTTCCCCTTGTTTTGCTGACTTTGTTTTGTAGTGATTCTACATAGTTATTATGGATGAAATTCCTTCTAAAAATTGCTTCTTACAGCTATACTTTTATGATCTTACCTATCAGATTCTTTATCCCCCCCCCTTTTTTTTATCTTTTGTCTTTAAGGGCCGTGCCTGTGGCATACGGAGATTCCCAGGCGAGGGATCTAATCAGAGGTACAGCTGCCGGCCTACACCACAGCTACAGCAATGCCAGATCCGAGCCACATCTGTGACCTACACCACAGCTCATGGCAACGCTGGATCCTTAACCCACTGAGGCCAGGGATCAAAACCCGCAACCTCATGGTTTCTAGTCGGATTCATGTCCACTGCGCCACAATGGGAACTCCAGATTCTTTATTTCTTTTTTTTTTTTTTAATAAATTATATCTGAGGGGAGTTCCCATCGTGGCTCAGTGGTTAACGGATCCGACTAAGAACCATGGGGTTGCGGGTTCGATCCCTGGCCTCGCTCAGTGGGTTAAGGATCTGGCATTGCCGTGAGCTGTGGTGTAGGTTTCAGACGCAGCTCTGATCCCGCATGGCTGTGGCTGTGGCGAAGGCCAGCGGCTACAGCTCCTGTTAGACCCCTAGCCTGGGAACCACCATATGCCGCGGGTGCGGCTCTAGATAAGGCAAAAAGACAAAAAAAAAATGATATCTGAAGACTAAATGAACAACCTCTCCTATATGGTGATCCCGCTTTGTCCAAAAATCCCCAAAGCAGCTGTGTTGCGGTAGAAGCTGCTCTTTGGTATGTAAAGCTAAAACCTATAAAGCACCACTGTAAAGCCATCCAAATTTACCTTTAATTATATTGGCATACTCTGTGGTCCCCTATAAAATGTAGAGACTCCATAGTTAGTGAACATTTGCACGATAATAAACATATGTTTTTCACCTACCTTACTCTTGAGAAGGTCTCATGATATCTAGAAACCCCACCGACTATAAGGAGCATAGCTGGTTTCTGCACATCATTTCCACCAAAGCACACACATCCTGTGAATCAGGCCAGTCTTTGTCAACATGACCTTGAAGTTGCCACAGCTGCTAGTTTCTGGTATTATTTAAAAGCAGATTTAGACCAAGGATTGCTGATACTGTTTTTACTTACAGTAGGTACTCAAATGATTCTTGCTTGTTGTCAAATATGCTACTGACTAAACTCTGACAACACAAAGAACACGATGGTCAAAAATCTCATACTCAGCTACTCATTCAGGCTGTAAGACTTACCTTAATCTGGAAGTGTGGAAGGTTGGATTTCCCATGGTTACAGGTCAGCAAATCGTGCAAACTTACCTCTGTCTTGTTTAAAGGAGTCTGGTTATAGCCTATTCCCACACTATTTCTGCACGAAGTTAAGGTGTATCTCTGATGCCTCTCATTCCCATAAAGAAAAGAGCAAGCATTTCCAAGATTTCACCCAAATCATTATTTTAAACCATCCTTAACACCCTGAACTTTTCTCTAGATCTTTCTTTTCCTGAGACATATCCTTCACCTGGTTGACTTGTCGAGGTGTTTAGCCAACACAGTTTCTAAAACTGGCCCTTGCAGCTTCCATCCTGGTTAGTCTATTAAACCCTTTAGCTTTCATTCTTACCTTCTTCACTGTTGTCTGATGGATTTCCTTTTTGAACATCCGTTGCCTCTGTTCTTCTTTGCTTTCCTCCCACCACACATGCAAAGATTTTCCATTTCCTTCTCAGCCATATGCGTTCCAGTTTTCTTTGAATTCCCCTCTGTTCATTTCCCTGTTTAAAAAAAAATCTGCTTTATCTCAAATTAGTGGTTTAAGTACCAAATTTACTTTTAAAGGGCATAAATAACTCTTATCTCCAACCTCTGCCAGATTCTTCCTCTCTTTAGAGTTCAGTTTCCTTGTCTGTAAAATGAGATGGTTGGAAGAGGTCTGTAAGTTCTGTTGTAGCATAAACATTACGTGACTCTATGAATCTCAGAAAAATCTGTCTTCTTTGGTAGACCTCAATCGATTAAGGCTTATTTATCACAGAAGAGGCTACCTTTGTCACATGCAATGTTGGAGCACCTGGGCTCTCAGCCCATTAATTGTCAAACTGGATCATGAAAAAGAAAACCGGCGGGTTCTAGCATCAGAGCTGTATTTGTCTCAGCGAAGCAGGCCTGGATGGGAGACTAAGAATTAAGCCGCAAAGGCACCGAAAGCTCCTAAAAGTTGAACTAAAATAGATAGTCACAGACGAGGGGCAAGTTGAAATGTCTTTCTAAGATCTCAGAAGACAATAACTGAAGGAGCTGGTCAGCCTCAGGGCATCAACGAAGGAGGTCTCAGAGAAGAGGTTTATCAGAAAAGATGCTCTTTTTCTTTAGTAAAATATACCCTCAGATTGTGATTTAGGGCCAATGGGACAAAAAAAGCTAACTGCAAAGTCTACTAATGAAGGCAGAGTTCGATTTAAAGGTGTGGGGCATGGCAGGAACACAAAGCCCAGAGTCCTGAGACTTTTTGTTCCCCTCCTTACCCGTTCCCCCACAAGCCAAAGTCATGATTCCAAATGTAATGAGCAGGAATAGACGGACTTGACTTTAGGTCCAGATACCTGTTGGATTGCCTCTCACTAAATTCCTCGTCACATAATGGGGCTATTAAGCCATTCAGCTCATAGAAGAAAGTCAATTATATTTCCTCCACTCTGTTCAGTCAACAACACATCAAGAGAGCCCCTCTCTCTGAATGAGCAGCATTCTCAAAATGAACTTTCTATTTTCTGAAATGAAGATCGTTAAGGATGATATCTTCCAGAAGTTTAATTTATTGAACAGTCTTTTTTTCATTTTTTCCCCAAGAACTCAGCTTTTTTTTGAATCAAGAACACGTGTGCTAAAATCCTTCCGGAAAACGAGCGATTGCATTGACCAGTTTCAAAGTTAAAGAAAATTATATAGCCCCTCTGTGTAAAGTAAAGTAGGATTTACTCCTAGACCCATTTTGCGAATGAGGATATGGAGGTTCAGAATTGAAGCTGGTCGCATAGAGCAAGGAATTACGCTCAGATTTAAACTACCTCTCTTGACTTTAAGCCCTGTGCTCTGATATTATACGCCTAACAGCTTTCACACAGACTACAAGGTATTCAGAAGGGTATATTCTTGTGCATCCTTAACTGGTGTGTGCTTAGTAAACGAGTCATGAGAATGTAATGGACATAACGAAGGCCACAGCAGAAGCATAGGATGACCACCCATCCTGCCCTCTGGTGCTTACATCTCCCGGCTCCAAAACCTACCTCACATTGTGGAACGAGGACGCTCTCCTCCGTTCCCCTCTCCCTACCTCTCTCTTTTTCATCCCTTCTTTTGTAGTTTGCATCTCAGGATTTCTGTGGATAATAGTCCGTTTATACCAGGGCTCCCCAGAAAAAGGAGGATCCATTCTTTGATCCCTGATTCAGTCACTCCTTGAGTGTTAAACGAATAATCGCTCCTTGCAGGCTCTTGTGAGAGGTTCGTAACTGGGCATCACAGAATGTTTATGTTAATGGCTATATCAGGCTAATCCCCTTTGCTTTTTGTAACTGGAAAAGGTTTCAGATGGTTGAGGTTTTGGAGGAAATGGAGAAAAGGAATCTCAAGTTCAAGTAATGAAAAAGTCCTGTATGAGGAAGGAGCAGTGCTGATTCTCACTGGGCTCTAAAACAGAGTCAAGCTCCTCAAGGCAGGTTTTCAAAGATCCATGTGGAATGAGTGCTGCAAATGTCAAAGTCAGCGTTAACTGGTGCAACGTCGTCTCCCCATCAGAGTCAATTCACCCAAGACTGGTTCTCTCAGCCTCACTGCTTCTCCTCGCTCCCGCTTTGCTTGCAGGAAAATGCCAGCCGATGGCACTTCCTGGCACGACTGATATTTTCGGTGCCCTTTGCCTTTTGGTGCTCCCTTAACTCGGTGACCCTTGGCTGTGCTGGTCAGAGCTGCATCAGCCAGGTCCCGCCCGCGCAGGAGAAATTCCTTTAATTCATCAGCAGATAAGGAGTTCTGACAAGCCTCTCTGAGGAGCAAAAAGGGGGAAACACACACACACACACACACAAAAGATTGCCCTGTAATACTGAGAAGCACAAAGTGAAGGAACCAGAGACCCAAGGCAGCTCGGAGGCAGCCAGGGCAGACAGGGAGTCTGCTATCAGAATTAAAAGCGATGCAGTCCAGAGCCCCCCCTGTCTCTACCTGCTTCTTCTCAATGTCACTATCGGCCAACAGCTTGATACAAAACAGATTCCCAGAAGGATTCCAGTAACTCCTCAGGACCACCAGGGCAAAAACAAAAACATTCAGGGCTTGACACTTACCAGGGCAACTTGCCAAGCTTATCACATGTGAAAAGAGCTGCTGGGAGAGAATAATCTTGGTCATGTTCACAGGGCTGGGTGTTAAGTCTCTGAGAACCCAGGGCATTTTCCATCCAGGGCAGCCTGGTAAGGTTGGGAAAAGCCCTTTTCTATGAACTGCCAGCAAGGCCAGTTATATGTTTTATGGACGTCAAGGCTGAAGGAGAACTTGAAAGGTCATTTGCGGGGGCATGGGGAGAATTAGTTTACCTTTTTGCCTTCCAGTCTGAACACACTAGAATGACCCCACCTTGCAAGGCTATTTTGTATGTTCGCTACGTAAATCTTTTCTGCAAACCTGACCTCGAGGAATCCTGACACCAGCCCTAACACTTTCACGATGCGTTTATTTCTCTCTTTGCAAGCTTTGTTGGAGGCGACATCTGCACACACTGCCAATCTCCCTGAGTGTTGCTCGCTGCGTGCAGACGCGGTCCTAGACTTCTACCATGGACCATTTCCGTATGATCCTCAAAAACACCCTATGGAGTCAATGTCATTACTATCCCCTCTCCTGGATGAGAAAACTAGGTGCAAAGAATACAGCTGAGGTCATCTGGCTAATGAATGACAGAGCAACTTCTCACTGGATATTCACTCTCTTAATTTTTTTTTTTTTTTGAGCACTTCCTCCCTTTCTCTTCTAGGCTTCTCTGTTGGCTGCACAATCTTTTTGTCTCTAAGACTTTCACCTCTTGTGACTTCATTCTGATGTCTCTGCTCTGGGTTTCCCCATCACTAAGGAGATTTTTCTCCCCAAACTATGTAAAACTTCTAATGTGTGACATTTTAGGCTTAAAAATAGGTCAGCTTGTATATGTTATGTAGAATACACCCCTTATGCTGTTACACGTATTTTCAGAAGACTCATTTCTCTAACCTGCATTCTTTATAGTTCTTTATCACTGTCATAAAGTTTCAAGTTTTTTGGGCTATTAAGATAAACCCTTCTATCTCAAATTAGAATCTTACCCCTCAGATACTGTTGTATGCATTAGCAGCTATACCCATGCATTCCATCCCTCATGCAAATTTGTTAAGAAGCTCCGTGAGACTTTGGACTTTATACTGTTTCATCTTTCCTTCGGTCGCTGGCAAACCTCACTGTCAAGATCATGGCAGAGCAGGAAACTCTCTGTAACTCTCTGTGTGGATGGCAACCAGTTCTGTTTCTTTTTCAGCCTTGAGGGGTACCTGCTCCACGACCTGATACATCATTTCCCAATCAAGAAGATGGTAAGTTGGGCTTTCCACTCTCCAAAACTTTTATTCATTGGTCCAACAAAGATGTTCAGGGTGCCTACTACTGGCCAGGTGTGTTCTAAGTACTAGGACTTCATCAGTGAGCAGAAAATTAAATCTCTGCCTCCTCAATATAGGTATTTACAGATATGCAGCATATTAATTATTCTGGAGAACGTGACAAAAGGGGAATAGGAAGTTTATTTAGCTAAAATGGATTCAACGAGTCTTTTTGTCAAGGGTCTGGACTGGGGATGAAGCAGGAACCAGACAGATCTACTTCCAGCCCTCACCTGACTTACTTTCTAATGGGCTGTGTCCATCCTTTAGTTCTGCTCTCACATTCATTCCTTCCCCTTTCTCTGTTTCTCAGGGGGTGGGAGGGCAACGGAAGGGCAGCCCCTGCAGTCTGTACTTCCTAGGTTCCCTGGTGAAAAGTCTTTTGACCTGTTCTTCCAAGAGCAGGCACTGGCAAAACTCTGAAGGAGGAAGGTGGAAACTCTGCTTCTTTCTTGTCCTCTGTCTCAGGAGGTAGCTGCCTTTTCTGAGGACTCCAATCCCTGCCAGTCATAGTCCTAAACCCTGACAGACACTCTTTGCTTCTGGGCTCTGGTAAAAGCACTTCTGTGTCCTTCCATCCTTTGGGTGGCAGTGGCCTTTTATTTTGGATTGTTTCACCATCTCCTGTTGAACTTCTCTGCTTTTTTCAGAATCTGTGTGATCGAAACTCTCTGCATTAAATTACCTCTCTTTGAAAGACCTAAAATGGGTTCTCTTTTTGTCATGGGACCCCAAGTGGCAAAGAGAGTATTTTTATAAATGTGATTAGTAGAACAAGGGGAAGTACTGACTACTATGGCCTGGACTAAGTACTGGCTACTATGGATTGGTTAATGACTTCACAGTCTTGCCACAGCAAAATACCGCACACTGGTGGCCTCAATGACGGAAATCAATTTTATCACCATTCTGGAGGCTGGATGTTTAATATCAAGTGTAGAGGTTTTGGTTCTTGTGAGGCCTCTCTCCTTAGCTTACAAGTGGCTTCTTTCTTGCTGTGTCCCTGCATGGCTGTATCTCGGTGCCCGTGTGCCCGGGTAGCTCTCACAGGGGCATCGGTCAGACTGGATCCATACCCACTCTCGTGACCATGTTGTTAACTGAGTCACCTCTTCAAGGACCCCGACTTTAAGTACAGTCACATTCTGAGGTCCTGGGGTTTGAGGCTTCAATGTATGAATTTGGTGGCGGTGGGATATGCTTTAGTCCGTAACACTGACCTAAAGAAAGGCACTAACACGTAAAGTAGCAGGGAGGACACTGGCCATCGTATCTGCATTTACTTGATTTTCACGTATTGGACATATGCTGCTCATTCCGCCACTGGACATGCAGGCTTGATTAAGATGAAGGCTCCCTCCCGTCCTTAACATAGGGTAGGAGAGGTGAAGAAGAGATGAAAGAAGTAAAGTATAAGGCGATTCATCTCAGGATGGGTTTGTCACTCGGGAGTAGCTGGAGCACGGCGAGCGGGATCATCTCACTTTGGTCAAGGTCAAGAAGCAATCCCTCTGCGTAGATGTCTCCCAAGGCAGGTCTTAAAAAGCTAGTAGTGTGAGGCCAGGGAAGAAGAAAACTGAGAAGGGAAAGAAAATCCCAGGCAGATGCAAGAACGTGTCTTCTGAAGATTAGACCTGTGCGAGAAGAAGAGCATAGCATAGCATAGCTGTGTATCCTTCACGGAAGCGAGAGGACAGGTGTTTCTTTGTAGTTTGGTGGGAACTGAGAAAACTTCTCAGTGTTCATTGAAGTGGTACTCTTCATGGCTCTTTTAAAGTATGTCCGAAGTTGGATTTCCAAATGTCTGCGCTAACGTTTGGCTTCCTTGTTGTCTATTCTCTTTGGTTTGTTTCTACCTATGAAAGAAGGTCTTGGCACCATTTCTTTTTTCTTTAATTTCCTTCATTTTTATTTTTTTATTTTACTTTTTAGTTTTTTTATCATGATTTTTGTTTTTTCCGTTATACCTGGTTTATAGTAGTCTGTCAATTTTCTGCTGTACAGCACGGTGACCCAGTCACGCACACATGTATACATTCTTTTTTTCTCACATTATCATGCTCCATCACAAGTGGCCAGACATAGTCCCCAGTGCTGTACAGCAGGATTCCATTGCTGGTCCATTCCAAAGGCAATAGTTTGCATCTATTTACCCCAAATTCCCAGTCCCTCCCACTCCCGCTCCCCTTGGCAACCACAAGTCTATTCTCTATGTCCATGATTTTCTTTTCTGTGGAAAGGTTCATTTGTTGGCACCACTTCTTGATCATGAGTCTCTGACTTTGATGTGCCATCTCCTCTTTGGCACCTGCGGGGGGCCAGTATGGTACAACTCCAGGGAAAATACTGGGAGTAATAGAAAGAACTGGGAAGACTTTTAAACTTCTCTTTTGCATATATGTTACATCTTAATGAGGATGTTTATTCCTTTCCTAGCCATATCTCTGCGGTTAATGTGCTATTACATAATATTGGACACACATGGTTGGCTTCAAACCAATGTCAAAAATAAAATTAAAAGATAATGTTTTCTCTTGTTGCTCTTTTTTAACTTTTTTCATTAGATCTCTTTCCTCACTGCCTGAGGGTGTTATTCTAGAGAGTTCAAATTCACTCTTATGTAGATTGCTGGCTTGAAGAATAAGCAACTTGTCCAATGACATTACGTAGGAAAAAGACTAACTAAAAAGAATGTTCATAGTATTATAAACAACCTATAGGCATTTGAAGATTTTGCACTTTATCACACTTCATTTCAGATATAAAAGGCTAACAGAGGTGTCCCTTAAAAATTAATTAAAATTCTCAGATGGGGATTTTTCTTTAGGAAAAACTTTGGTTCAGTAACTCTAAAAGGGTTTTCTCCACAGATTATTTCTGTTCAGACTTTCACATATTCAAGAGGACATTTGAATATTTATTTAATTAATGCCTACTAGCCATAAATTTAAAAGTGGATGCCTTCCTTTCTCATTGGGACTGACCTGCATACTATTGACAAGAGACAGAAAACGTGACATGCATCTTACCAGCCATTAAGACTGAGAACACTTGACTTGTGGGATTTCTGGGTTATTAGATTGTTTCACATTTCCACCTGTGAGGAGGAAATAGATTCTGCATTATAACAAGAAAGCACTGAGTTCGAGGTAAAGGAGAACTTTGTGTGTTAGGCTGATTAAACATAGGAGTAAATTAGCAGGAAAGCTTATGGAATCGCCATCTGTGGAGATATTTTAAAAATAGAATTGAGAATTTTCTTCTTTGGATGATTTAGGAAATGCCCCTACTGGCAAGGAGATGGACCAAATGTGCTCTTGAAACCCATTTTGGTTTTCCATTCCTAAGAGTCTTTCTATAAATCTCTTGCAAGTATTTATTTCCTAAGTAGAATGTAGAGCAGAATGCCTTTAGCAGAGTGGGTTGTGTGAGTGTACTGTGTGTGCGTGTCTTTAGGTAGAAGAAAATAAGGGGAAGGAACATTGTTTTACTTAAAAAACAAAATGATCATCTCCTAGCCAGTCATGTTTACCTATGTCAAATACAAAGGGCTTTCTTGGGTTTTCTAGAAGTGTTGCAGCTTTTTTTTTTTTTTTTTTTTTTTTGTCTTTTTGCTTTATCTAGGGCTGCACCCGTGGCATATGGAGGTTCCCAGGTTAGGGGTCTAACAGGAGCTGTAGCTGCCGGCCTACACCACAGCCACAGCAACGCGGGATCCAAGCTGCGTCTTCGACCTACACCACAGCTCACGGCAACGCCGGATCCTTAACCCACTGAGCAAGGCCAGGGATCGAACCCGCAACCTCATGGTTCCTAGTCGGATTCGTTAACCACTGAGCCACGACGGGAACTACAGAAGTGTTGCAGCTTTGATGACCACTCCTTGTCTTTTCTGTTTTCACACTTCAAATGTAAGATTAAACCAGTGTCACACTCATCTGTCTTCCCTCTCACACTCCCTCTCTCCTGAGGCAACTCTGTACGTTCTTCTAAGCCTTCTGCTCTTGGATGACTTGAAAAATCTGCCTCCACAGCCATGAATACTTCTCTGGGTTCCAGACCTACGTTCCAATTACATATATATATGACCTCTCAGCAAATTCAGACTGAAGCTCTGGTCCAAGAAAGGATGCTTTTAGAGCCTTAGCCTCCACTTTGCTTTTTTCTTTTCTACGGTTCCTCCCATGAACTACTTACCCACCCACCTACCTCCACCCTTCCAAAATCCCAGCAATTCTTCCTCCCATGTTCACCATCTGGACTTTCTTATCTCTTCAGCTCATCTTGGGAAGTGACGCTCCCACAACTCATGATCCAATAGTCACAGAAATTCATCCCCGATCCAATCCTTTCCTCTGGCATCATGCTGTTCTCACAGCTCATAGCTCTGTGAGCCCATGCGCCTTTTGCCAGCAGTCTGATTCTTCTTTGCCTACAGAATTTCTGCTACGCTGATTGACCTTCCTGCCCTGTCTTTGGAATTCTCCCTCTGCAGTGCGACTCCTATGTCCAGTCTCACCTCGTCTTTTCAGGAAGTCTTACCCAATCCTCCCCTCCCGAATGTGCACTGATCATCCCCCCCACCCCGGTCCAAGCACTGTGAGCACATTCTTTACAAGACCATGGAAAAGGCATGCAGCACAGAAGTTGAACCGCTGAGTGTCTGGGTATGGAGTGTCCCCATCACATCCCAGCTATGATTCCCTGGAGAGTGACTTCACCACTTAGGACCTCAGTTTCCCCAGCTCTTACACTGGAGATGAAAATAACACTACCCCATAGGAGTGAGAATGAGAACACTCAGCTGGGTACTGGGGAGAATAAAGAGGTGAGTGGTCCTACCATCAAGGAGATGGGAGTCGGTTGCATAAACGGAACATGTAATAATATTCAAATATGGTGTGAGAGTAGCATCATCATCATCCCAAGTGCTTACCACCCATGATCGCTGTTCTAACCTGAATTAATTATTCAGTTGATATATATTAGCAGATAGGTGGTAAAAACTCTCAGAACAATTAGGCAAAACAAAGTCATTCGGATCTGTTCACCTCTCACCCTTCTAAGGCAGAGGAATTCTTTACAGCACATTCTTAAGTGTTTAACTAATCTATTAGTATTTGTCTTTTTAGGGCCATACCCCTATGAAGCTCACAGGCTAGGGGTTGAATCAGAGCTGCAGCTGCCAGCCTGCACCACAGCCACAGCAATGTGGGGTCTGAGCCGAATCTGTGACCTACACCATAGCTCAGAGCAATGACAGATCTTTAACCCACTGAGCATGGCCAGAGTTTAAACTCACATCCTCATGGATACTAGTCAGGTTTGTTACAACTGAACCATGACGGGAACTCCCTAATTAGTCTATTTTTAAATGACCGAAGCTATCTGGCTTCTACCACATCCCATGAAAGACTGTGACAAGAAATTTCTTTTCCTAAGATTTATTTTTCCTCCAGTCATTTCAGCAAACCCTCACATCCCATAATTTCATTATAAATAAATATTCTCAGTGTACAGTAATTATGTCTAGTATTTATAGTTAGTTATCTCATTGATTCTAATTTTTTTTCCCTTAAGATGTTATACCACAGGCATCTACTACTTATTGTTCTAAGATATTAGCTCTGAGTAACCAAATCATAGTTACCTTTGAATCCTTTTTTATCTTCAAATTGTCTCCCATTTATTTAAATTTCTGTGGCAAACTCAAAAACTTAAAAATTACTTTATTTGGGAATAATAAAAATGTAAAATAATAGGAAGTAAAAGAAGAAGGATACAAAAATAGCAATGCCTTACATCAATTTACTACCTTTTCATGTACAAAACACTTTTTACATCAATTACAGTGGAATTCCATCTTATAAGGAGATTTGGCTTTCAAACTAATATGTAAAATCAGAATCATCTGCAGTTCCATTACCTTTAAAAATGCCCAGGAAGTGCCACAGTCGCTATCAACATACCATTTTCTCAATAAGTCCAAAGATTTCTTTTTCTTCTGCCATTGGAACAGATCACTGTTTCTTTGGTTGAGCTCCAGATGAAGCAGTTGGCTTGCGTTTAGGGACCATGTTGCATAGAAAATAAATATCTTTAAGCACTAGAATCACAGTCCTGCACCATCAGGTGCTCACATTATGAGAAGCAGCCTCAGGGAGAAGATGCTTGAGCAAAGAGCACCCTCCCCAGTCACTCTCAGCCCCGGGGCATGTGCTCAGGCACTGGAGGACTGGGTGGACGGTCCAACTTATTTCATATGTCCTTCTCTGCATCTCAGTCTCTGTGTATCTCTCTCTTTTGCCTCTGATTCTCTCTCTCTCTCTTTTCTTTTTTTTTTTTTTGGAGATATGAGGGGGTGGGCATATAGCCGAATAAGTCAAAAAAGGCTCACCATATGCTATCACTGCATCCCACTTTCGTACCTTAACAGAGTGATCATTATCTTATTTCACCAGTGAAAAGACATGAAAGCTCAAAGTAAGATTGCTAGGCTTAGCAAATAAAAATACAGGATGCCCGGTTAAATTTCAATACCAGATAAACAATTTTGTAAGATGACTATGTCCTGTACAATATTTGGGTCATATTTGTGCTAAAAACATTTTTTGATCATTTGAAATTCAAATTTCACTGGGAATACTGTATTTTATCTGAAAGCCCTAGCTCAGAGTCCCTAGTTGGCCTCAAGTCTAGACTTCCACATGCTTACACTAGATCATGATACTGCTCAGATTTTGTATGTGTTCATTCTCTTTGTTCACACCTGAACACCTTGTTTATCTCTGTTGCATTTATGTGTGAAATGACTTTCAATTTGTTCTTTAAAATGGCTTAATAAAAAAAAAAGCAAAATATACAACTGTGTTCTTTTAAGGCAGTCTATAAATTGACTCAGATTTGGGTTGTATTCCTCTACTCTTGACAAGGAATTGAGCATCTCCTGGGTTTACACTTTTTAAGATGAAACACCCAGAGAATTTAATGTTAGGGAACGACATGAACCCCGGGGAAAATCTGTAAATACAATTAAGGCCTTTGCCTCAGATGGAATGGAAAATGTTTAAGCCAAAAAAAAGAAAAAAGGTCACATTCACAGGTCTAATATATTGGGCTTGCACTCATTATGACATCATTAATAGCCAATTAGAAAGTTCTCTTGGTACTCAGCCTTCTGACTCCATTTCACAATAATTGGTATCGATAGCATTTTATTGCTGCCATATACTGTGCCAGCACCAAGACCAATGGATTCTGACCCGGAATACAGGAGATGCTTTAACAAGGCGTGAGCACTGTTATGTTATTTTTACTATGCCATGTTACCTGGCAGGCAATTACAGTTCTGGACTTCAGCATGGTTTTCCAAGAATAACAATCATCTAATGTTTTATTTGGCTGAAGCAGGGGTTGTGATTGACCACCTGTTAGAAGCAAAAGAAGGTCTTTCTGCGGATGGAAGGTCTGAGGTGAATCATGCAAGGTTTTAAGAGAGAGTGTTCTGTTGAGTACCCTAGAAATGAGCGAGAGGTGAGGAGAACTAGGCAACAGATCTTTTGATTATCATTGTCATGATTCCAGAATGCTGTCATCCGTGGGCAAGGGTGAAAGGCTCTGGCATTTGTGACATTTGAGTTGGAAGAGCTCTGGCACTGTACCCTAGACTGGTGGTCAGAGTCCCTGCAGAGGATTAGGGAGCGTCCCAAGGGGGTCATATGGTCAGAATAGCTGACTTTAAAGCAGCTATTTAATCATGAAACAAATGTAGTGTTTATGAGCTTGTGCCCCGAAGCAAGCACAGCTGAAACAATTACTAGTTCTGCTCCTTACTAACTCTGTGACCCTGGAAAACTTCTCTAAGTCTTAGTTTCCTCATCGGTAAAATGGGAATACAAAGGCTTTCAAACAAAAGGGTTGTTTTGAAGGAATGAATGAAGCAAAAAGAGAAAAATGCCTGTCATATAATAAATACCTATAAATGAGGATTTTATTGTATTAATTTTTGGCCACTACCTACAGCATATGGAAGTTACCAGGCCAGGAAGGATTGAACCCACACCTCAGAGTCACAACAGTGACAATGCCAGATCCTTAACCTGCTAAGCTGCTAGGGAACTCCGTGAAGTTTTTATTATTAGCTATAAACTATACAAATAAGGAGACTAAGGTTTTTTTGTTTTTTTGCTTTTCAACTCTTTTATTCACCAAATTTGTAGTGAGTGTTGTGTGACAGTGTTCTAGGTGTTCCAGGCTAATGTTCTCTCCCTGGCACTTTTCCACATCCTTTCAACCCAATAAGCTATTCCTTCACCAAGAGATAGAAGGATACGTGAGATTGTAAAGTAAGTGATAGAGGAAATAACGTTCTTTATGCCCTGTCCACTTCATTTTATATTGTTTAATACATATAACCCGATTGCTTTAATATATGTAATTGCTATATGTTATATATACTATATATATGCTATATAATGCTTTATGTGCTATATATATATGCTATATGTTATATATGATATACAATGTAATACATATAATTTAGTACATATTTATCGCTTTCATACATATAACAATACATATAATAATATTGGTTCAATACATATAACACTTATTGCTTTGTCACGGATGAGCAAACTCAGGCAATAGAGTTCCAATAGCGTATCTAAGTTAGCGGACGGTAGAGCTGGGGTTTGTACTGAAGGCTCCATAATTGTGAAACGTATGCCCTTAAGTACACATATAGTCAGGAGAAAATGTCTGACCACCTCTAAATAGATGACTCAGCATTCTGACATGTGAAAAAAATGAAAAGGCCAAACCTTTCATCATTTTTGTGGTCTCTAAAAATGATATTATCTTGCATCAATCAGATAAAAGAAAGCTAATTATTTTATTTTTAATTACTTAAAGAATTTTGCCACATTTATAGGTGTACAACAATCATCACAATCCAATTTTATAGGCTTTCCATCCCAAACCCTCAGTGCATCTCCCCATCCCCCCCCAACCTGTCTCATTTGGAAATCAGAAATTTTTCAAAGTCTCTGAGTCAGTATCTGTTCTGCAAAGAAGTTCATTGTGTCCTTTTTTTAGATTCCACATATAAGTGATAGCATTTGATGTTGGTGTCTCATTGTCTGACTGACTTCATTTAGCATGATAATTTCTAGGTCCATTCATGTTGCTGCGAATGCAGTTATTTCTTTCCTTTTAATGGCTGAGTAATACTCCATTGTGTATATGTACCCCCTCTTCTTTATCCACTCCTCTGTTGATGGACATTTAGGTTTCCATGTCTTGGCTATTGTATAGAGTGCTACAATGATCATTGGAGTACATGTGTCTTTTCGAGTCATGGTTTTCTCTGGATAGATGCCCAGGAGTGGGATTGCTAGATCCAATGGCAATTCTATTTTTAGTTTTCTGAGGAATCTCCATACTGTTTTCTACAGTGGTTGCACCAATTTACATTCCCACCAACAGTGTAATAGGGTTCCTTTTTCTCTACACCTTCTCCAGCACTTATTGTTTGTAGACAAGAGAAAGCTAATTCCTATATCCAGGTGCTGGTGTATCGACTTCCTGCCAAGCATATGCATTCAGTAATGTTTATTACTAGTCCTTCTCATTGCTTCTCATTGCTGATGTGATCAGAATCAAAGGGCCAATGAACTCAATCAGCCTTGCTAAAGTAATCTCTGAAAAGACCACATGTGATAAATCTAATAAGCTATTTTACAGCAAACATACTTTTGAAGAGCCTTATGGAAACAAACAGGGTTCTCAGAGTCAAATTAAAAGTCGGCACTAAGAAAGTCAGCCCAGGGCCATCATACTACATTTTAACCTTACTCTGTTTTTTCACCAAAGATAACATGGCAGTTTATCAATGGATAGTCATTCTTAAACATCTGCAGAAAGATTAGATTTAAACTTTCCAAAAGGGAACCTGAGTCACCAGAGGGCCAGCAATTTCTGTATTTTTCAAAATGTGACTTTAAATCAATTATAAAAGTCAAAAATCCTCTCTCACCACCTGTTTTTTGAAGACTTCAAATGTAGCTATTTATTTCCCCATTTGTTAACATGGGAATATCTCTTGCTTTGAAATACCAAAACATCTTATGTACTACTTTTCATAATTATGATCATTTACTTGGTAGCCTAATGGGAAAATACAACATGCAGTCCTCAAATGTGAACTGGAACACCATGAGATTCCAAGTGAACAAAGAACCCTTTCAGCTCAGAAGAAATCTGTGTTCATGGCAATCCCAGCCTGAATCTTCTGATCCACCCGTGTTGGGGGCAACATCTGTGAAGACACTGAACATACTGCTGATGACAAACCTAGAGGAGTGCCTGGCCAATATACTTCTTTAGGTACTTTAGAGGAGTTCCCAGTGTGGCTCAGTGGGTTAAGGACCCACTGTAAGAATGTTGTCTCTGTGAGGATGCAGGTTTGATCCCTGGCCTTACCCAGTGGGTTAAGGATCTAGCATTGCCACAAGCTGCGGCATAAGTCACAGACAGGGTTCTGATCTGGTGTTGCTGTGGCTGCAGTGTAGGCCTTCAGATACAGCCCTAATTCAGCCTCTAGGCCAGGAACTTCCGTATGCTGCACCTGTGGCTGTTAAAACGAAAAAAATATATATACACACATACACACACATGTATATGTGTATATATATTTCTACTGAGGCTTACCATATCATCAACAGGGTAGCTAATAAATACCTTTCCCAGTGCCCCTGTACCTGAAAGAAAATATCATTTACACACTCAACGAAAAACAAGCAAGAAAGAAAAGCCACCCAGTTGCCACACAGTAGAGGTGCAGTCATCACAAGAAAGACATTCCTGTCAATGAAGAAATTCTCACTTTATAACAGGATTCAAGAGGTCAGAATTCAACCCACATCTCTTTCTCCTTCACCCCTGTACCCGCCTATATACAGCCATCCATTCTGTTTTGGTTTTGTCAGTCATTCTTAGGGCTTCACTTTCCATTCTCTTGGGTACCCACTTACCACCCTAATCAACATTTCCAGGCCTCAAACTTTTTTTTTTCCTTTTTAAGTCCTCCAGAATCCTCTCTGGTTCAAGTCAGAATATTATATCAGACGACAGCTAGAAGTGGGACTTCTTATTGACTTGGTACCATAAGCACGTCCATTTTCTTCTCGGCCTCAGTGTTTCCAGTAATGAAATAAGAACGAAGGTCTGGGCATTCAGAAGCAGAAGGACAGGTGCTAAAAAGGTGAAGAAATAATGAGGGCATAGTTCATTCTCTCTGCTAAAAGCAGGACATGCCACATTATCAAGGAGTCAGGTATGTCAGGAGGCTCAGCGACTTTGTAACTTTGATTTGGACCAACAAATGGAGTCCCACATTTCCTTTTTGTGTTTAACTATGTAATTTTTTTTTCTACTGAATATCTCTGTTCTCGTAGGCACTGATATGCAGTTTTCAATGCCAGGGACTTAAATCTCACCTAGTCTCCAGTTGAAAGGATAATGATTAAGCTACTCTCTGGTAGTGAAAGAAGTGTTTTGAGAGCTGGCTAGCATTCTGAAGTTGATTCTGCCAGTCAATGAACAGAGGCTGCCCCTGATGATTGACAGTGAGAGGGAGCAATAGGAGGGAGGAGTGGAGGAAAGAATTAAGCAGCAGACTGAAAAAAGAGAGAAAATAAAATAAAACGCATTACCATAAAAATGTTGTTAAAATGTTAAAAAAAAAACATTTGGGAATAAAACATGAAATAGCTCTCATCCATCAGCAACACAGCTGGTAGCATCTCTTACTGCAGGGGCTTAGCCCGTGGGCATCACTGTGCAGAATTACTTTAGAATCCTTGGGATGGTTTAACATTGACCAGTAGCTTCTGGGAAGGCTTAGAATGCTTCGGGAAACTTCCAAGGAGGCAGCATTTAGGAATAGTTTAATCTACCTGAAGGTAAAGAAAACCAACGGAGACTGAGCTGAATTTTGCAGATTAGTAAGTACACATGAAAATTAATATCGAGTGATAGCAGCGTCGCTTCAAAGAAACATGCCGTTTTGAATTGCGAAAAAAGTTAACTTGCTCTGTGTCTGGAAGGGCATGTTATCTAAGAGCACATTATCATCTGGTTGAGTTTTGCTGGCACACAAAGAAATTTCTGCCTTCCTCCCTGTGAAGTGCTACTGCAGAGAGAAGAATTTTCAAGTTAGTCTTAAAATCAAGATCATGTGTGTACAATTTGCTCCTCCAGATCAGCGGTTTCTAGCAATGTTATAGAGAGAAATGTTTTCTTGGGACCCAGTCCTAGTGTTTCTAAATGGAGGATCACCACACAGAGAAATTTTTGTTCTTTTCGATATTGGAGTGCCTTACACCAGTACTTGAATTTTCGGAGCGATCTGCAGAAGATAAGAGTTTTCCAAATAAAAGTTAATTTATGAAGTTAAAAAAATACATAGTTTTCTCTTCTATCAAAGAGACAAACAGGTGATGAGCGCATACTGAAGCAGAATTCCACAGCTAAAAATGGATGTCTTACTTGGGTTTTCAGTGACTTTTGTTTAGCTAGGTGGTGCTCGAACTACCCTGAGTTGTGGCATTTTCCATGTGTGAGGTCAAAAGATTTGTAAGCCACATTATCACTTTCTCTCCAAAATATTTCAATAAATACTAAAACATACACATACGTGTATTCTTAAAAATATACAAATATGTGCTCTCAAATAACGAAGTAATTTTGAAGAATAGTGTGCCTCAATGTGTCATCAGTGGACTTATAAATAAAATGTAAGAAACACAGGAAATGACATTAAATTATAATAACGCCATTCTGAATGGACCTGCAGAAATCCTTGGCTTTGCAGCTCAGTTGTTCACTGACTGTGCTTTGATAGCATCTGACATCTTGCTTTAAAATATGAATTAGTTACGCTGAAAGATTTTATAATCCAACGAAAAAAGCCCAGAGTTTGGAGTTAGAAGCTCCACTTTCAAGATCTAGAAAAACCAAAAATAGGATCTACGGTTCTGGTCAAGCCTCTTCATAATACTGCGTTTCAATTTTCTTACCCATAACTGGTCACATTTAGAAGCTTGCAAAGATCAAAAGAGATAACATATATGAAAAGGATGTATATAACATGGGTCTGCTGAGAAAATAACTAATTTCTAACAACAAACAACTTATTTTATTTAGGGGAAAATGGCCAAAAGAATCTCTTTCTCCTACTCTGCGGTGAAAATCATTAGAATTGATGCGAAAACCTTTGCAAAGAGAAAAAAAAATCTAAGGAAAATTTTGAGAATTTTTTTTGCTTACCATAAAAATATTTTCTTTCTGGAGCTATTCCATTGGTTAAGATGGTAAATATGTAAAACTGATTTTCTTTATCCTTCCAAAGAGAAAAGAAAGCGTTAAAATAATGTAATTATCTTTCCCTCAAAAGATGAGATGTTAATGAAATTGCATGGTCAAATATGTTAACAATTGTTTTGAAAGACAATGAAACTTAAGCATAGAGCTCTCAGAGTTTGAGAGCGACCTGGGTCACTCTGATAATTGGAGGCTTCTTGACATATTAAGAAAATATGAGTGCCAACGAGGGCTATAAAAACGTAGTATATTTTAGCTCTTTATGTGCAGCCAAGTAATGCTTTAAGAACCACAAAAGAATGCAGGGACTATATGTATACATCTTTTCAACACCCTCAATGAGAGGGACAGGATACATGATTTTCTGACTGCTTGCAACTGTCTCCCCATCCTGTAGTAACCCAGAATTAAGCACATTACTTTCACGATGGAGCAGCTGTTTTTTGAGTATGGAATACATACTGGGTTGCTGCAAATCTGCCCCTTAGAATGGATAACAGTTTTTCTCCAGAGAGTCTTATCCAGCAAGAATTATCCGGGTTCATTAGAAAAATTCCCTATCTGTGAATAGCAGTCCTAGACGGTGCCTCTATTTTTGTTTTTATCAGCCTCTGCAAGAATGAATACGTTCTTTTTATTTCAAAGAGAGTGTGCATTGAGTCACTTCCCTCATACATATTTTAAAGCAAAGAATAAACTAAGCAGCCTGTACTTTTGCCTTCCATATATATATATACACGAATGAAAACAACGATCCACATGATCTTTTAATTATGTTCCCCCAAACTAATATACTTTGCAAAAGCAATTTCTCTCCATAGAGTTACTCCTGTAAATTGGCACAGGACAGGAAAAAGGACTCTTGAAACACGAATATTCACATTCATTCTAACCAACCGCCGTGCCAAGAAACGCTCTGAATCCTTCCACGGACCTCCCACATTCTTCATAGGATGTTTTCTGTGCATGGTGATCCACAAATATTATCATTCCATGACAATGCAGTTTCATCAAGGTACGTCTCAATCCGCGGGATACGAATCCCACACAACAGACGGAGAATTTGGCGCGCCCGGCGCACGCTGCGTGTGTTACTTACTGGTTATATTGCAGTGGTCACACTGAGTCCCGTATGGCGCCGTATTAACGAATGGCATGCAAGCACCTTCTGTTGAAACATCTGCGACAGGGAAATTTCAGGCATTTTTCCAGATAATTTTTGTGCTCCGGACCAAATTTTCATTAGGACTGTAAAACCTGGCAAGCAGTGTTGTTGTGTATGATTTTTTAATAAACTGGGACATGCGTTTGTTAAAGGAGTGAGGAAAAGGGCTCTTTGGAGACTCCTTTCTATTATAAAAAGTTCAGAAAACATATGACAACCCACAAAATAACATCTCTCAACCTTTTTTCTTTTTTTTAAGTGCAAGGTTCCAGGCTTTCATAGACATATAAATAAATCCACCGTGTTGGATGCAAAAGCAAAATGCAGATTTTCACATCTTGGAATAAATGATTCCAACGGTGGCTTTCCTTAAACACGTGTTTGTTAAGACTGCTTACAACCAACAGAGATGTTTTTGATGTATTTCATTTTTGATGCTTCTGCCAAAAAAAAAAAAAAAATTCTGTGCATGAGTTTTTACTTGCTTTAAAAGACACCGTGTCTCAGAATTAGGAAAAAAAGGAAGAGTCTGGGCAGATGCGTATTTGTACTAATAAAGTGAACTTAACAACTGACATTATGTTCTTCCCTAGTTCAAATGTGGGTGTTCCCATTTCTTTGCTCACTGCCAATAACCATCCTACCGCAGTAAAGCAGACTAGAAAAACTCCCTTTTGTAATTCTTTAATTCCCAATGCCTTGCCACAAACACTAATGCAAAACAAACACGCTTGGCAGTAAATACGTGCATTATCATTATGTAAATAGGCGTGTTATCATTACACTTCAGTGAGGCTGTTCTTTGTAAAGGCTTTTTTTTTCTTTGTAAATATATTATCCAATTTAAGTTATAATGCATATTATACCACGGGGGCTGTACAAACACTCCAGATCAAGGAGAATTAGTAGACTGTATATAACATAACAAAATGTTTACCACCTATGCATACGGTGTGTGACGCAAAAGACTGCGGAACAGACCGATGCTGCTGCACAACACGGACTCCACGCGGCGGTGCACAGAACCTTCGAGATTAATATCCATCTTGCTGTTCAAATTGAGTACTGCATGATGACATTTTATATCGACAACATTATAAGCCGAGATGATACATTTCCAACGCAATGAGATGAATGATCTAGTACCAGCAGAAAATAGGCTGCATATCTGAACCTTCTGTGAACTAGGATGGACTCATGTCACAGTCTGTTTGAAAATGTTACAGTATTTGCATAAATCTATTGCTTATGCATAAGCACCAGGGAACTGGGATCCTGAGGCAGGCAGTAATCTGTAAAGTTCTTGTGGCGCTTGATAAGCATGCGAGATGCATCTCACGTTCTCCTTGGTGAATTGCAGATGTTTATGTACGAAAGTGCATATAGCTGCATATTATATGAAAAGATCAAGGCAGATTTCTTCACCGGGGTTTAGAACGGAATGGGCCTGGTGGAAAAGGAAGGGCCTAGTACATCAGCTAATTTATATAAGCCCCTAAGAATGAGCAAAACTTAGCTGAAGAAGTAGACTTTTAGACCCATTATTTGCCTTCGCATTCTATAGATGTCAACATTATCGGACCTGCCAACTGTTTATTTTACTTTACCTCTGAAGACAGCAGTGCCAATAATTAAAGTAACGACGAGGGTGTTCCTTTGCTTCCATGATTTTCTCTTTTCTGCAGCAAGGAAGCTCTTCACTCTGGAACAACAAGACCATTATGATATATATTCTTTGTTTAAAATAGCGCCGTCAGTGTTTTCTTCAGGTCTCCTAAAGGAGTAGGCCATTTGACACAGGTAAACAGATAAGAGCTCCAACAGCTTGAAGATTTGATTTCTGCAAATTTGAAACTCATTAGCATTAGAATCTGATTTACAGGGCTTCAGAATGCATAAATTAGGCCATGTTTTTCATTTGCTCACCTCACCCTGTACTAACCACTTGTTCTGTGTGTAAAGCCTTTTCCCCTTGTGACTGCATTACCCAGTCTCAGTAATGCCCAGGATACCTTCGGGGCTGGAGACAAAACTCGGCTGGCTTTGCAGACTTTCAGCTCTTCACCGCATATAGGAGACTTTCTGCTTTGATCCAAGAAAAGACCATTTCTGTTCTATCATCAGGGTAAAAGTGGGTAGGATTTGAGAAAAGGGGGCCAAGAGCAGATATGGCCTGGGCTCTAACAGGATGTGCCAGGCCCAGTGTTTAATGTCTTTACCAGGAGAGAAGAAATCTCTTTCCTCACTCCAGGCCTCTGTGCTTGTTCTCCACACGCCACCTCCACCCTCAACCCTCTCTCTCCCACTTTATCTGGCCCATTTCCAGTTGTGTTAGTCCATCAGGGCGGCCATTAACAAAATGCCACAGACTGGGGAGCGTAAACAACAGAAATTTTATTTCTACCAGAACCGGAGACTGAAAGTCCAAAATCAAGGTTCCATCAGGGCTAGTTTCTTTTTCTTTTTCCTTTTTTTCCTTTCCCTGGGTATATATCTTTTTTGTTAGTTTTCTTTTTTTTTAATTGAAGTATAGTCAATGTATGATATTGTGTTATCTTCAGCTATACAGCATAGCGATTCAGTTATGAATATATATATATATATATATTTTTTTTCATATTATATTCCCTTATAGGTTACTAAAAACACTGAGTATAGTTCCCTGCACTATACAGGTCCTTGCTGGTTATCTAATTTTTAAAATTTTTTATTGAAGTATAGTTGATTTACAATGTTGTGTTAATTCCTGCTGTATAGAAAAGCAATTCAATTATACCTATACACATATCCCCTCTGTTTCAGATTCTTTCCAATTTAGGTTATCACAGAATATTTAGTAGAGTTCCCTGTGCTATGCTAAGGGAACCAGTCAACCGGTCAACCCATGGACCAGTCATTCATGTACAATAGTGCGCATATGCCAATCCCAAACTCCCTATCTATCCCTCCCCTCAATCCTTCCCCTTTGATAACCATAAGTTTGTTTTCAAAGTCTGTGAATCTGCTTCCGTTCTGAAATAAGTTCATTTGAATCTTTTTTTTTTCCTTTAGATTCTACCTGTAAGTGATATCATATGATATTTGTCTTTCTGTGTCTGACTTACTTAGTATGATAATCTCTAGGTCCATCCATGTAGCTGCAAATGCATTATTTCATTTTTTTGAGGGCTAATATTCCACTGTATATATGTACCACATCTTCTTTATCCATTCCTCTGTTCATGGACATGTAGGTTGCTTCCGTGTAGGGCTGGTTTCTGATGAAGCCCCTCTTGGTGGCTTGTAGACAGCCACCTCCTTGCTGGCCTTTTCCTCCGCACACATGCAGAGAAAGAGATCTCTCAGATATCTCTTTCTCTTTTTCTTTTGTTCCTTTTTTTGACTGCAACCTGTGGCATATGAAAATTTCTGGGCTAGTGGTCAAATCAGAGCTGCAGTTGGGGCCTACACCACAACCACAGCAATGCCAGATCTGAGCCACATCTGCAACCTATGCCACAATTTGCAGCAACACCAGATTCTAACCCACCAAGCAAGGCCAGGGATTGAAACTGCATCCTCACAAAGACTCTGATGGGTCCTTAACACACTGAGCCGCAATGGGATTTCTTCTTCCTCTTTGTATAAGGACACCAGTCTTATTTGATCAGGGCTGTACCTTATGATCACTTGTAACCCCAGACCTCTCTGAAGACCTTTTGTCCAAATACAGTCGTGTTAGGGGCCTGGGCTTCAACATAAGAGTTTTCATGGGACACAATTCTGTCCATAACTCTGGTTATCAATCAGGCCACAGCTAAGATAAGCTTTCCTTTTGGAGTTCTCCCCAATTTTAAACTCAGGGTCAAGTGGCAGTTTCAGATTTAGCCAGAGGCTCAGTACCATTTTGCATATCACAGTAGAAAGCCTGACATTATACCCCATGGTATATTACAGTTAAGGAACTGTAATATGTGCCTGTGAGAATGTCATGGAAAAGATGCTAGATGAGTTAGCTATGCATGGATCGAGGTCACAGACCAGGGTGTGATAAACTGATTGATGAGAAAACCCCTCTTTGAAAGCCAACACGCTTTCTGCATTTGTGAAAGTGAAAACCAAGGACTGAAAGACTTATAATTAGGGAATTACGATCCACAAAAATTAGGGTTTCAAAAGTTGGCAAAAAAAGGTTAGCTTGGCATCTGATATGAATAGGCTGATTGGGTTCATGGAGAAAGACTTAGAAGTCTTAAAGGTCAATGTGCCTCAGAGTTGGAGCAGACTGCGGGCAGCAGCATATCTGCCCTCTATTCAAGAATCAAAAGATCTGGAGTTCCCTTCAGGGCTCAGTGGTTAACAAATCCGACTAGGAACCATGAGGTTGAGGGTTCGATCCCTGGCCTTGCTCAGTGGGTTAACGATCCAGCGTTGCCGTGAGCTGTGGTGTAGGTTGCAGACGCGGCTCGGATCCTGCGTGGCTCTGGCTGTGGCGAAGGCCGGCGGCTACAGCTCCTGTTAGACCCCTAGCCTGGGAACCTCCATATGCCGCGGGTGCGGCTCTACATAAAGGCAAAAAGACAAAAAAAAAAAAAAAAGAATCAAAAGATCCATCACGTGTTGCTTCACCTCTTCTTGGGTCATACACTTGAATGTGTAGTTACATCGGCATCACCAGTCCTTTCATTTTCAGGAATCCTATCCGGCTTCTGGCAAGCCTCTGCCTCACTCACATTTCTGGGCTTCTCCTCACTTCCAGGGACTGATCATGACTGAAATTGTATCTGTGTCCCACAAGTCTCGGTGACCCAAAAGAGCTTTATTCAAATCAATTAAATCACAGAGGGAGCTGAGAAAAATCTCTGTACGGTGAAAACTTATGGAGCAGTGCTTTCGTCTTCTAGGGGATATTTGGCAATGTCTGGAGAATTTTTGGTTCCTACTCATTTTGGGAAGGGAACTGGGAGAGTGACACTGGTATTTAGTGGGTAGAGGTCAGGGATCATTCTAAACATGCTATACGGGACAGCTGCCCACAACAAAGAGTTATTCAGCTTCAAATGTCCGTAGCGCCAAGCTTAGAAATCCTAATGAACAGGTTAAAAACAAGGGGCTTTGGATGAAAGTAGTTACGTGAACAGTTTTCTTAACCAAGGTTAAATTCATTCACCTGTAAAATGAGGATTAAAAAAATATGCATTTCTTGGCTGTTGTAAGGATTAACTGAGATAATATATTAAAATATTTATTTTTAGCTTAGCATAAAACCAGGTGCTAGACAAACCTAAAATGCTGGGGGCGGGGACACACTCAGAAAGCATCAAAAAAAAAAAAAGTCAGGATATAGTTCTCAATAAACTGTTGCAAATATATAGCCTTCAGAATAGATTATGGATTAGTGTGTGTGTGTGTGTGTGTGTGTGTGTGTTGGGGGGAATGGATGGATGAGTGGGTGTGTTAGACTGGGAAGTTATCTGTGATTAACCTGTTGTTCTGAAAAGGAAATTATCAGATGATGAGGGGAAAAGAGGAACTTGATTCACCAGCCAAATCCCAGTTACATCTTAGTCACATCTCTTGAGAGATCTGTGGGCTCTAGGGACAAGGAAGTAGCATTGAGGGACTAGAAGGCTCAGGGGACACAAAAAGAAATGGCGTGGCTGAGGAGACAGATAAATAAGTAGGAAGGGACAGGGGGTGAAAAATCTGGGTGAAAGCAAGAGTCCCAGAAAAGTACTGGGAGGAAACATACATGTAGGAAGACATGAAGAGGGTGGGTTGGAATTCTCAAACCAATTTTATTTTTTTCTTTTTTAGGGCCACACCTGCAGCATATGGAAGTTCCTGCGCTAGGAGCTGAACTGGAGCTGCAGCTGAGATCTACGCCACAGCCACAGCAAAGCCAGATCTAAGCAGCATCTATGACCAATGTCACAGCTTGCAGCAAGGCCGGATCCTTAGCCCAATGAGCAAGGCCAGGGATTGAACTTGCATCCTCATTGATACTAGTTGGGTTCTTAACCTGCTGAGCCACAGTGGGAACTCCCTCAGACCAGTTTTAACTCTGGCTGCAACCCTGACGTCAGAAGGATCCAAACTTCTCAAGTCAAAAAGAACTCACGTACTTTTTATGAAGACACCTGGGACACAACAGGTCTTTAAATAAAGCTCTACAGTAGTTACTAATCTCTCCAAGGTTTTTTTTTTTCCCCACATCAGGAAATCGTCTCTTACCCCTCCCACCTTTTGGGTTGCCCCCTGAGGTTACAGCCCACCTCCTGCGGTTGTGTAAAAGAGAAAATGAGGGTTCCCACCAGGGGTATTGGCTGGAGGGGGATGTTGGTCTATTTGTGTCTGGAGCTATAGCCAGTGTGAATGGAATGCTAGAGGGAATTTTAATTGTTTTAAAAATAGCAAACATTAAAACATCTGAAATTCCTAAAAACTCATTGGGTAATTGAGCCTAGTATGGATCTTATTGACAATCCGGAAAGTTCTTGATGTTAATTTTCTAATCAGCACAATCATAAAATTACTAGCTTTTTATGAGAAACCATAAATCCATTTTGGAAAATTCTGCATTAAGAAATTATCTTCTCAGAGCATTTTCTTTTTCTCTTTCTCTTCTTTTCTTGTTTCCTTTCTTTCTTTTTCTTTCTTTCTTTCTTTCCTTCCTTCCTTCCTTCCTTCTTTCCCTTTCTTTCCTTCTTTCTTTCTTTCTTTCTTTTTTCTCTCTTTCAACTCAAATGTATTTCTGACCCCCTTTAACTGACGGCCTCTCCCAGAAGTGGGGGCCTTGAAAGGAAGCAGACCTCAACTCCAAAACCACGCTGGTCACCCGGCGCCTGCCTCCCACCCTCCCGCCTCCCGTGACTCCTTTCAAGTTGAACACACTTTTCAAGAAAGGGGGAAAAAAATACAAATGCTGGAGAAGCCTTTTATAAACAAGCCATTTAAACTTCAGAGACAATTAGTTCCCCTGCCCGACTGTAACTTCTGGTTTTCCTAGCCTTGGCTTTCCTGATAATTTACTTTTGAAATTCTCAGGCCTGTCCTGCTAGCCCGGCTGAGTACTGCCTTCACATGGGCTGGCTGCCTGGAGATGCTGAGCTGCCATGGTCAGTTTGACGAAGTATACATGAGCTTTTGGCACCACATATCTGCAATATCATGGACGGTCAAGGAGGCGCCTGTTATAAAAATACACAGTGAAACACAACTGAAGGACTGCTTTTTCTCAAAGACGGGCGTAATGCATTCCTTCTGTTTAGGCTCATTTTCCAGCCTTTCACATTCTTGGTGAATGAGAGTTATAAAACAACCCTGATGCAGGCCAATTATTTTTACTTTGAAGGCCATTAATCAAGATTGACTAAGAAAATGAAGACAGCTAAGCAAAATTTCATATGTGACTAGAGTGAGATTAAAATAAAACCAGATGGGATGGACAGAGACACTAAGCATGTTTTTTTTCTAACTTTTGGACTCATGTAATAAATGTCTTTTACAAATTACAGCACTCTTATTTTCTTATAGTAAATCAAATCAGGCCGTAATGTACAAGGGGTCTCATTGGTGAAATGTCAAAAATAGAACCTGCCTTGTTCTTGTAGAGTAATTCCTCAAATCTAAACCAGCAGTGCTGGCAAGCAGTCTATCAGCTATCTACCTGTGTGCAGTCGGACGGTACCTGATAGATGTGATCTCAGAGAAAACCACACAGTGAATTCACAGGAACCTCGCCGTGAAACGATTAGCACTTTGCATCACTTATCAAGTCAGCCAGGGCCTTGTGAGTTAAGAAAAGGTGGGTTTAAGACTCTTTAAATATCCAGACTCTCTGTCATGAAAATGACTAGGAAAGCCACACAACTACCAATTTAGTGACTTTATTATTTTATTTATTTATTTTGGGCATGCCTATGGCATGCAGAAGTCCCCAGGCCAGGAATCGAGCTTGAGCCATAGCAGTGACGTGGCTGGATCCTTAACCCATTGAGCCACCAGGGAACTCCTGGCTCAGAGACTTTAGAATGATGTTCTCTTGATCTTCAATATCTGATACTGCTGGTAGCATCTTTACTTTTGTCACATGCATGCACAGTTTGAAATACACAGCTTATGATCAGAGCAGTAAAATCTGTGTTTAAAAAACGCAATGGGATTCTCCTAAAGTTTTTGATGCTTTTTTCTTCTTTTTTCTTTCTTTCTAATTTTGCATGGATAACAGGGTTCTATTGCCCGTACTTCATACAGCAGCAGTATCTTCCCCCAGTGAGAAAATGACGGAAAATAACCAGCTGTTTCAGGATCCTTATCAAAACACACATAATCCTAAAGAATTCTTCCCCATTTAGCACTGTCAGGTTAAAAAGTCTGCCTAGAAAATGAGACTAAACTTTCTTTTCACAGCACTCAATGAAGCATTTCCACAATATAGTTGAGATGACACATGTATTTCTTAAAGCAGATTCAAAATAATCTGTAAGGAAAAGGAAGGAATTTTCAACTGCTGGTAAATTTTCTCAACCCCTCTGAAGCTTCCTTTTGAGGATGAAGAAAGCAATTTTGAAGTTGCAAACGGCCTTTTTTTAAAAGAAAAATTGTCCTGAAAAAAACTACAAAATACAAAAACAAAAAATCAGAGAATGAAGAGGGTCACCTACCATTCCTCCTTTACAAAACTCTACATAAGTCAGAAAACATTTGTCCTAAAGTCAGCTGAACAAAAATACAAGTCCCTAGATATTTATGATAACTGGGATCCTGAAAGGTCACTGTGTTTTTGCAAGTGGGCTCACCACTTAATTGCTTCCTATTTAAAGCCTGTTGGTGAATCTTCCTGTAAACAATGTTTCTTATTGATAAATGGAGCTAGCATGGAGGAATTAAATTAAATCAACACAAATAAACCTCTAAAAGTTATTTATTTTTAAAGTTCAAATTTTTACATTGCTTTCTCCACATGTGCTTATTTGTAAATTCAGGAATAAAGAACTCTACACATTGCTATGTTGCTAACTCATGTGGAATATTATCATGGAAATTTTCTGCCTTGATCTCAAACACTATGGCAAATGCAAACTCAGTATCTTTTCCTTTTTTGTCAAAACTATCTGCTTTTCTCAATGTCTAAATGTCTCTCAGTGGGGGGTGGGGGGATGCACTGAGGGTTTGGGACGCAAATCCTATCAAATTGACTTGTGATGATTTTTTGGTACACCTATAATTGAAATAAAATTCATTAAGTTAAAAAAAAATAAATGTCTCTCAATTACAACTTCATTCTGCAGACCTAAACCCTAATATCACCAAATTTTAACAGCTTGGGGTTCTCATTAATATCACTCACACCCATGCTGCCTCCCCTCACTAGTCCCCTAGTCCCTGTGCTATCTGCAAAGTCAGCTCACACAGCAAGACTTCCAGAGCCCAACACAGAGGAGCTGGCCCTTTGTGTGTGGGGGCTGAGGGGTGGGGAGGGCTGTCCAGAGGTGGTGGAGTCGGCAAGTCATCAGCTTTCCATGCAAAGAAGGGGCAAGTTAGGCTAAAAACCTAAAAAAAATGAAGCAGAGTTGATGAATTTATCACACCTTTCATTCTGCTCCACCTCTGTCTAAGCATTCTAGATTTCCCTAGTTCCATCACTCATGCTGAAGTCAAAACAATCTAGAAATTATTCTAGATTCTGCCTTTCCTTATCCATAGCCAATCCATCAGTAAATGCCGCCAATTCCTCCTTAAAAACACACCACAATTCACAGCATTTCTCCACTACTTACTGTTAAACCAGCCAAGACTTCCCCCTCCCCGCCCTCAACCCCAGTCAGTCATCTCTTACCTGGGCCAGCCCGGTAGACTCCACTGTTGCCTTCCTGCCTCTCCTTCTGTCCTTAGGCTTAACGGTCAAGAGAGTAGGCAGTGACCTTTGAAAAATGGAAATTAGGTCTCCTCTCACATCCCTCTTGAAAACTTCGTTTCTTTTCCCAAGTAGAGAAGCACCCTAACTCCCAGCAATGACAGCACCCTAACTTAGAACAGCAGCCTCAACACTCTCATGCTGCTCCACCCGCCTTTCTTCAGCCTCCACCGTGGCTTATCATATTCAAGCCCAACTGGCTCTTTTTTATTCCTAGAACAAGCCAAGTTCATGTCTATCTTGGGGCCATCGCACCATGTCCTATATCCAGAACAGAACATTAAAAAAAAAAAAAAAAGCAAGCAAAGATATTTTGCGGTATTTTAGTATGCCTGTCTGCTTCTTGTCATTTAAATCTCTGCTTAAATGTCACTTCCTCAGAAGGGTCACTTTGATACTCTGCCTAAATGTCCCCCCAGTCATAATCTGTCACGTTAACCTTATTGCGATTATCTGCCCTTTGCCTTGAGGATGTGTTCATTTCTTTGGTCACCGTCTGTCAATACAAGAGTGTAAGCCCCATCGTGGCTGAGGCCTTTCTCTCGTGTACTGCTGAATTTCCAGCGTTAGATCTGAACTTGGTCTTTAACGGGAATGAAATAGATTTGTCGAATAAATGAAGGAACGAAAAATGGAAAGGAAAAGGAGCTAAGTGTGAACACACCAAAAAAAGAAGAAGTAGAAATGGATGAAAACAAGGTATAAACATGCAAAGCTTTCCTTCAAGTTTAGGACCTCCGCCACAGCCTCGTCTTTCCATGGAGCGTTTGTTTGGAAAGAGATAAAGCTCTTCCTCCATGGGAAGGCCACTTAAAGTTGTTGCCTCTTGACATTCCTACCTCCATCCACATCACTTTTTCCCTGAATTCCCTGTGCCTTCCTGGCTGGACCACCTTGTCTGATCTTGTTCTCATCTTGCCTCTTCCCAGTTCCTTCAGCGCACTGGTGCCAAATCAATCTTACTGAAAACAGTTTGCATGATGTCACCTCCGATTCAAAACACTCTTCAAGTGGTTCTCATTATCTAAGGGTAAAGGTCAAACATTTTAGCTTAGCACATGAGATCATCGAACTGCACCCAGACATCCTTCCCAATCTTATCTCTCATTGTCCCAACAGGAATATATTCCTTAGGCCAGACACAGCCCTTAGCCCCATGAACTCACCTTGTTGACTCCTGATCTTGCCCGTGGAACTCCTGCTGATTAAAATCTTTTATTCTACTCAGCTTTTAACTGGTGATCATGGTTCAAACAAAATGCCAGAGGCTCTTTTTGAAATCCTAAAATGCTTATTATTATTATTCACTATACCTCTGGCCATTAGAACATTACTTTCCAATGACTGTTATTTTCTCCTTTACTCAAGTCTTGGTTTTCCTGAAGGCTGAAAATATATCTTTTTAATTTTTCTCCTTGTGCCTGCGTTCAGCTATGATAGTGAACATGCTATTGGAAATCTTAGGGTGTAAGTTTCCTCCTCTGGAAAAGGGGAATAATCAAAATAGTGGTTTTGTAGATTTTCTAGAAAAAGTAAATGAGATGCACTTAATAAGCATAGCACAGGGTTCTCATGAAAAAAGTGTTTTTCTCTTAGTCCATCACAAACAGGCAAGTTAACAAATTGATTAGTTAATCAAATGATTTTTAGAAACCACATCAAAAACAGCTGATCACGTCATAGATTTATTTATACTGCAAGTACACCTCTCCAAAACATGCATATAATAGGCATTTATAAGTCAATCCTTTTTAAGAGGATATAACTTCTGATTTCCAATGTATATGTTTTCTACAACCATATTTAGTAACCTGACCCAAAGATTCTTTTTTATTTTTTTTGTCTTTTTGCCTTTTTAGGGCCGCACTCACAGCACATGGAGATTCCCTGGCTAGGCCAGGGATCGAACCGAAACCTCATGGTTCCCAGTCAGATTTGTTAACCACTGAGCCACGACAGGAACTCCTGACCCAACGATTCTTAACCTATTTTAGAACTGAAACCCTATTGAAAATGTAATTAAAGTTCTTGATTTCTTCTCTAGAAAAATACATATACACACAAAATTTGGTATAAAATTTCTGAGAGTTTCATGGCCCCTTATGGACCATGCATGAACTTCTGGGGGTTTAATGGACCCTAAGCAAGTTATGAAATCCAATGTCAAAACTCGGATTACTCTTTTCATTCCTGGCTCTTAATAACGCTATGCTGAGAACCAAACACCGATCTGTAATTGACTCATAAACTCATTTTTTTTTTTGGTAAAGAGAAAATGTAATGAGCTAAAAGAAAACCACAACAATGAAGACATAACTGTATGTTTTTCAGAGGTGTTGGGGTGGGTGAAATGAGTGAAGGGAACCAGAGGTACGAACTTCCAGATACAAAGTAAATAAGTCATGAGGATGTAATTAATGTAACAGCATGGTGACTGTAGTCAGTAACACTGTGCTGTATATCAAATGCTGCTAAGAAGGTAAGTCTTAAAATTTCTCATCACACACACACAAAAATTGAAACTTTGTGTGGTAACAGATGGTAACCAGACATTGTGCCGATCCTTTTGGCAATCTATACAAATGTCAAAGCATTATGTTATACACCTGAAACTAATATAATTTTGTATGCCAATTATACTGCAATACAATTTTAAAAAATAAGATTGAACTTTAAAAATAAATAAATATATTTCTCTCAACACTTTTTGCAATAAGCACAATATGATGTTTTCACATGGAGTTTCAAAAACATGGGCCACTCATTTCAGGCTGCTTCTTTTTGCCATATGAAAGAAAAAGCTACAGGATTTCCTATTGCAGCTCAGGGGAAACAAACCTGACTAGTATCCATGAGGATGTAGGTTTGACCCCTGGCCTCACTCAGTGGGTTACGGATCCAGAAATGTTGCAAGCTGTGGTGTGGGTCCCAGACATGGCTTGGATCTGGGTTGCTATGGCTGTGGCATAGGCTGGCAGCTGCAGCTCTGATTCAACTCAGTTACCTGGGAACTTCCATAGGCCACAGGAGTGGCCCTGAAAAAAAAAAAAGAAAAAGAAAAGAAAAAAAAATCTATAAAGTCAAAGGAGAATACAACTTGAATTTCAAATTTGGGATTTCACTTTTCATGAAATTTTGTCTTCTTTTCCTTCCTTCCTTTCTTCCTTGGAGTAACTCAATGCTTATTCAATGCTATGTTTCTGCTAAAAATTGAGTAGACAGTGTTAAGCAGCAGGCTTCTGCTATAACAGGTCTAACAGTCTTCTGGAAAAGAAAGCATTGTTAAATACTCACATGGATAAGTATGCAATCACAAGATAATATGTGCTAAGAAAGACATTCATTGGAAGCCATAAGAATATATAACTGGAGGAGAAGACCTAGTCTAGAGATCGGAGAAGGTCTCTTGGATAAAGACACATTTATTTGAAATTTGAAGGCTGAGTAGGAGTTAATGAAATGAAATGTTCAGGGTAGGCTATTAGATCATGAGGTAGGAAAACCACCAAGGAACGGGGGGAACATTTTAGGAACTCAAGAGAACACCAGTGTCTCTGTATTTCTATTAGGAATACTCTGGATTTGAAATAATAGAAGAACATACTGACAGGGGTTTAAAAAACGAGTATTCAATATGAAAATTTTAAAGGTAGTCAATTAGTGGCATTGGTTCAGCTAAGCACTGATGTCACTAAGACTGAGATTGCTTGCTTTTCCCTCTATACATTCTCATACTTACTCTCTCATGGTCATAAAATGGCTGCTGTAGTTCCAGGTATCACAACCATATTCAAAGTAGGAAGAAGTGAATGAGAGGTGACAATACCAGCCCTATCTGTCTGAAAACGCAAGTCTTTTCAGTCCTCAGCAGATTTCCAAATATACCTCTCTGGTCAGAAATCTGCCTGCCTCTAGCTATAAGTGCAAGGAAGCCTGGAGAATTGAGTATTTAGCTTCTCCAGCTTTCTGGAGGAGGTGGGTAAGGGAGAACTGAGACAGAGATGGGTGTAGGGGTGGCAAATAAAAATGCCTACCACTCATGTAAAGGCTTTTATTTTTTATCTTAAAAGAAACAAAATGGGGGAAGCTAGTAAGTGTTCTAATTTCAAAATACATAATCATTTCAAAACATGTTTCTTAACTGGGAAATTGATTGGAGGGGACAAGAGATGATATGGAGTGACAAAAGAAAGATACTGATCAAGGTGAGAGAGGACTGAGCTCTGAAGCAAGGTGCTTGTGGTGAAGCAGGGAGAAGGGGTACTTAAGACCCAGTTAGGAGGTTGAGTATGGCTCTGATTACTCGTAGGCTTTTTGTGTTGCTCATGCAATCATATGTGTGAATTCACTGTAAAACTATAAAATTTTTTACCAAATTAACTCATTTTAAAGTCAAAATCTTATTAACTTGTCATTAGGATACATGCTGTCGTTGAACTTAAAACTCCTCTCCATTGGTGAAACTCTTGGGAGATACAAAAGCTGCTTGATTCATTTGGCAAGTTAAAATTACTTTCTGATCCTTTTTCCTTACAGAAGTCAAAACCGCACTTCTATTTAGTGATGTAGAAAAGACAGAAAACATCCCCAGGACACCGTATTTGCTCCCTCCAGCTTAATAAAATAATTGTGCTTTTGTGTTCATACCAGAGAAAACCCAAATGCAGCAGATAAAGGATATCCTTCAAGGCAGGAGGAAAAACTTCAGTCTCCCTTAAGTAAGGCAAATCATTCTATAGAGGAAAAAAAAAAGGGGGGGGGGTGAGAGAGAATTAAATCCACATCCTAATATAAATCTCATAGAAAAAATATTAGAATTTCTCAGGGTTTTCTATAACTGCTATTAGAATTCTTTCCCTGGCTGAGATTTTTTATTTCAACTTTCACATTAACAGTCCAATAATAAACCCCTGATTAAAGAAAAAGGATTGCAGTGAAAGGGTTGAAATAAGCTTAATTGTAGAGGTATGATTAGTGCCACGGTGATAGACTCCCAGGTAATGATTTTTAAAATTTTATAGGAAATGTTTAACAAGATGATTGCCTGACTAAAAAAATGTCTCTGTATAAGAAAATAGTCTTTGAAAGCAGCATTCGGCCCTGTCGTACTAATACATCCGTGAATGGCAACATTTCTTTCACAGTTTTGATGAACGCTAAAGGAGAAACTTTATTATAATGATTTTGGACCCAGAACTGTGAAAATAGTGGGCAGAATATGAACACTTTTACCAGATCAATCAATTTTCATTTAAAATTCTACTTATTGTGTATGGTATCAAACTATGAAAATGTAACATTTCAAACCGGTGATTTCTGTCCTACCAAAATTGCAGTGCTTATTTTAGATTGTGAAGTAGATAGAATCAGTGTTAGAGGTGGCATGGTGTAACCAAAAAGAAAAGAAAAAGAAAAAAAGGTTTAAATACCTGTGTTCCAGTATCTTTTATTTACTCATTCGACCTGCAAACATTTACGGATGGCCTAAAAATGGCAAACATGAAAATACAAAGACCCCGGATATTTATTTCTAGAGAGTCTTTTTAAGAAATGCTTGGGCTCAATGGGAGCTTGTGTTCATTTGCAATGAGGAACACAGAAGTTTGTGGGAACAGAGGAGAACTCATCTCGCATGGATGTGAACACAGGAAGGGGCTTAGGTAATCTTTTGGGAAGAGGTGACCTGTTAACTAAGCTTTGGAATTTTCTTAGAGTGGCATGGAGGCAGTTCAAGGGGAAAAAGAATACTAGGAAACAGGACTTTTTTAAGAGGCTCAAGCTATGTGATGTTGGCAGAGCTTACAATGTGTTAAACAATGAGGCAAACATTTGAACACTGGTCAACTTCAACTCTGGCTGACTTGAGTAGGCAAACAAAATGCTGGAAGGGTGGAAGATGGCTCATAGAGCCGTGTATCCCTCTTTAAGAGACTTGGACTTAATTCTGGAGACAGTGGAGAAACTCATGGAAGGTGCTGTGGTTATATACAGGTTTGAAATAACGCACTTGGGTAACTCAATGAAGGATGGATTTAAAGGAGGCTGTTAGAAGTCTCTGGATGGTTAGCTAGAAGAAAGAGATTTGAAAATAGCCAAGGAATATTTGGGAAGTAAAATCCGCAAAAGTAGAGAATTGCCAAGGATACAAGGTCAAAGACTCCCTGGAGAGGACCCAAGAATGACGGAAGCAAAGCTGTTGTGTTGGGGAAGGTGATGGGTGTTGAAAATTTATCCTGATAAAATTATTGGGAAAAAAGTTTATGATGAAAAAAATACCTTATATCAAAATAATGAACTCATTTTTTTTCAAAGTTGTGAAGTTTTCTTCCTTATGTTTTCTGTATGTTCCCTCAAGAACAAATCAAAATAATTTGAAAAAATGCTTTTTGAAGTTAAAATTTCCAGACCATTCCTCAGATGGAATTGGTCCTTACCAATTTTAGAACACTGTTGGATTTAAGAACTGGAGAGGAGAAAAAAGCCTACAATATTTTGGCAACTAAAACCAATGATTTTTGACACTGATATCGGACTTTGCATTATATCAAAGGGGAAGATAGTGGTTTAATATCACTTTCTTTGTTTATGCATCTCAGTGTTCACTTTTAACTCCATCTTCTCTTTTCCATGGGAAGTGATTCCAATGTCACCGTTATTACTTCCCCAGAAATAATTTTAAGTGTGGTGTTCAGTACTGAAATCAGGATTTCAGGAGGATTTCGTATTATGGAAGTTAGAGAAATGAACCAGTTGAATTGCACTCATTTATTGTGTAAATGCTTCTTTGTCCATTTTCATCACAGAACAGAAGATGCAACACTCTCCTGGGCTTTGTTGAAGCCCATCAAAAGGATTCTGTTAGTTTAGTATTGTTAAAAAAGAAATGTTTTCTTGGCTTTAACATAGTGGAGTTAGAGACAGGCAGAGGGCATGTTTGGAATCAACTGTAAGAGCCTATGGCACTTGCACAAATGAACCTTTCTACAGAAAAGAAAATTACAGACTTGGAAAACAGACTTGTGGTTGCCAAGAGGGTGGGGGAGGGAATGGATGGTTGGGAGTCTGGGGTTAAAGATGTATAATATTGCCTCTGGGATGGAAAAGCAAGATCCTGCTCTATAGCACCAGGATCTATGTCTAATCACTTGTGATGAATCTATATATGTATGCTCAACTGGTCCAACATGCTGTACAATTGAAAAATTGACAGAAAACTGTAAACCGTCTATAGTGGAAAAATAAAAATCATTATATATATAAAAAAAAGAGCCTATGGCAGGCTAGTTAACCCTTTCATTGCACCTCTTCTGTGAAGTTCACATAACGATACCTACTTTCTTGTATGTAACGGGCTTAAAATAGCAACTGGACATTTTTTTTTTCTCATAACTTAGTAGATGTTCCTATAGCGAACAGTAGTATCAACTGTTTCAACATAAGACTGTCTTTGTAATCCGATGATATATATATATATTTTTTTATTAGCAAAATGATTGCTTTAATTGCTAAACATTGTTGTCCTGATTGTTATTACCATAAATTTATTATTATTTTTATTTATTTATTTTTTTTTTATTTTTATTTTTGCATTATAGCTGGTTTACAGATTTCTGTCAGGTTTTCCAACTGCACCATGTGGTGACCCGATTACATGTACATATATGGATTTGTCACATGTAATTAGATATAGTTCCCCGTGCATTACAGTTGGAGCTCCTTGCTATTCCATCATTAAAGCAGTAGTTATCCCCACTCCCTC